>OX451738.1:1403809361-1404172484 GCA_948472305.1 Vicia faba | reverse complement strand
TAGGTTTTACCCTTAACAAAAAATAACCTTTTTTTTTATTTCCTCTTTTTAATACAATAAATATTATATTTTTCTCACACATTTTTTTAATATTTTGTTATATATTTTATTTTATTTTATTGTACGTAAATAAATAATACATTAATATATATATATATAATATATATATATATATATATATATATATATATATATATATATATATATATATATATATATATATATATATATATATATATATATATATATATATATATATATATATAATATATATATATATATATATATATATATATATATATATATATATATATATATATACTTTCTTAAAACAAATTAGGGTTTCCACCCTTAATAAAAATAATATTTTATTTTATTAAATATTATATTTTTACACATAAAAATAAACAAAAACATTTTTTTTTGCATATTTATATTTAAATTGCTTATTTAAATATTGCTTATTTATTATTTGATGCAAAGAATTCAATTTGGATGTAATAGTAAATCTTAGGGTTTTATTTTCTTGCCAAATACTCCCCATTCAAAATTGTATCCCCCTCCCCATATCAATGTTGTAATAGTCGTAGATTTATTTTACGCATTTATGCTTTCAAATATGCCATGATAGAGATTAGGATTTGTATGCAATATCCAAAATCAAAACAAATAGCTAGACCTAATACAAGACAAAAATGCATGAAAATGATAACACAATACACACATGCACGCCTAGGGTTTCATCTACTTGTTGCCTTTAAAATGGCCATGATATGCATGTTGAGTATCTTGGCAAAACAAAAACAAAACAAAAATATCACAGTCCCTCGATGATGCTATCTTGGTCGCCTCTACAATATGATCTAGTCCCTCAAAAAATTTGCTAAAGATACTTAGCACAATTGCTATCATGGTCAATACGATGACCCGCGCCTGTCTCGTTTAACATCCAAATACAAGGTTTTTTACCAAATGCAATGGTAAAACAACAATGTAAAAGGGTTAAAAATGTGTAGGAAAGACTCTTGAGTAGATAAGGTAGACAACTCTTAGTTACTTGATCAAAACTTGCAAAAACATCCTTGCTATTTTCTAACACACTTCACAACACAATTTCAAAACACTTCCCAAAACAAACTTTCAAACTTTCAAACATTGAAACATCTTTTCAAAAGACAAACACCTTTGTATACATTCAAACAAGAATCATTACAAAGGTTGACTAGACAAAAGGCCTCTTTTCAAAACATTTTCAAAACCACACACAAAGCACCATTTCAAACAATTGAAAAGCAAAAGCAAGTGATCTAAACAAGTAACTAAGAGCCCATGGATAACCATGGATGAAAAGGGTGCTTGCACCTTCCCTTTTCATAATCTACCCCCCTAACCTAAGAAAACATCTCAAAGGTCTTTCCTGTGCTTTTTGACCTTTCCTTTAGATAAAATAAAAAGTCGGTGGCGACTCTTGCTAAACCGAAACATTTGCGAACACAAACGCAAAACCTAAAGTCAGTTCTCCCACCGCATCACAGTAGGGTTTTCCTTTATCCTCAATATTAGGGGTCACCCATTCTATGATAACATTAGGGCTAGAGATTAGGATAGTCTCCCCTAGTTATTTTCTTTTCCTTTTCATTTTGCACCTTAAAACAAAATTTGTTTTCTTGGAAAATCATAAAACACCTCTAATAAACTCAAATCCTTTCTTCAGGTAAAAGATACAAACCAATCCTATTTGTTTGTGCACCTCTTGGCTTTGTTTTTTTTTAAAACCTTAAACCTTATAGCCGATGTTTCGCCATCGCACATTTGTTTGAAGCTTATGTTTCGCCATTGCACATGTTTGTTATCCTACTTTGATTCTCAATATCATTGTTAGGTGTGATATTTTAATATCCATTTGTTGATGTTTTGCCATCTTTACCATGATATCTTGTTATCTTGAAGCCGATGTTTTTCCATCGCACATGTTTGTTATCCTGCTTTGATTCTTAATATCATTGTTAGGTGTGATGTTTTGTCATCCGTTTTATTGATGTCTCGCCATCTTTGCCATGATGTTTTATTATCTTTTGCCGATGTTTCGCCATTGCACATTTGTTTGAAGCCGATGTTTCGCCATCGCACATGCTTGTTATCCTACTTTAATTCTCAATATCATTGTTAGGTGTGTTGTTTTGTCATCCGGTTTATTGATGTTTCGCCATCTTTGCCATGATACTTTGTTATTTTCTAGCCGATGTTTCGCCATCGCACATTTGTTTGAAGCCGATGTTTCGGCATCGCACATGTTTATTATCCTACTCTGACTCTCAATGTCATTGTTAGGTGTGATGTTTTATCATCTGTTTTATTGATGTTTCGCCATCTTTGACATGTTACTTTGTTCTTATTTAGTCGATTGTTTTATCATCTCATTTGTTTGTTGTTTTATTTGATGTTTTGCCATCTTGACTGTTTTTGTTGTCTTAAGTAAAAAACAAAAACCAACCAAAATATATTAAGCCGAACTACGACTGCTCTGATTCCTTAAAAGGGATACGTAGGCATTGGGGTAGGGCCCGACCGAGCATAACTTTTATTTTCCCTACATTCTTTTCTTTTTCTTACGCATGCATTCCCTTTTCAGTTTTAAGCCATAGACATAGGATTTGACCACACCCATTAGATTAGACAATAAGAGTGGATACCATAGAGTACTATGGGCGTGTGGGGTGCTAATACCTTCCCCTCGCGTAACAGACTCCCTTACCCAATCTCTCGGTCAAAAGACTGTGATTTCTCCCTTTCAGGTTTTCTCGATGTTTACTTTTCCCTTTCGGCGGGATAAAAAACGTTCGGTGGCGACTTCATTGATTTTATATTTGATGACGGTTCGTCGGGTTGTTTCAGCTGGCGACTTCACTGGGGAATGGTTGACCTCTTGCTGGTCCATCCCGGAGTCAGTCCTAGCTCTTGTTTGTTTTATTTTTGGGTGTTTATTTTACCGCTTTGCATATTTATCTATTTCAATTGCATCCTATGTGCGCTTTACTTTCTGCATACTGGATTTGGTTGGACTGTTTGGTTTCTGGATTTCTTGGTGGGTGGGTTGTTCCATGAGGTAAAAGGCCTCGTACCCAGGCTATGAGTGAATTCCATAGGAACTAGGAATAGAGTGGCCATGGCAGCTATGAGGCGGATGCTTTGTAGACCTGACCATGAGACCCATGACTTCGGAGGTAGTTCGGATAGGTGTTATCATATGATGATACCGACATTCGAGCTCTTGTACTCTGATTTAGCTTTTAACCTTACCTTGACCTATACTACACCCGTGAGAGGGGCGGGAAAACTTTTCTTACAGGTACAGGTACTGTTGGTGACTTTGTGTTGTGAAGGTGACTCAGGTTCCCGTGATAGTTTTGAAGCTTTGGGATTTTCTTTTGATCTTGAGTGGTGCTGTTCTGTAATGGTCCAGCCATTATCCAGTGTGAAACTTTGATCCTGTCATGTTGCATCATAACATATTTATTTCTAAAAAATGATGTATAAACAATAACTAGTGTTGTACCCCAAAATTTGCCCTCCCATATTTCTCAAAATATTTCAAGAAAAATCTCCAAATTGCTCAAGATAGTCCAAGGGTTGGCCAGACAAGCTCTCTCCTAAGGCAGTCTACCCCAAATTAGGGTTTTGTGTTGCATCAAGATCCTTGAGTCCAAGTGGTCCCAAATGCTCACTAATGTCCTAATATGTTCTCAAGATCATCCATGTCAAGTTTCAAGCCTTGCAGAGAAAGTTTGCTCAGTCAATTGCTCAAAGGCCTAAAAATCAACTGTGCTAGGGCAAAAGTCAACTGTGACCTACATACAGTCAAACTTCAAGATTTTTGGTCAACATCCTCATTTTGAAGTATATTGCATCATTTGATCAAGGGTTGATCATGATTCATCAAGGATTGTGTTAGAACATAGTTTGATTCTACAACCCTTAATTAGAGTTTTGATGATAACAAAATACAAAGAA
The DNA here is from genome assembly GCA_948472305.1 of Vicia faba. Taxonomy (NCBI): domain Eukaryota; kingdom Viridiplantae; phylum Streptophyta; class Magnoliopsida; order Fabales; family Fabaceae; genus Vicia; species Vicia faba. The sequence goes on along the minus strand of OX451738.1, from coordinate 1,404,168,473 downwards.
TAAATAAATTCAAAGATATATATATATATATATATATATATATATATATATATATATATATATATATATATATATATATAGAACAAATATGCTTCTTAAATCATGTTGTACATTTACAGAAGCTCTGATGGAATCAGCATCAGAATATCAGCATCAACATCAGAAGCATCAGAAGATCAATAACATGTGCTACACGCTGAAGCTTGATGACCAGAATATGCGCATAAAACACTCTGACTCTGATCAAAGATCTTTACCAAGTCATCAGCACTCAGAAGCGTCAACATAAGTTTAAAGCAGAAGACTCTGAAGCGTTACTATGTATTCAAGACATAATTAATTACCAACAGCTTTATTCAAGACAAGATCTTCTCAAAAAGGAAAGAGCATTATTATCATTGAAAGTGCTTTATGGACAACAATGTATCTTTGCCTTGGCTATATAAACAAGTCTGTGTGAGAAAAGACTACGCGTATAATACGCACGCACTCATAATTTTCTAAGCTTTCCAACCACGCTTACTCAAACGCATTAGCAATCCAGTTTCATTCTAAGCTTAAATTTGTGTATTATCACAGTTGTGATATACTGTTTTATTAGAAAACATTAAACACATTATTGTTCAATTCTTTGTAAGAGATTTCCTTGAGATAAACCGGTTTGTGGTTATACTCAAGAAGGCTTTAACAGTTGTTAAAGTGGCTGTGTAATCCTTTGAATATAGTGGATTAAGACCTCGTTGGAGAGAGGCGAAATCACCTTGACGGGTGGACTGGAGTAGTTTGAGATCAAACGAACCAGGATAGAAATACAGTGTTGTTTAATCTTTTGATTTAAGTTTTAACAATTCAACCCCCCTTCTTGTGTTTTTCACATCTTCAATTGGTATCAGAGCGCCTGGTTCTGAGCTTATAACACTTAACTGTGTCAGTACAAGATCCAGCGTCAGAAAAACAAATTGGCAGAACCAAATCAAAACATTAGCAATGACAACAATGAAGAAAGAGCCAGATTCAGTGGCAATCCTCCAGTCTTTGATGGAGAGAACTTTGACTACTGGAAAGACATAATAGAGAGTTTCTTTCTGGCCCATGATGCTGATCTGTGGGACATGGTGACTGATGGATACACGCACCCAGTGGATGGAAGTGGTCAGAAGATTTACAGGAAAACAATGTCTGATCAGCAAAAGCGTGATTTCATAAATCATCACAAGGCCGGAACAATTCTTCTCAGCGCTATCTCTTATTCAGAATATGAGAAGATATCAAATAGAGACACTGCAAAGAATATGTTTGACTCTCTGAGAATGACGCATGAAGGCAACATTCAAGTCAAAGAAACCAAAGCCCTTGCACTCATTCAGAAGTATGAGGCATTCAAGATGGAAGAGAGTGAATCAATAGAAACTATGTTTTCAAGATTTCAGATTCTTGTTGCTGGTCTAAAAGTTCTTGACAAAGGGTATTCTACTGTTGATCACGTTAAGAAGATTATCAAAAGCTTTCCAAAACAATGGAGGCCAATGGTCACAGCGCTTAAGCTAGCCAAGGATCTCAACAAAATCTCTCTGGAGGAACTTGTCAGCTCCCTCAGAAGTCACGAGATAGAGCTAGAAGCAGATGAACCTCAAAAGCAAGGTAAGCCATTAGCTTTAAAATCTAACAGAAAATCTGACTCCAAAGTTTTGCAGGTTGTGGAAGAAACCTCTGATGGGTCCTCATCAGAAGAAGATGAACTATCTCTCCTCTCCAGAAGGGTAAACCAATTATGGAAGCAGAGGCAAAGAAAGTTCAGGAATCCCAGAAGATCAAAAAATCAGAATGAATCTTTCTCCAGATACAGAAGGTCAGAATCCTCCTCTGGACACAGAAGATTTGAAGGTTCTTCAGGAAACAGAAAGCCAAACAACAAAGACATCATCTTCTATGAATGTAACGAGCAAGGGCACTACAAAAGTGATTGCCCAAAGCTTCAGAAGGAAAATCCTAAAAAGAAGTTTGGCAAGGAAAAGAAGAAAAGTCTCATGGCTACATGGGATGATTCTGACACATCTGAAGCTGACTAAGAATCAGATGATGAAAGAGCAAACATAGATCTCATGGAAAACATAACAGAAGACAGTGAAGCTTCTGAGTCAGAATCTGAATCAGATACAGAAGAGGTATTCCCTGACTTTAATATAAACTTTACTAAGGCTGAACTAGCTGAAAGCCTTAATGAAATTCTGGAAAGATATTAGCAGATCAGAGTCAAATTCAGAAACCTGAAAAGGAATCTTGCTTCTGACTCTGATAAGACTGAGAGTCTCAAATTGGAGAATTCTGAGTTAAAAGATAAAATTTCAAAATTAGAAAACCAATTGCAAAACTCTCAGAAGGAAACAATCCCTGAAACTCCCAGCAGTGCTGATGAGATCATCAAGGAGTATAATCACAGCTTTCAGAAGTTTCTAGCTAAAAACATAGACAGAAGCAAAATGGCTTCAATGATCTATGGAGTTAGCAGAAATGGCAGAAAAGGGATAGGATATCAAGGTAAGGTACCTACACCTAAAAATGCCATGGATTTAGTTATAAAACACACTCCACTTGATTCACACTTTATATATGGGAACACACATGACATAAAATATACAAGTAGTGATTACTCTGTCAAACCAAAATTCAACCAGAGTTTTGGTAAAACTAACAAATCAGGACCCAAGAAAATATGGGTACCTAAGGATAAAATAATACATGTGGCAGATATCTTTAGCAGCAAAGCAAAAACACCAGTCATGGTACCTGGACTCTGGCTGCTCACGACACATGACGGGAAGAAGGCATATGTTCCAAAGCCTGGAACTTAAGCCCGGAGGCCACGTAGGTTTTGGAGGAAATCAGAGAGGAAAGATCATTGGCTCTGGAACAGTAGGTAATGGAAATCTTCCCTCTATAAGTAATGTTTTATTAGTAGATGGATTAATGCATAACCTGTTATCCATAAGTCAATTAAGTGATAACGGTTATGATATAATCTTCAATCAAAATTCATGCAAAGCTGTTAGTCAGAAAGATGGGACTATCCTATTTAATGGAAATAGGAGAAACAAAATTTATAAAATAAAACTTTCTGAACTAAAAAGTCAGAATGTAAAGTGTCTTTTGTCTGTTAACAACGAGCAATGGATCTGGCACAGAAGATTGGGACATGTTAGTATGAGAAGAATATCTCAAATTAATAAACTCAATATGGTCAGAGGACTTCCTAACCTGAAGTTCAATTCAGATGCTCTGTGTGAAGCATGTCAGAAAGGCAAGTTTGCAAAACCAGGTTTCATATCCAAAAACGTTGTTTCCACCTCTAAGCCATTAGAACTTCTGCACATTTATTTATTTGGACCAGTTAAAACTGCTTCAGTCAGTGGCAAGAAGTATGAGTTAGTAATCGTAGATGACTATAGCAGATGGACATGGGTAAAGTTCTTAAGGCACAAGGACGAGTCACACTCTGTGTTTGTCACCTTCTGCAACCAAGTTCAGAATGAAAAGGATCTTAGAATCGTCAAATTCAGAAGTGATCATGGTGGAGAGTTTGAAAACAAAGATTTTGAGTCATTCGTTAATGACAAAGGCATTCTGCATGATTTCTCTTGTCCTAGAACTCCCCAGCAAAATGGAGTTGTAGAACGAAAGAACAGAACATTGCAAGAAATGGCCAGAACCATGATCAACGAGACTAACGTTGCTAAGATCTTCTGGGCAGAGGCAATAAACACAGCGTGTTACATTCAGAATAGAATCTCCATAAGACATATTCTGGAAAAGACTCCATATGAATTGTGGAAGAACAGAAAGCCCAACATTTCATATTTTCACCCATTTGGATGTACATGTTTCATTTTGAATACAAAAAATTATTTGAACAAGTTTGACTCTAAAGCACAAAAGTGTATTATGTTAGGATACTCTGAACGCTCAAGAGGGTACAGAGTATACAATACAGAAACACAGATTGTGGAAGAATCAATCAGTGTTCATTTTGATGATAAGCTTGACTCTCAAAAGTTAAAGCAGAATGAATTCCTTGTAGATATGGAAGTTAAACTTACAGGTACTGAAGACAAGTCATCAGAAGCTCTCAACAGAGACACTCCCTCAACATCAGAAAGAGGCACTGCAAGCAATCCAGCACCTTCTGTTGATCAACTTCAGAAAAGACTATCCAGAAGCAGCATGGATCACCCAGAAGAAACAATCTTAGGAAGAAAGGAAGATCCAATCAGAACAAGATCTAGCTTCAGAAACTCTGAAGAATCCCTCATGGGACTGGTTTCTCTAATTGAACCAATTACAATTGATGAAGCACTTCTGGACAATGACTGGATTCTAGCAATGCAAGAGGAGCTAAATCAATTCACAAGAAATGACGTATGGGATCTAGTTCCCAAACCAAAAGGATTCAACTTCATTGGAACAAAATGGGTATTCAGAAACAAACTGAACAAACAAGGTGAAGTCATCAGAAACAAAGCACGACTGGTAGCACAAGGTTATAGTCAGCAAGAGGGGATAGACTATACAGAAACCTTTGCTCCAGTCTCCAGGTTAGAATCTATCAGACTCTTAATTTCATTTGTTGTTAATAAAGGCATCACTCTGTATCAGATGGATGTTAAGAGTGCATTCTTAAATGGCTATATAGAAGAAGAGGTATATGCGCACCAACCCCCTGGTTTTGAAAGTTCCAAAAATCCAGAATATGTTTTCAAACTAAAGAAGTCACTGTATGGTCTGAAACTAGCTCCCAGAGCTTGGTATGAAAGACTAAGTAACTTCTTGTTAGAAAAGGAATTCACCAGAGGGAAAATGGACACAACCTTGTTCTGTAAGACAGTTAAGAATGACATTTTAGTATGTCAGATTTATGTTGATGACATCTGTGATCGGTGGATCTGGAACTGACTGTTTAACGCTGGTTCGCGAAATGTCGCGGAAGCAAGAGTCGCCACCGTCTTTTATTTTCTCCAAATGGAAAGGACAAAAGCACAGAAAAATTCCTTATAGAGATTTCTCTCGGTTCGGGAGGTAGATTATAGAAAGGGAAGGTGTTAGCACCCTTTCTATCCATGGTTATCCATGGGCTCTTAGATACTTGCTCACTTGTGTTTTCAAAAATGGTTTGTTTGCTTTTCAACTGTGGGTTTTAAAAAAGTTTCTTTGAAAATTCCAGTTCGACTCTTGTATCGGTCCTCAAGAGTGTTTGAAAAATTTCTTTTGAAAGCTTTTTGAAAATGTGTTGGTGTGAAAAGTATTTTTTGATTTGTTTTGAAATTAGAGCAAGTATCTAGAGTCGTCTACCTACCCTAAGGAATTCGTCTGTGTAAATGTCCTTTAAAGTAGTGCCATCCTACCATTGAGAGGTAGGTAGCACCACCGTTGGAGGTGTTCGGGTCAATTCGAGGTTCGGGACATGGTGATCACCAGAGCAATAGGAAGACACCTTAGAAGCTACCCTCATGCCAGGTTCCCGGATCATGAGGACTTACTAAGACATCCTCTACTCGACGATCACCTTTCGAGAGGCAAGGCAACAGTGAGGCGTACCCTAGGGGTGGTGTGTGATTTGTGTGCCATTTTCATTTATTTTTGTCTTTTGTCAATGTGATCTATGCGTTTGTTTTTATTTTATCATTCATTCTTGCATGTCATTATTAATAGTTAAAAATTGCGAGAAATATAAAGTTCCTAAACTATTACAAAGGCGCGGGTCCACATCGCCAAAATTTCCAGGACCCGATTTGACAGAAAGTAAATAATTAAAGTAAAGTGCGAAAGATTAAAATGTCCGAGTTTACAAGGCTTTGGGAGAGGTACATAAATATTAAAAGAAAAAAGAATTAAATACGTAAATTGAATTAAAATTGGAAACGAGGGCGTTGGACCCTTTTTAATGAAATTAACTTATTATTTACAAACTAATTCAATTAAGGAAAAATAAATTATTTTTTAGTTTTTTGTATTTATGATTTTTTAATGAGAATTAAATGAAATTAAAACGCTAATTAACCCTAATTCTACGACTTTTATTTATTAAGAAAAACCTATTAAAATTTAAACCTAAAATTAAATCTAATTATTTAATGACAATTTGATTTTATGAAAATAAATAATTAATTATTAGTGAAAAGAAAAGAAAAAGGATAAAAATTAATTAAAACCCTAATTCTACCAATTTTAAGTTTATTAAGAAAATGTGTGAATTAAACCTAAATTAAAACTAAAATTAATTAATGATATTTATTTACAAAAAATAATATTAAATAAAAATACTTATTTTTTGTCTTTTTCTGATTTTGTATTGTTTTTATATTTTTTATGAAAATATTAAATTAAAGGAATTAATTAAAAAAAACAAGAATTGAGATAAATAAAAAATGAAAAAAAAATATAAAAGATTGCAAACCTAGGGGGGGTCTGTCCCCAATTGAGAGGTATAACCCAGTATTTCAGGCCCATTAACTTCTGGCCTGATTGACTTTTCAGCTAGCGTGCATGTGTGTTGACTGAGGTTCACCATGGTCTTCAGATCTGGTCCCTTGGATTGGTATGATTGGCCAAGTGGCAAGCTGGATTTGAGGGACATATGGTGCTCCCTTGCAACGAAACTGCATAGAAACATGAATAGAAAAATAACATTGGAAAGGGGTGGGGACCTGGGATCGAACCCAGGTCCTGAAGGTCACCAATACTCTTGCTTGCCACTGAGCCATCTAGCGCGTTTTGAATATAAGAGAGAAAACAATTAATATAACTCAAAACAATGGTTAATAGTATTTTTCCGCGCGAAATTCAAATCAACCACTTATGCCTCGCCACCTAAGCGTCTTCTTCCTCGTTCTATTTTTCCCTGAAACAAAAAAACAATTAGCAACGGTTTTGAACCGCCCCTATATACACCATTCTGGAAAATAGCGACTAGCTCCTGGAGTCATATAAATTAGGCGCGAGGTATATATTCCAATCGTCCAATCATGCTGGTTTCAATGGTCCAGGTCTCGAGTCTCAATTGTTCCTTAACCAGGAAACCCCAATTCAAAGCTTGGAAAACCCTAAAAGACAACAATGGCGAAATCTCCAATAATGCATAAAAGCTCAATTAAATTATGCAGTTAGTTTCAGAATCCCTCAATTAATAAGAATCCATGAAAAAATGCAATGAATATGCTTGAATACTAAAACACGATTATGAAAAAAATGTGAAAAAGTTTGAATCCTATTCACCAATTCTGGGCGTTAGGGACGTGGAAAGTGATTCAAAAACGTTTCTTGATGTCTCAGGAAGGCGATGAGATGATTATCTCAGCTTGAATCGCCCTGGAAGACAGTTTTCAGTATTTGACTTTTTTGCAAAAAATTCAAGTTTGCTTATGGCTTTGCTGCGCAGCTGGGGAGGTCTTGGGCACGAGGGTTTGCATCCATATATGTATGTGAGTGATTAGGGTTGAGAATTTTAGCCAAAGAATCCTTGAATTGATGATAAGATATTTGATTTTCCATGCATTAGTTTTCAAATCTTTTTCATGCACACTTGGTTCAAATCATGTTCAATCACCAAGATTCTTTCCAAATCTGATTATACACAAAATCTTGAGATTATTTCATGCACAAAAAGATTCAAAAAGTTAGGTTTAGTATTTTTCACCTATTTATTTTAATTAAATGAATTATTAATGATTAAAAATCCAAATAAATAAATAAAAATGATAAAAAACTTCCCTATGGGCCAAATGGTCGTGCACATGCCTTGGATGATGAATTGTGGAAGAAAAAGAGGCCCATTAGCATTTTTAGGTCATTTGAAGCAATGTTGACTTTTCAAAATACCTAAAACTTTCCCAATTTCCACAAGGCATAACTTGCTCAATTTATAAGCTTTGCTCATGTTCTTGGACATTTTGGAAAGGTCTTGAAGTCCTCTAACCAATGCCTTTGGTCCCATGTCGTTTTGATTTACAAATCGCAAGTTATGGCCTTTGACTTAAAGTCCCTTTTGTTGACTTTTGAAAATGACCTATAATGTTGAAATTGATAACTTTTTGTGAGAGCATTTCTTGGACTTAAAGTATGAAGAGAAGTTGTAGGAAATGTCTTTATCTTCAAAATGAGCTTTTGATGGAAATTTTTTGATCATCCATGTGGAAGTTATGCCTTGGTCAAGTTACCGTTGACTTTTTCAACTGTCCAAATAAGGAAACTTTTGCATCTTGAGACTTTTTGAGCCAAGCTTTGGGAATCATGATCAAGCATTGATCAAATGATGTTTGTGGCTTCAAAATGAGATGTTGATCAAAAATTTGAACTTTTGACTGTCAAATGACCATTTTGCCCCTACAGTTGACTGTAGTGCAATTAGGGTTTTTGACTGTGCAATCTTGTGCTATAAGTCTTGAAACTTGGTATGAGGATGCTTGACCATGTTTATAGGCATGTGGGACTTGATTGGACCCTTGAAAACTTCAATTTCTTTGTCAGAACCAAAACCCTAATTTTGACTGTTTAGGAGGCCCTTGAACTGTGCAACCCTTGGGGGAATTTTGAAGCTTGCTCTTTGCAAATCTTGAAGAATATGGGAGGACAAATTTTGGGGTGCAACAGTTGCCCCTGTTCAATCTTCTTAGACCTGAGGATGCAGATTGGCTGACGTGCCTTTCGTAATCCGAAGGTGGAAGATGATTGAACACTAGAGTGCCCAGAAATTTGCGCTCACATAGTAGTGTGACGGGAATGGGCTTATAGACGCCATTTGGAGATTGATGGATAGGATGATGGGCTTATAGATGCCATGCTGAGAGATGATGGATAGGTGAATGGGCTTATAGATGCCATCTGGATGTTGATCGCGTAAGAGATTCCTTAGCGAGAACTTGCGTACCTGCAAAAGAAAAAATGATTACCTGACCCGTTACAGGAGCTGGTCTTGGAGCTTCAAACGGTGATGAATGAACCAGGGATGGTTACTACCTCAACAGGAACGCTGAGAGAACCTTGGATGACTTCAACCTCAACAATAACGCTGAAAAAATCTGGGGACGATTACTACCTCCGCAGTATCGGGGAGAGCACCACAGGCGACTACAACCTCAACAGCAAACATTGAGAGAATCTTGGATGACTTCGACTTCAACAGTAACGCTGAGCGAATCTTGGGATGATTACTACCTCCGCAGTATCGGGGAGAGAACCACAGGCGACTACAACCTCAACAGCAATCATTGAGAGAATCTTGGACGACTTCGACTTCAACAGTAACACTGAGCGAATCTTGGGATGATTACTACCTCCGCATTATCGGGGAGAGAACCACAGGCGACTACAACCTCAACAGCAATCATTGAGAGAATCTTGGACGACTTCGACTTCAACAGTAACGCTGAGCGAATCTTGGGATGATTACTACCTCCGCAGTATCGGGGAGAGAACCACAGGCGACTACAACCTCAACAGCAATCATTGAGAGAATCTTGGACGAATTCGACTTCAAAAGTAACGCTGAGCGAATCTTGAGATGATTACTACCTCCGCAATATCGGGGAGAGAACCACAGGCGACTACAACCTCAACAGCAATCATTGAGAGAATCTTGGATGTCTTCTACTGAGTCTTCATCAGGAAAATCTGTTTGGGGTCGATTTAACTGGACTAGAGAAGGCCTTGGACTGGATAAGAAATAGAAAATCTTAGAGTCGATTAACTGAACCGGTCTAGGTCTTGAAATGTCTTCAATTGGATAAGAAACAGGGAGATCTTAGGGTCGATCTGACTGAACCAGAGAAGGCCTTTGACTGGATAAGAAACAGAGAAATCTTTGGAGTCGATTTAACTGAACCGGTCTAGGTCTTGAAATATGATTGAGAACTTAACTGAATATTTCCTGAAAGGTAAAGGTCAGTCATATGCAATGCGTGATATGGATCAAGCAATGATGTTCTCAACATAAATGAGATTTGTGCGATATGATGCGTATATGCATGCTATAATGTATGGAAGTGCGATGTTTATGAATGTATGTTTTCGTCTTAGGAAAATAAATCCTTGACGGGTGCCAGGAAGTCACTCCTGGGCTGATGTTGAAGAATAGATTTTGCTTCCTCTGGGGATGAGAGTTGCAAGAATACCGATAGGAGAAGATAAATCTGTTGGGGGATAAACTTGGCGAATGGATTATTCTGCGGAGAGAAAAGTACTCCAACAATCTTGCTGGGAAGCTATACTCTGTGGGGAGAGAGGTACTTTGCTGAATGTTGATAATAACTTGCTAGGGATACCCTTGTTGTGTTGGAAGTGTTGATAGACTTCGTTGGGGATAAGAAGACTTCGTCGAGGACGATCCTTCCGTGGCTTTTGGCTGAGGATAACCCAGTTATATCCTGGTAAGGAAATAACTCTTTGAATAAAACCGGGGGACGCGTTCGTGCTCTGCGAGGATAAGCTTCCAGAATCTACTAGGGATAAGCTTACTGCTTGGGGAGATGGATTCCAACTTTCCTGGGGAAACTGGATTGGACTCTCCTGGGGAGGTTTTGGTATGCTGGGGAAGTAACTCCGCTGGATGTTTGGTATACCGCTGGGGAACAATCTTTAGACCAAGATTGCCGGGGATGCTTATTAAGACTGTATATGCTGCTGGGGAATGTTGAGATCTGCTGGAGGATACCCAACTTCCTTAAGTTTGATAGTAGCTTTGCTCGGGGAGAGTATACTGCTTGCTGACGCACTCTCTGGGGAATTAGGATCTCTGGTTGTGTTCTTTAGCTGAACCTACCTTGATACCTTGGAGGACAGAGCAATTAGATTTCTTAGACAACTCTTTTATTGCCCCTATTTCTAGTGTTACCTGCAATTAATCCTTTGTTTCGTATACAAATATTCATGAGTTAGCAAATTATTGTCAATGCATATATCACAAATTGAACCTTGGACGTTCTTCGCAAAACAAAACAGAAAAGGAAAAAGCAAATGGCAATTTTAACTGAAAAGTGTATTTGTATTGATTTTTGAATTGCCTGAAAATAGGCGTTTTATGTACAAGAGGCTGACGTCCTAGTAAGAGAACGCCGCCGAACAAAAGAGTTTATACAAATTTTGTACAAGAGAAAATAAAACAGCTGTGTGAAATGAATGATCCCACTGGGTTTCAACTCTGCTATTGCCTTTATAACTCCGAGCGTCTCATCACTTGATGACCTTGGTTGAAGATGAAGCTGAATGGTCGATGCCGTCTGAACTTGATGTAGATACCGGATTCTGGATGCAAAGTGATCCAATGAGACATAGTATTACGCTTTATCCCTAATTTTTGCCTGGACCGCCCTTTCGGGTTTTCAGTCCACCGGGATACCCATTTTTTCCCAAGCCGCCTTTTCAGGTTTTCGACTTGCCGGGTGTACAGATTTTTTTCATTTCATCCCTTCATTTTGCCCGAACCCTTTTGGTTCGCCGGGAAGCCCTAATTTTTGCCTAGGCATGTCAGCCTAGCGGGTCTTTTTTCATGCGTAGTATCTTTTTACTATGTCTGCATTGGCGGGGTGAGGAAGGTCGTCACCATCCATGTTGGTTAGAATCATGGCTCCTCCTGAGAACACATGTTTAACCACAAATGGCCCTTCGTATGTAGGGGTCCATTTGCCCCTTGGATCACTCTGAGGAAGGATGATTCGCTTGATTACCAGATCCCCAACTCGATATTCCTGTGGTCTGACCTTTTTTTTAAATGCTCTGATCATCCGTTTCTGATACGTCTGACCATGACAGATAGCAGCAAGTCTCTTTTCATCAATAAGGTTTAGCTGATCAAGTCGTGTCTGGATCCAATCATCTTCGTTCAGATTTGCATCCTTCATTATCCGGAGATAGGGTATTTGCACTTCGATCGGTAAGACTGCCTCCATACGGTAGACCAAGGAGAAAGGAGTTGCCCCGGTTGACGTCCTGGCTGAGGTACGGTACCCATGTAGAGCGAACGGTAACATCTCGTGCCAATCTTTATAAGTCACTGTCATCTTCTGCACGATTTTCTTGATATTTTTATTTGCTGCTTCTACAGCCCCATTCATCTTCGGTCTGTAAGGAGAAGAATTATGGTGTTGTATCTTGAACTGCTCGCAGAGCTCAGTGATCATCTTGTTATTGAGATTGGTACCGTTGTCTGTAATAATTCTTTCTGGGATGCCGTATCGACAGATCAGATTGTGCCGAATGAACCGTGCCACAACAGTCTTGGTTACCGTAGCATAGGAAGCTGCTTCAACCCACTTCGTGAAGTAATCGATCGCTACCAGGATGAAGCGATGCCCGTTAGATGCCGTAGGTTTAATCTCACCGATCATGTCTATGCCCCACATTGCAAACGGCCAAGGTGCAGTCAGAACATTCAGAGGAACTGGAGGAACATGCACTTTGTCTGCATAAATCTGGCATTTATGGCATGTCCGGGAATGTTGGTAACAGTCAGCTTCCATTGTGGACCAGAAATACCCTGCACGAAGGATCTTCTTTGCCATAGTGTGTCCACTGGAGTGTGTACCAAAGGTCCCTTCATGTAGCTCTTCCATGATCCTTTCTGCTTCATTCTTATCCACACAACGCAGTAAGGTCGAATCATGGTTTCGCTTGTACAAGATGTCGTTGCTAAGGAAGAACTTCGCTGCGAACCTTCTCAGGAACTTTTTATCGTTGACAGATGCACCTTCAGGGTATTCCTGAGCTTCCAAATATCTCTTCACCTCATGGTACCAAGGCTTCTCAGTCACCAATTCAGTCTCGAGATCACAACAGTATGCCGGTTCGTCCAGTTTCCAGATGATGATCCGGGGAGCCTCATTGTCCCATTTAACCTTGAACATAGAAGACATCGTAGCTAACGCGTCCGCCAGCTGATTCTCCTCTCTCAGAAAGTGTTCAAAGGTTATCTCTGTGAAATGGGGGATCAAGGTCAACACACATTCTCTGTAAGGAATAAGATTCGGATGTTTCGTATCCCACTCTCCTTTGATCTGATTGATCACGAGAGCGGAATCTCCGAAGACATTCAGAAACTTGATCCTTAAGTCGATCGCAGCTTGAAGACCCATGATGCACGCCTCATACTCTGCCATGTTGTTGGTACAGTTGAAACATAGCCGAGCAGTGAGTGGAGTATGAGTGCCTTGAGGAGATATGATTATAGCGCCGATACCGTTACCCAAAGCACTGGAGGCTCCGTCAAAGTGCATAGACCATCGGGATCCTTCCTCAGGTCCTTCATCCGGTCCAGGTACTTCACAATCAGTCACTATCATGATGCTTTCATCAGGAAACTCGAAGTTCATTGACTGATAGTCGTCTACGGCCTGATGTGCCAAGTGGTCTACCAATACACTTCCCTTGATGGCTTTCTGGGTCGTGTATTGAATGTCGTATTCTGTCAAGATCATCTGCCATCTTGCTATTCTCCCAGACAGAGCAGGCTTTTCAAATATGTACTTTATAGGATCCATCTTTGAGATCAACAAGGTAGTGTGAGTCAGCATATACTGTCTCAGCCGGCGAGCAGCCCATACCAAAGCGCAGTAAGTTTTCTCGAGCAGTGAGTATCGAGTCTCACAGTCGGTAAACTTTTTACTAAGGTAATAAATGGCATGCTCTTTTCGGCCAGACTCGTCATGCTGCCCCAGCACACACCCCATTGAGTTGTCAAGTACTGTCAGGTATAATATTAGAGGTCTCCCTTCAACCGGTGGCATAAGGATGGGTGGTTCTTGGAGATACTCCTTAATTCTGTCAAAAGCAGCCTGACACTCATCATTCCAACGTACTACCTGATCTTTCTTCAGCAGCTTGAAGATTGGCTCACAGGTAGCAGTTAGGTGCGAGATGAACCGAGCAATAGAATTCAGGTGTCCTAAAAAGCCTCGAACCTCTTTCTCTGTCCTAGGAACTGGCATCTCTTGAATAGCTTTGACCTTGGAAGGGTCCACTTGGATACCCTTATCACTTACAACGAAGCCTAGCAACTTTCCAGATCTTACCCCGAAGGTGCACTTGTTTGGGTTCAACCTCAGCTTGTACAACTTCAGACGGTCAAACAATTTCTGCAGATGATCTAGGTGCTCTTCCTCAGTTTGGGACCTTGCGATCATGTCGTCAACGTACACTTCTATCTCATGATGGATCATGTCATGAAATAAAGCAACCATGGCACGTTGGTAGGTTGCCCCAGCGTTCTTTAGTCCGAAAGGCATGACCTTGTAGCAGAAGGTACCCCACTGAGTAACAAAGGTAGTTTTTTCCATGTCTTCAGGTGCCATCTTGATCTGATTGTAACCTGAAAACCCATCCATGAAAGAGAACACCTTATGCTGAGCTGTAATGTCAACAAGGACATCAATGTGAGGTAGGGGGAAGTCATCTTTGGGGCTGGCCCTATTCAGATCCCTGTAATCAACACACATTCTGACCTTACCGTCCTTCTTTGGTATCGGCACCACATTAGCAACCCACTGAGGGTAAGAAGTCACTGCGAGAAACCCAGCATCAAACTGTTTCATGACCTCAGCTTTGATCTTCTCAGACATTTCTGGACGCATACGGCGGACCTTTTGCTTTACCGGAGGGCAGTCTTCCTTAGTAGGCAAGTGATGGACCACAATATCGGTATCCAACCCGGGCATGTCTTCGTAGGACCAGGCAAATATCTCCATATAATCATGTAGCATCTTAGTCAACCGTTGCTTCACGCTGAGCTCTAGGTTGGCACCAATCTTTACCGCTTTCCTGTCTGCCTCAGTACCCAAGTTTATTATTTCCACTGGCTCTTCGTGTGGTTGAATTTCCCTCTCTTCCTGAAGTAACAGTCTTGCAAGCTTACCAGGCACTTCGCAATCATCTTCACCTTCGTCTTCGGCTAAGTTGATCGGATTTTCGAAGTCATAACTGGCAGTAGCAGAGTCGTTACCAGTGAGATCCAGAGTGGATTGAAACCTGTATGAGTGAGTGTGTGTAAATACAGCTGTTTTGAAATATATATAAAGGAAGGAAAGACAGAAAAGGAGCATAAGATTTGAAATGCGAGAAAACGTCCGAGATTTTCATTTATGATATATGAAATGACAATTTATATGCCCTCACAAATAAAACCACGGTGCCTCGGGTAAGACACCGGGCCATAGAGTTTAATTTATTGTTTATTACAAATAATAAAACAAAGAAGTTTATTACTGCGTAACAAAAGTAACAGGAGTATGGTCCTTAGCAATCCAATTGGTCAATCCGCCATCAGTTGTCAGGTAAATCCAGCTATTGAACTCAGCTTCATCCACTTCATCTTCGTCCCCAATAGCATTCACTCCATGAGCAGGCAGGGGAGCTGTCACTACATTAGGCTTCTCAGATGCCTCAAACTGTACCTCCTTCGCATCAATAAGGTCCTGCAGCTTGTTCCTTAAGGCCCAACAGTCGTCTGTGGAATGCCCCGGGCTATCGGAGTGGTAAGCACAGCGGGCATTCGGATTGTATTTGGGGGAAGCAGTGTTTACAACCTTTGGCGCCTCTCTGACAGACACTAGATTGGTGGATAGTAACTGCGGCAGGATTTGGGATAGGGTCATGCTCAAACGGGTGAATTCTCTTCTAGGTCTTTCAGCCCTTTGAGGATTGGTTGGCCGAGGAGCGGCAGCAGGCTTAGCAATCATTATCGCACTGACAGATTGGCGGCGCTCAGATTTCTCTTGTCTTCTAGAGCCATATACAGCACTAGCCTCCTTCTTGAAGGGTTTCTTCTCAGAACTAGACGATGCACCCTTCGGAATCTTACCAGACTTCAACCCAGCCTCAATTCTCTCTCCAGTCAGAATAAGATCAGTAAACCCTGCAGACGAGTTACCAATAAGATGGTTGAAAAATGGCCCATATAGGGTCCCCAAGAACATGTCTACCAACTCCCGATCAGTCAACGGAGGCTGCACCCTGCCAGCCAGATCCCTCCACTTCTGAGCGTACTCTTTAAAACCTTCGCTTGAACCTAACGACATACCCTGGAGTTGGGTACGTGTAGGGGCAAGGTCGGCATTATATTGATACTGCTTATAGAAAGCAGTAGCCAACTCCTCCCAGTTACGAACCTTGGTCCCATCCAGCTGATAGAACCATTCGAGATGAGTCCCTGAAAGACTCTCCTGGAAGAAGTGGATCCATAAATTCTTATCCACTGAGTACGGTTGAATCTTCCGCACATATGACCTGAGATGTAGCTTGGGACAAGACGCCCCGTCATACTTGGTAAAGGATGGTACTTTGAACTTGCGAGGAATGATCACACCAGTAGACAAACCCAAATCTCTGAAATCCAGCCCAGGTACCTGTTGTATCTCCATAGCATTCAACCTGTCTTCCAACTGCTTGTATCTGTCTTCTGCAGGAGGATATTGCTCTTCATCAAAATCAGTCTCGTTGTCGGAGACTACCGGACTAGGACCTTTTTCCCCTTGAGGAGTACCCTTGCCAATGGAAGAACCAGCCTCTTCATTTTGCAGAGTGTTACCAAACCTTCGGCCCGAGTTGAAAAGAACAGTCCTTCTCTGCTTCTTCTTTTCCTTCTTCAGGAGCAGAGCCTTCAGCTCTTCTTGGCCCTGAGCCAAACTCATGATTAGTTCCTGAAATTGCGCATTCTGCGCCTGAAGAGCTTTGATGGACATCTCAGTTGATGACGAGTCGGGGTTCATGATGCTGAAATAAACAGCGAAGAACGGTAAGCAACCTGAAAAGAAGAAAACCTGCTATGCACATGATGAATGGAATGCGTATGATTTATGCTTTCAAAGACAATCGGGAATCAACTTTGTAAACAAAAAGGAACACACTTCATTAGATTCAACTTTGAAACTGAAATTATTCAACAGGTTGCCCTTAGGCGTTACATGAAAGGAAATACTGAAAATGGAAGTAAAACTGTAAAAGAACACCCAGAGCTCCTTATTGATCCCATGGTCTCCTCTTCTCAGTACGGATGTAGTCATTTAGAGCTCGCTCATTCTCCAACTGCTTCATCAGCTTCTGGATCTTCAATTCCTGCTCGTTGAACTTTTCCCGGTAAGAATCCCATTCTTCTCGCAGTTGCGACCAAGACCTCTTTAATGTCTCATAATCAGTAGGTATCTGAGGAGGAAGGACAATTAGAGGAACACCATCTTTGTCAGGACACTCAAGGATGACGGGTCTGACGGCTTCATACGGCATACCTAACTTCTGAGCACGAAGGCGAACCCATTTGTAGTAGGCTTCCATAGGTAAAGAAGTCTTTGGCCCCAACTCTTGTGGGTCAGCTTTATGAATTTTGTCCCAAGCCTTGATGAACCTACGACGCAACTCGTCACTATCCACCTGAAACTCAAAACTGATGTGAGGCACCAACATCTCATGGGGGCCTGCTCTTCTTGCTCTTCCAAACTGACGGAGTGCTAGGCATGGATTGTAAGAGATTCCTCCTTGGGTACCAATCAGAGGAACATTAGGATATTCCCCGCATCGATCAATAACAGCTATCTCATCCAAACCTCTGCAAGTCCAAATGATGTCTTTGTCGGTGAGAGACATTAACCTATGAGCCCAACCTCTTCCTTCTTGGTTCTTCAGTACGAACTTAGGGAGGTGCGAAATAAACCACCTCACCAACAAAGGGATACAACACCATAGAGTCCCTCGTCTTCGGGTAGTACGAGCATGAAGTTGTTGCAAGATGTCACCCAAGAGAGTGGGCACCGGATTCTGAGACATAAAGATCCTTATGGCAGTGACGTTGATGAAGTTGTCAGGATTAGGAAACAAGACTAACCCATAGATTAAGAGGGCCAAGATGTCTTCATATGCCCTAAAGTCCAGGTCATTCCAGAAACTGTTAGCTTTACTAATCAGAAACTTGGCCAGAAACCCTTAACTCCGCTTCTAGCTACCCAGTTATCCATTACCTCTTGATGTGTCAAGGGAAGAGCTGCAGCAACATCCTCAAGCCTGAGGGTCTTTTCCCAACCAGTGAAGGGAGTCTGATCCAAGATAGGGATACCAAGCAAATCAGAGAACTCTTCCAGGGTAGGGACCAGCTGGAAGTCTTGAAAGGTGAAGCACTGGTACAGAGGGTCATAGAACTGGGTCAGAACACTCATCAACTGTTGATCCCGCTTTGCAGTGACTAAACTGAGAAGAGAACCATGCCTCTGAATGAAGGAAGTGGTATTTGGAATTCTGCTAACCAACTCTTCGAGCAACTCAGGTGAGTGAACAAAGTTGAACCGGATAGTATTCCTTCGCACAGGCATCATGATGTCCTACAAAACAGAGCAAAGATGAAACCCTCTTGTCTTTGAAATGGTCAGTCCTTATGCAGGATGCATGCAATGCTCATGATTCTATGATGTTATGATAAAGCACACCACAAATAGATACAAAGGCAAACATGGTAAGGCACACAAGTCACACAAGGCAAGCCCCTAAAGTTTAGGCCAGCATGAGGTCTAGGTACTACCCTCTTTCAGTTTGTTGGTTCATACCTGTCCTATCAAAGTAACCGGGTTCTTAGAGGATCCCAATATCATTGACTACCCTCAATCGGTCATAACTCCAGCATCGCAATCTTTTCTTGCGGCCAGAACCATCACGAGAGTTTAGCCTCAATGGGCGTAGCACGCTGCTACTGTTCTAATGGCCAAGTTGTGTCATTTAAGGTTCTAAG
Source organism: Vicia faba (assembly GCA_948472305.1). Lineage (NCBI taxonomy): Eukaryota > Viridiplantae > Streptophyta > Magnoliopsida > Fabales > Fabaceae > Vicia > Vicia faba. The sequence continues at coordinate 1,404,149,728 of OX451738.1, read as the reverse complement.
TTTGTTGGTGCTTAATGACTCCTCAGAAGACCCATATTCTCCTCGTTGCAACACAAGGGATATCGGTACAGACCAAGGTGCCACACCAACGTAGCCACTGTTTCACCCGTGTCGGTCTACGCCGGACAGGTCCCTCACAGCTTATGCTACCTAAACAGGGTATCCCCAGATCCCGGTTAGGATCTATGTAACTCCCATGCAACCCACAAATTTAAAGCAGACAAGTCAATACAATTGAAAACACAGTTATGAACTAACCCTAAGGTACACCTCACTGAATAAACCTCCCCAGCAGAGTCGCCAGTTCTGTGATCGGTGGATCTGGAACTGACTGTTTAACGCTGGTTCGCGAAATGTCGCGGAAGCAAGAGTCGCCACCGTCTTTTATTTTCTCCAAATGGAAAGGACAAAAGCACAGAAAAATTCCTTATAGAGATTGCTCTCGGTTCGGGAGGTAGATTATAGAAAGGGAAGGTGTTAGCACCCTTTCTATCCATGGTTATCCATGGGCTCTTAGATACTTGCTCACTTGTGTTTTCAAAAATGGTTTGTTTGCTTTTCAACTGTGGGTTTTAAAAAAAGTTTCTTTGAAAATTCCAGTTCGACTCTTGTATCGGTCCTCAAGAGTGTTTGAAAAATTGCTTTCGAAAGCTTTTTGAAAATGTGTTGGTGTGAAAAGTATTTTTTGATTTGTTTTGAAATTAGAGCAAGTATCTAGAGTCGTCTACCTACCCTAAGGAATTCGTCTGTGTAAATGTCCTTTAAAGTAGTGCCATCCCACCATTGAGAGGTAGGTAGCACCACCGTTGGAGGTGTTCGGGTCAATTCGAGGTTCGGGACATGGTGATCACCAGAGCAATAGGAAGACACCTTAGAAGCTACCCTCATGCCAGGTTCCCGGATCATGAGGACTTACTAAGACATCCTCTACTCGACGATCACCTTTTGAGAGGCAAGGCAACAGTGAGGCGTACCCTAGGGGTGGTGTGTGATTTGTGTGTCGTTTTCATTTATTTTTGTCTTTTGTCAAAGTGATCTATGCGTTTGTTTTTATTTTATCATTCATTCTTGCATGTCATTATTAATAGTTAAAAATTGCGAGAAATATAAAGTTCCTAAACTATTACAAAGGCGCGGGTCCACATCGCCAAAATTTCCAGGACCCGATTTGACAGAAAGTAAATAATTAAAGTAAAGTGCGAAAGATTAAAATGTCCGAGTTTACAAGGCTTTGGGAGAGGTACATAAATATTAAAAGAAAAAAGAATTAAATACGTGAATTGAATTAAAATTGGAAACGAGGGCGTTGGACCCTTTTTAATGAAATTAACTTATTATTTACAAACTAATTCAATTAAGGAAAAATAAATTATTTTTTAGTTTTTTGTATTTATGATTTTTTAATGAGAATTAAATGAAATTAAAACGCTAATTAACCCTAATTCTACGACTTTTATTTATTAAGAAAAACCTATTAAAATTTAAACCTAAAATTAAATCTAATTATTTAATGACAATTTGATTTTATGAAAATAAATAATTAATTATTAGTGAAAAGAAAAGAAAAAGGATAAAAATTAATTAAAACCCTAATTCTACCAATTTTAAGTTTATTAAGAAAATGTGTGAATTAAACCTAAATTAAAACTAAAATTAATTAATGATATTTATTTACAAAAAATAATATTAAATAAAAATACTTATTTTTTGTCTTTTTCTGATTTTGTATTGTTTTTATATTTTTTATGAAAATATTAAATTAAAGGAATTAATTAAAAAAAAACAAGAATTGAGATAAATAAAAAATGAAAAAAAAATATAAAAGATTGCAAACCTAGGGGGGGTCTGTCCCCAATTGAGAGGTATAACCCAGTATTTCAGGCCCATTAACTTCTGGCCTGATTGACTTTTCAGCTAGCGCGCATGTGTGTTGACTGAGGTTCACCATGGTCTTCAGATCTGGTCCCTTGGATTGGTATGATTGGCCAAGTGGCAAGCTGGATTTGAGGGACATATGGTGCTCCCTTGCAACGAAACTGCATAGAAACATGAATAGAAAAATAACATTGGAAAGGGGTGGGGACCTGGGATTGAACCCAGGTCCTGAAGCTCACCAATACTCTTGCTTGCCACTGAGCCATCTAGCGCGTTTTGAATATAAGAGAGAAAACAATTAATATAACTCAAAACAATGGTTAATAGTATTTTTCCGCGCGAAATTCAAATCAACCACTTATGCCTCGCCACCTAAGCGTCTTCTTCCTCGTTCTATTTTTCCCTGAAACAAAAAAACAATTAGCAACGGTTTTGAACCGTCCCTATATACACCATTTTGGAAAATAGCGACTAGCTCCTGGAGTCATATAAATTAGGCGCGAGGTATATATTCCAATCGTCCAATCATGCTGGTTTCAATGGTCCAGGTCTCGAGTCTCAATTGTTCCTTAACCAGGAAACCCCAATTCAAAGCTTGGAAAACCCTAAAAGACAACAATGGCGAAATCTCCAATAATGCATAAAAGCTCAATTAAATTATGCAGTTAGTTTCAGAATCCCTCAATTAATAAGAATCCATGAAAAAAATGCAATGAATATGCTTGAATACTAAAACACGATTATGAAAAAAATGTGAAAAAGTTTGAATCCTATTCACCAATTCTGGGCGTTAGGGACGTGGAAAGTGATTCAAAAACGTTTCTTGATGTCTCAGGAAGGTGATGAGATGATTATCTCAGCTTGAATCGCCCTGGAAGACAGTTTTCAGTATTTGACTTTTTTGCAAAAAATTCAAGTTTGCTTATGGCTTTGCTGCACAGCTGGGGAGGTCTTGGGCACGAGGGTTTGCATCCATATATGTATGTGAGTGATTAGGGTTGAGAATTTTAGCCAAAGAATCCTTGAATTGATGATAAGATATTTGATTTTCCATGCATTAGTTTTCAAATCTTTTTCATGCACACTTGGTTCAAATCATGTTCAATCACCAAGATTCTTTCCAAATCTGATTATACACAAAATCTTGAGATTATTTCATGCACAAAAAGATTCAAAAAGTTAGGTTTAGTATTTTTCACCTATTTATTTTAATTAAATGAATTATTAATGATTAAAAATCCAAATAAATAAATAAAAATGATAAAAAACTTCCCTTTGGGCCAAATGGTCGTGCACATGCCTTGGATGATGAATTGTGGAAGAAAAAGAGGCCCATTAGCATTTTTAGGTCATTTGAAGCAATGTTGACTTTTCAAAATACCTAAAAATTTCCCAATTTCCACAAGGCATAACTTGCTCAATTTATAAGCTTTGCTCATGTTCTTGGACATTTTGGAAAGTTCTTGAAGTCCTCTAACCAATGCCTTTGGTCCCATGTCGTTTTGATTTACCAATCGCAAGTTATGGCCTTTGACTTAAAGTCCCTTTTTGTTGACTTTTGAAAATGACCTATAATGTTGAAATTGATAACTTTTTGTGAGAGCATTTCTTGGACTTGAAGTATGAAGAGGAGTTGTAGGAAATGTCTTTATCTTCAAAATGAGCTTTGGATGGAAATTTTATGATAATCCATGTGGAAGTTATGCCTTGGTCAAGTTACAGTTGACTTTTTCAACTGTCCAAATAAGGAAACTTTTGCATCTTGAGACTTTTTGAGCCAAGCTTTGGGAATCATGATCAAGCATTGATCAAATGATGTTTGTGGCTTCAAAGTGAGATGTTGATAAAAAATTTGAACTTTTGACTGTCAAATGACCATTTTGCCCCTACAGTTGACTGTAGTGCAATTAGGGTTTTTGACTGTGCAATCTTGTGCTATAAGTCTTGAAACTTGGTATGAGGATTCTTGACCATGTTTATAGGCATGCGGGACTTGATTGGACCCTTGAAAACTTCAATTTCTTTGTCAGAACCAAAACCCTAATTTTGACTGTTTAGGAGGCCCTTGAACTGTGCAACCCTTGGGGGAATTTTGAAGCTTGCTCTTTGCAAATCTTGAAGAATATGGGAGGGCAAATTTTGGGGTGCAACAACATCATATTTGGATCTACTAAATCCTCTCTGGGAAGAAAGTTTGCTAAATGTATGCAGGCAGAATTTGAGATGAGCCTAATGGGGGAACTGAAATTCTTTCTGGGCATTCAGATTAATCAAACCCCAGAAGGAACTTACATTCATCAGAGAAAATATGTCAGAGAACTTCTGAAGAAATTTGATCTCTCATAATGTAAGCCATCAAAAATTCCAATGCATCCCACGTGCATTCTGGAAAGAGAAGAGGTAAGTAAAAAGGTAGAACAGAAGGTCTACAGAGGTGTGATTGGTTCTCTTCTCTATTTGACGGCTTCAAGGCCTGACATTTTATTCAGTGTTTGCATTTGTGCTAGATTCCAATCAGATCCTAGAGAATCTCACTTAACAGCAGTTAAGCGAATTTTCAAGTATCTGAAAGGTACTACTAATCTGGGTTTGTTTTATAGAAAATCAAGTGATTACAGCTTAGTAGGATACTGTGATGCTGATTTCGCTGGAGACAGAGTAGAACGTAAAAGCACTTCTGGAAGCTGCCAGTTTCTGGGAGAAAATCTGATCTCATGGTCCAGCAAAAGACAATCCACAATTGCTTTATCAACAACAAAAGCTAAATACATAGCAGCAGATGGATGCAGCACACAAATGCTCTGGATGAAAAGTCAACTTGAGGACTTCCAGATATTTGAGAGTAACATTCCTATCCTCTGTGACAATACTTCTTCTATTTGTCTCAGCAAAAATCCTATTTTGCATTCTAGGGCTAAGCATATAGAAATAAAACATCATTTTATTAGGGACTATATTCAGAAAGGGATTTTAAATTTTGATAACACATACCATCAATGGGATGATATTTTTACAAAACCTCTTTCTGAAGATAGGTTCAACTTCATTCTGAAACATCTCAGCATGAAGCTCTTCCCAGAATAAAAAAATTTTGATTCCATATATTAACCTTCAGAACTTTGTTTATTTTTCTGTGAACTACTGATCAATCTTTCTTCAGATCTTTAGAAGTACAGATTGTATCAGAATCTATCCATGAAGATCTGAGCGCTTCATTTCAAGGATAGAAATGTGCTGTTCACTCAAGCAAACAAGTGTCATCCAATCATCAGCTATTTTCTGAGGCTGAACACGCGTTCATGTTTCTGAAAAGGAAAAAGCGCTGATTGGATGCATTGAGACACATGTCATGGGTAACCGTTCCAAATATCTTTCTGAATCCCCTAAAATCAGCTATCATTAAATGCTAATAATCATTATTAATTTCTCTCTCTTGCCGTTTATGTTTTCAAAATTATTTAGAAATCTGTTTAAACACACTTCACAGCATTTACACTCTTTTACCTTCAATCTCATTTTCTCTCAAGCTTATTGTTTTCAGTTTGCATATTTTCTCAAAAACCCTTTCAATTTCTTCAAATACCTTCGTGTGAACATGGCTTCTTCCAGCATTCCTACTTCAAGTGCTCAGAAATCAGACTCCACTGAACAATACGAAGAATCCTACAGAACGCTTCTCACTCCAATCAAAAATCTAGAGGTTCTGTCAGAATTGATCGTGGATTTCAATAGTCTACAAGAGATTGGGTTTAATCTCTCTGAAGAGGTTAAAGCTCAAGGCTGGGAAAAATACTTTGACAGACTGGTGGGTCCAACATTCCCTATTCTGGTAAAGGAATTTTGGATTCACGCTTCATCTTCCAACCATCAAGTTACTTCATACATTATGGGGAAGAAGATTGTTATTACTGAGGACCTCATTGCACGTCTAATAGGCTACAGTGGTGGTGGTGTTCGTTGCATTGACATGGAAGAAAGGTGCGCTGATGCTGCCCTAATTGCAAGGGAAATCTTCACTCTGGGGCTTCCCTCCAGCAATATAAGGGATTTAAAAGACCAACACAGAATTTGGGCCAAGATCATTCTGGACCACAGGAAGCCTACAAGCTCTCCTGATTACATTAATATTGATCAGCAGTTTCTGATCTATTTCATCTCTCAGAAGATCAAGGTGAATCTGGCTCATATTCTGTTTAACCATCTGAAGACCAATGTTAAGGAAACCAGAGAAGAGGAATGTACAAAAAGGGATTGGATACCCCTAGGAAGACTTATATCAGATATTCTAACAGAGAATAAGCTGATTGATCACCTTACAGAGGCTCAAGAAATCAGCTCTTTGGAAGCTGCTGTTGGCAAACAGCTGAATGCAAAGAATCTGAAGAAAATGAAGTTGATAGAGAACATCAAGAAGGAACCCAGCATCACTCCTTTTGCAGCTATCTCCAACAGAAGAGTCCCTCTGGATAACTTCCCTCTGTTCTCAGAAATTGATTCTAAGCCAGACATAATACTCAAATATCTGGATGCTTGCAAGGCTGATGGTACAACACCAAATCTGAACATTCAAGATCTTCAGCAGAAGGCTCCAGAAGTTGTGCTGAAGAAAACCAAGTAAAGGAAAGTTGTAGCAGAAGGATCATCTCAGCAGACTCCTAAAAAGAGAGGTAATCCTTCTTCTGTAACTGTTTTAGATTCAATTGATGTATCAACATCTATCCCAATGTCCACTCAATCTGAAAACCCCACACCACAAACTTTTGATGACTTTGACATTGATTTTGACCCCTCTGTATCCCTAACTCTTAGAAGATCTCGCTCCCAACCTCAAAATCCAAATCCTGAAACCACCATAGAACCACAACCAGAAATTCCCATCTCACCACAACCAGAAATTCCCCTCTCTCCAGAACCAGAAATCCCACTATCTTCATCTCCTCAACCAGAAATTAATCCACCCTCTCCACAACCAGAACTATCTCACCCAGAAGTTCTAACTTCTGAGGCTCAACCCTCTGAATCCCTTGAACCAAACCAAACTGTTGATTCTGATACCATTCCCATTCTTGGAATTACACAACCTCTAGCCATTCATATGCCCTTTGGCACCATTGTGAATTTTCCCCAACTTCCCTCTTCACCAGAATTAACTCCACCAAATTCCCCATCAAGTCCAATCATAATTCCTGACTCTCCCACTCCCTCACCAAAGAACAATCCAGAAGACAACATCAAGATTGTCATTGACTTAACAGTTTTTGAACGTCTTGCTGCCATAAACCATAAAATAGCAATCCCAAAACCAAAACATCCAGATGTTGGTACCAGCTTATTGACATTTGAAACAGAAGTACAGAAGTGGATCACTTCTCTGAAACAAGCTAGTCTTGAGCTGGTTGATCCTGCTGCATCAGACTACCTTTGGACAAAGTTCAGAAGATGGGTATGCTCTTAAACTTTTAAGTTGCAAGAACAGAGCTACGGACAAGCTCAACAGAACTTTAGCAATCTGCTGAAAGAAATTGAAGGTCCAGTTCTGAGCAAGCTGCTTAAAGAAGAAGTTCTCCATATGGACATTGCTCCCTGGTCTGAACGTCGTCCAGCATCCAAAGTTCAATCTAATACTCAAGAGCAGATGGTTTCTGCTGAAGCACTGGGTCAAGAAGAAGATATTGCAGAAAGCTCTGAGAAGCATCCTGTTTCTGAAGATCCCCAAGCTTCCTCCCTTGACAGGCGGACTCTAGAAGACTTGAAAAGATCTGATATGTTGATGAATGAAAGAATGGATAAACAGGACAACAAAATTGATGAAATCAAGAGCGTGTTAACCCAGCAACAGGAAACCAACACCCAGATTAAGAGCATGTTGGAGGCTTTGTTCACACGTCTACCTCCTCCTTCTTAAAATTTCCTTGTTTTCATAACTTGTTTATTTGTAATATTCGTACATTACTGCTATTTTGAACTTATCATTGCTTCTGTTTTTCAATATAAATGCATTTTGACTCTGATTATGTGTGCTTTTTGATAACTGACAAAAAGGAAGAGAAAGAATGATATTTTTCAATAACGGATTACTGAGACATAAGTATCAAACATTCTGATCCATTTAAATTTCTCTCTTCTGAAAAGCTTACAGGTACAAAACTCTGATGAACCTGATGAACTCTGATACAGTAAAGTTTTGATGCTCAAAGACTCATGGAATTAAAGGGAAGTAATCAACTCAGGGGAGTTCTCTCTTCTTAATTCTATACCTTTTATTCTTTATTTTTAATTGAAAAAATCTGGTTTTTGTCATCATCGAAAAGGGGGAGATTGTTAGAACATAGTTTGATTCTACAACCCTTAATTAGAGTTTTGATGATAACAAAATACAAAGAATAAATAAATTCAAAGATATATATATATATATATATATATATATATATATATATATATATATATATATATATATATATATATATATATATATATATATATATATATATATATATATATATATATATATATATATATATATATATATAACAAATATGCTTCTTAAATCATGTTGTACATTTACAGAAGCTCTGACGGAATCAACATCAGAATATCAGCATCAACATCAAAAGCATCAGAAGATCAATAACATGTGCTACACGCTGAAGCTTGATGAACAAAATCTGCGCATAAAACACTCTGACTCTGATCAAAGATCTTTACCAAGTCATCAGCACTCAGAAGCGTCAACATAAGTTTAAAGCAGAAGACTCTGAAGCGTTACTATGTATTCAAGACATAATTAATTACCAACAGCTTTATTCAAGACAAGATCTTCTCAAAAAGGAAAGAGCGTTATTATCATTGAAAGTGCTTTATGGACAACAACGTATCTTTGCCTTGGCTATATAAACAAGTCTGTGTGAGAAAAGACTACGCGTATAATACGCACGCACTCATAATTTGCTAAGCTTTCCAACCATGCTTACTCAAACGCATTAGCAATCCAGTTTCATTCTAAGCTTAAATTTGTGTATTATCACAGTTGTAATATACTGTTTTATTAGAAAACATTAAACACATTATTGTTCAATTCTTTGTAAGAGATTTCCTTGAGATAAACCGGTTTGTGGTTATACTCAAGAAGGCTTTAACAGTTGTTAAAGTGGCTGTGTAATCCTTTGAATATAGTGGATTAAGACCTCGTTGGAGAGAGGCGAAATCACCTTGACGGGTGGACTGGAGTAGTTTGAGATCAAACGAACCAGGATAAAAATACAGTGTTGTTTAATCTTTTGATTTAAGTTTTAACAATTCAACCCCCCTTCTTGTGTTTTTCACATCTTCAATTGGTATCAGAGCGCCTGGTTCGGAGCTTATAACACTTAACTATGTCAGTACAAGATCCAGCGTCAGAAAAACAAATTGGCAGGACCAAATCAAAACATCAGCAATGACAACAATGAAGAAAGAGCCAGATTCAGTGAAAATCCTCCAGTCTTTGATGGAGAGAACTTTGACTACTGGAAAGACAGAATAGAGAGTTTCTTTCTGGCCCAGATTGCTCATAGTTCATCAAGATTCAAAAGTTGCTAAATTAGGGTTTTGTAGGAAAAGTCAACTCAACTTTGACCAAGAATAACTTTCTCAGAATTTATGAGAAATGACCCATCCAAAGCTCATTTTGAATAGGATCCAATTCCCTACAATCCATCTTCATATCCCAAGATAAAAATATGCACTCACAAGAAGTTATGAATTTGGACATTATAGGTCATTTTGAAAAGTCAACAAAAACACCTTTTTTGTCAAAGCTTCATACATGCGCATGGAATATCAAATTGAGATGAGCCCAAAAGTGTTTCTTATAGGACATCTTAAGCTTTCTAAAAAGTCCAAGAACACCTCCAAAGAGTCAAAATTGAAGAAGTTATGCATTGTTGAAGTTGGACTTTTTTGCAAAATTGCCAAAAGTCAACTATGCCCAAAACTTCAAATTTTGCTAAATGGGCCCATTCTTTTTCACTTGTTTTGAGTTGTCATTATATACAACGTGCTCTAGCCTTGGCCATGTGTCCATATCATATTTTTATTATTTAATTTGGTTTTTATTTGAATTAATCTAAATTAAATCAAATAAAATCTAAAAGCATTGATAACAAGGATTTTGTGATTGTTTCAGGCTCTAATTACACCTAGCAAGCCAATCAAAATCGTATCAAGGCAATTGTGTACAAGAAGATTGAATTTGGACCAAATTTGGAAGGTTGTTAAAGAAGAATCAAATCAAATCCAAAGCATGGAAAGAGAGAGATTTGGACTGAGTTTGCAACCCTAATGCATTGTACAATACATAAGGAGGCGAGGCAGACATAAATCAGGGTTATAGATCAAGCATAGAGAGCAAACAAAATCTGAAAAATATCAAAGAAAGTGGGAGATCGAAACAGAGGTTAGAGGCATCCTCAAGGCCTGTAACTTGTCTAAACCTCTTCCTGGAAATCTCAGGAATCTAGAGCAAGCAAAACCACACGTTTTCAGACCCTCCCACGCGCTGTAAGTCACTCACGAACTCGCCCTGCTCTTGAATTCGTATTTTGAAATTTAGGCATTGTTGACATGAATTGATGGCATATTCTTAATCTACAAATCATTTGCAAGCTTTTGGCATTACTCAATTGCATTTATATGACCTATAACGAAATCCACCATTGTTAGGGTTTCGGTTTTGTTTTTGGGGTTTTTCTTTTCAGGAATAATTGGCCCTAATAATGGCTATGGTTGTGATCAGAAGAAGATGACGAGTCTAACCATGGTGTTAGATTCCGTTCATGTTGCCTATGGAAGAATTTAGAGTGAGGCTACGTGTTGTACCCCAAAATTTCCCCTCCCATATTCTTCAAAGTTTTGACAAGCATCATCTCAATTTGCTCAAGTCTACTCAAGGGTTGCACAGTCCAATTGCCTCCTAAGGCAGTCAAAATTAGGGTTTTGGTTCCTGCAAGGAATTTGAGGTTTTCAAGGGGTCAATCAAGTCCCACATGCCTATAAACATTGTCAAGCATCTACATGCCAAGTTTCAAGGCTCACAAGGTCAAGTTGCACAGTCAAAAACCCTAATTGCTTCACAATCAACTGCAGGGGCAAAATGGTCATTTGGAAGTCAAAAGTCAAAATTTTTGGGCAACATCTTATTTTGAAGCCACAATCATCATTTGATCAAGTCTTGATCATGATTCCACAAGCATGGCTCAAAAATCATCAAGATGCAAAAGTTTCCATTTTTCGACATCTGAAAAGTCAACTGTAACTTGACCAAGGCATAACTTTTTCATGGTTCATCAGAAAAATCCCATCCAATACTCATATTGAAGGGGAGGACATTTCCTACAACTCATCTTCACATTCCAAGTCCAAGAAATGCTCTCACAAAAAGTTATCAATTTCAACATTATAGGTCATTTTCAAAAGTCAACAAAAAGGCATTTTAAGTCAAAGACCATAACTTGAGATTGGTAAATCAAAATGACATGGTACTAAAGGCATTGGTTAGAGGACTCCAAGACCTTTCCAAAATGTCCAAGAACATGTTCATATGATCAAAATTGAGCAAGATATGCATTGGAGAAGTTGGGAAATTTTTGTGAAATGGCAAAAGTCAACTATCCTTGAAACTTCAATTTTTGACAAAAGGGACCACTTTTTTCCACTTGGTTCAGCCTTGTCATGCCACCCACGTGTCCCATGATCAATCTCAAGATTAAACATTAATTTTTCTATTTTTATTTAATTTTATTTGATTTAATTCATTTTAAATCCATAAAATTCAAATAAAATCAAAAAAATTCATTAAATAACATCTTTTGATTTGAATGACTTTTATGTGTCATGAACAACCTACCAATTTTGTGCTAGGGCCATTTTATGCATAAAAATTCAAAATTTGAACAAACTTGGAATGATCTTTAATGGTGGTTATGAGGAATCCAAAAACTTAATTGCAAGGGATCATTAGCTCATAATGTGACCTATTCTCATTCATTACTACATATGCAAGTGTGACAAGCCTCATTCACGACCTAAGCATCTCTCAAACGGCCAAACCAATTCCAAAAAATTCCAAAGAAATTTGAAAATTGAAATTCACTTTTCAGCACGATTCAAAGTGTTTTCTTGATCCAAACACATTCCTAACACTCCCAGGAATCTATTGCAATCACAAACAAGCTCTAACACTCAAAGAATCACTCACTACAGTCCCACGGTTTGTCCATTTTTTTCAAAATCAAAATGCATGATTCATGAACATTTGGCATAATTCAAAGCTTGTTTTACATTGTTTGCATCCCCATAAAGTTGTTGGTATTACTTAATTGGATTTTTATGCAGTGAAATGAAAACCACCATTAACGAATTTTAGGTTTTCTAAGCTTGAAATTTGGGGGTTTAGTAAGCAGGAAAAATTGAACTCCATAACGCCCATGAGTGGATTCAGAGGATCAAGACGAACTCATTGCAACCCTCACGCCCTTTTTATATAACACGTACTGCTAATCGCTATTTTTTACATTCGCAGTTTATGGGGGTTAAAAACCCCCGCTATCTGCTTTATTTTTTTACAGGCCAGGTGAAGAAGACAATACGTGGAATAGCATGGTTGGTGCATTCAAACGTAGCGCGCGTTTTTTTTGTTAAATTCCAGCATGGACGTTGTTTCTATATTTTATGTTTATTGCATATTATATTAACAAACGTAGCACAATGGCTCAGTGGTTGATGACGCGTCTAGCAATCGTTGGGACCTGGGTTCGATTCCCAGGTCCCCCAAAACTCAATATTATTTTGTCTAACAAATTCCTATGCAGGCTAGTCAATGTGCTCCACCATACGCCTCACCAATCCACATGCCATATGTCCACAATCAGCCATCCAAAGGCCATGAGAGGAGGAGTACCATGTCCTTCAGTCAAAGCACATGCAGACAATTGCAAAAGTCAAACGTGGCTGAGCTTAGTGGGCCAAAAAACTGCAATCAACACCTCCAAAAAGGGCCCAAACCCCCCATGGTTTTGTCACTTTTTTTATTTTTCTTTCCCTTATAATTTCTTTTTTTAATTATTATCATTATTGTTAATTAACCTAACAAACTAATTTTTTCCCATAAAATTCAGAAAAAACCAAAAAAAATCATTTTATTATTTATTAACTTATTTTGCAAATAAATTCTAATATTAATTAATTAGTTGTGTAATTAGGACAATTTTAACATTTTTCTTAATAAGTAAAATTAATTTAGAATTAGGTCCTTCACTTCCAACTTTTAATTTCTTTTTTTTTATTTTATTAAAAAAAACATAAAAATAAAAAAAAAACATTTTCTTAAGTAATTAATTAATTATTTATTAGTTCTAACTTTATTTAATTGCAAAAAAAAAAAGGACAAAAATTTAATTCTTATTCAAAAAGGGTCAAAACCCTAAGACATTCCAATTTAATTCTTTCGCGCATTATTCTTATTTTGATTATTTATGTAACTGTTTCCGGATATGTAATAGTAATTAGGTTTATCTCTTTATTTACTATTTCTCGCACTTTATTTCCAAACGGGTTTTGTTTTTTGGCGATGTATAGACCCGCGCCTTGTAATAGTTAGATTTACATTTCCGCAATTTATTTTCCGCACCCCTAACTGTTAACAATGCCTGCAAGAATGTATGTAAATAAAATCAATTCGTAGCTCACAAATAACATGTTCAAAGATAACCTTAACTGAAAAACAACACACAAAGCACATGTCACTCTTAGGGTACGCCTCACTGGTTGCCTCGAACGTGGTCATCAAGTATAGGGTGTCTTAGAGGTCTCCCTTCTGTCCAAAAGATCCAGTTGCCTCGAAACGGTTGCCTCGAATACAAAGGATCTAGGACATCAGGGTTACTTCTAAGGTGTCCTACCATTGCTTCGGTGACCACACATGTCCCATAATCGAATTGACCCGAACACCTCCAACGACGGTGCTACCTACCTCTCAATGGTGGGGATAGCACTATCTAAAGGACTCTTACACAACCTAATTCCTTAGAGTAGGTAGATTCTCCTAAGTACTTGCTCTTTTCAAACAAACAAAACATCTTTTCGCACCTTACACTTTCAAAAGGTTTTCAAACAAATTTTTCATACACTCTTGAGGACAGATACAAGAGTTACTTAGAAATCTTTCAAACGAAACTTTTTCAAAACCCACACACACTTGAAAAGCAAACAAATCTTTTTTGAAAACATAAGAGCAAGTACCTAAGAGCCCATAGATAACCACGGATAGAAAGGGTGCTAACACCTTCCCTTTCTATAAATCTACCTCCCGAACCGAGAGAAATCTCAAAGAAGGAATTTTGATGTGCTTTTGTCCTTTCCATGTTGGAGAACATAAAAGACGGTGATGACTCTTGCTTACCGCGACATATGCGATCCAGCTTAAAAACATTCAGTTCTATTTCCACCGATCACAAAATTGGCGACTCTGCTGGGGAATAATAATAAATGGGGTGTAACTTAGGAATAGTTCATCATCATGTTTTCAATTGCTTGCTTTGCTTGATTTAATATTGTGGGCCTGTTTTGGGAGTTTCATAGATCCTAACCCGGATCTGGGGGATACCTCTTAGAAAGTAGCAACAAACTGTGAGGGAACTGTGCGGGGTATACCGACACGGTTGAAGCAGTTTGCTACATTGATATGGCACTTTGGTAAGTACCGGTAACCCTTGAGTCAAGTCAAGGAGAGTACGGGGCCGCCGCGTGGTGTCGTGAAGCATCAACTGACCTTAGGAACCTTACTTGACCATCCTGGCATCTTTAGGGGTAGTGAGATGACCGACTTTGGTGCAGTCCGAAGTTGGTAGATACTCGATACTACACTCATTGAGGGTTGTTTTCTTGGAATATTTTCATCGCCAGTTCAGTGGCTAAATCAAAACAATGAACATAGAAAACAACCCAATGATATTGAGATCCTTAGAACCCGGTTACTTTTGATAGGACAGGTTTTGAGCCCACCAACTTCAAGAGGGTAGTACCCAAACCTCATGCTGGCCTAAACTCTAAGGGCTCTGTGTGACTTGTGTGCCTTCAAACTTGAATTACTTGCATACTCGTTATCTAACAACACGAGTTCCTTGCAGGTTTTGTTTACAGTCCTTAATCTGGACTCATAACAGGGTTCACTTACATCACTCCATGCATAGCATAACATCATACCATCATACCATTGCATACATCCGGCATAAGGACCCAATCCATTTCAAGGATCTCAAGGGTTTGTGATGCAGGTCATGATGTACCAACTGTCTAGCAAGGGGCAAAGGGGATTTATTTTTCTCTAGCCTAGGTTAATGACCTGAGTCAGGGGCTATGACCCACTCGATATGGTGAGCCTTGACTCTTGAAGAAGGACTCTCAGCAACATGAAGTTCCTTCAATCAAGCTACCCAAATTCAAATTCTAATAAATTTCTCTGTTTACCCCGCGAGATCCTTGAAAACATCGCATACATACATACATATCATTGCATTACAGGTACTCTTTTCTACAGGTTGCTTAATCTTCTTCGCTGTTTATTTCAGCCATCATCATGAATCCTGAATCATCCAATGAACAAGCTATCAAGGCCCTCCAGGCCCAGAACGCCCAGTTCCAGGAGCTGGTCATGAGCTTAGCCCAGGGACAACAGGAATTGAAGACTTTGCTTTTGAAGAAGAAGAAGAAAAGGACTGTTTTGTTCAACCCTAGACGCAGATTTGGGAATGGATCACAAAATGGGGCTGAGTTGACCACCCCATCTGCTGAGAAAGACAGCCCACAAGGGAGAGAGGTTCCTAGTCTCGTGGTCTCCGACAACGAGACAGATTTCAATGATGAACAGTACCCTCCTACTGAGGACAGGTACAAGCAACTAGAGGACCGTCTAAATACCATGGAGATTCAATAGGTGCCTGGGTTGGACTTTGGGGACCTAGGCTTATCTTCTGGGGTGGTGATCCCTCACAAGTTCAAGGCACCTACCTTTGCAAAATACGACGGGGCTTCCTGTCCTAAGTTGCACCTTCGTTCATACGCAAGGAAGATACAGCCCTACACGGCAGACAAGAATCTATGGATCCATTTATTCCAGGAAAGTCTTTCAGGGACTCAGCTCGAATGGTTCTATCAGCTGGATGGAACCAGTATTCGTAATTGGGAGGACTTGGCAACTGCTTTTTATAAGCAGTATCAGTATAATTCCGACCTCGCTCCTACGCGTACCCAACTCCAGGGTATGTCACTGGGGACGGGTGAAGGTTTTAAGGAGTACGCGCAGAAGTGGAGAGACCTGGCCGGCAGGGTGCAGCCACCGTTGACTGACCGTGAGCTCGTTGACATGTTCTTAGGGACCCTGTCTGGTCCGTTCTTCAACCATCTGATTGGGAATTCTTCTGCTGGGTTCACAGATCTGATCTTAACTGGTGAGAGGATAGAAGTTGGTATCAAGTCCGGGAAGATACAAAAGGGTGACTCCTCAAACGCTGAGAAGAAACCATTCAAGAAAGAGTCCAATGCTGCATACAGTCAGAAGGATCTTCGTGACCAACACGTAGGGGCAGTCATGATCTCAGGTTTTGCGTCATGCCTGCAACCGCCAAAGGGAAATCAGCGAAGGCCAGACGAACCTAAAAGACAATTCACCAACATCAACATGCCGTTGTCACAAGCATTGCAGCACATGTTGAAGATGAACCTGATTTCGGTGATCAACCCTCCTGCAAATCCTAAGACTTCTTCTCCAAGCTACAACCCAGATGCGAGGTGTGCTTATCATTCTGGTAGCCCGGGGCATGATACTGAGGATTGTTGGGTGCTGAAATACAAGATCCAGAATATGATTGACGCCAAAGAGATCAAATTCGAGCCTGCTGAGACTCCCGATGTGATCACTGCTCCCTTGCCAAAACATGGCTAGGATTGAGAGACTCTTGTTCATTTAAATTCTGATATTGTATTTTTCTATGCTTATTGAAACAATTATCATGTCAAACTCTATTATTTCATTAATGCATTACACGTGTCTGTTTTGAAGTAATTGTGTTCTCTATATTCAAATTGCTTTTATTTTTTTTCTTGATGTTCAACTCTCGATTGAAAAATCTAAGCCTCTTGAGGGAGGATGACGAAAACGATACCACAATCTACAGTATGCTTTTGAACAGACCCCGCTGATGAGGTACAGGCATTGTTTCAATTCCTAAACACTGGAGTTATAAGGAAGATAATCCCTCGTCAACCCCTTCGAGCCAAAGAAGTAGGAGTTTTGCTTTTCACAAAAAATTAAAACCCTTAATCATAACCTGGGGCAGGATAGTTCTCTCAGTTAATCCAAATGCACAACGAATGGCACCAAAGAAGTCCTTACAAAACAAAAGACAGTGATGGTTCCGAACAATCATAAAGACAGGCAGTCATTATCTCTCAAAATAAAAGCCCATTAAGTCAAAACCTATGAAGGAAACTTACAAAACTGGGGCATCCCGATGACTGTAATCACAAAAGAAACAATTCAGGCAAAAACAGGGATAACGAAATCAAAAAAGAAAGAGGTCCTGCAAACCCTTATAAAAATGACTGCCTGTTCAAAATAAATTGTCAATATCCGAACCGTCACTGGAATATCAGAGCAGAGACTCAAACAAGGTCTAACGCACGATTAACTGAGTTTAGGTTTGAAGAACATCACAAAGAACAGGTGGGTACAAATAAATTGAGCCTTTATCCTTTGTTTCTTAAACCGTGAACCAGGCCATGTTACAACCCTAAAAAGTCCTAGCTGAAGCATGGGTTAGTTCGAAAGCATACTGTTACGAAAGGTATCCCGACTCCTTAAGGCTTGCGGTAAAATAACGAGTTGACATCACAGTTTACAAAATTCACTTGTTTTTACTAAAAAAGAAGGATGCATTTTCAAAAATTTCGAAACAAACATAAGCTTCGCATTTTTAATATAACATTGCTTGCATGTGACTATTTGTTGGAACAGCATAGAAATTCGCACGAAGAATATCTGATGAACAAAAGCACTCCGAACCAAGGGGCATGGCATGATCATTGTCCATCATCTGGGGCAGTTAAGTCAAGATTTAGAGAATCTCTCAAAAGGCCAACCAGCTTGGGGCAAATCTCCATCTGGATCACTTGGGGCATTGGACGATCAAACGAAGATCTTCTGGTGGTATGGCAACGCGACACTACTGATAGTGACAACTCCCTGCATCCTGAGAGCGTGGACATAGTCGAAAAAATACTACGTGCAATCAAAGACCCGCTAGGTTGACACACCTAGGCAAAAATAAGGGCTTCCCGGCGAACCAAAAGAGTTTAGGAAAAAATAAGGGATGAAATGAAAAAATCTGTACACCCGGCAATTTGAAAACCTGAAAAGGCGGCTTGGGAAAAAATGGGTATCCCGGTGGACTGAAAACCCGAAAGGGCGGTCCAGGCAAAAGTTAGGGATTAAAGCGTACGACTATGTCCCTTCATCTCGTCACTTTCCTACCAGAAGAAGATTTGTCAATCGGCAGTTATCAAGCACCTCCACAAGGTATCTTCTTCTCCCACATCAGAAACAGGGGCAATAATGAGTTGTCCAAGCGATCTAGTTGCTCTGTCAACCAAGGTACCAAGGTAGGTTCGGCTGAAGAACATAACCAAGAGGCCTCCATTCCCCGGGAGTAAGACAAGGTTCAACAATACTCTCCTCCGAGCAGAGTTGGTCTCCCGTCAGCCCTGACAAGGCACAGTATCTCCAGCAAGTCAACAACGCTCTCCCCAAGCAGAGTTAGTCTACTGTCAGCCTTAAGGAAGTTGGGTATCCCAAGAAAATCTCAATATTCTCCAGCAGTGTGCAGATGTTCCTAAGCAAGCATCCCCGGCCGTCTTAATATAAGATTACTCCCCGGCGGAATACAGACATCCAGTGGAGCCACTTCCCAGTGCAGTCCAAAGTCTCCCCAGGAGAGTTGAATCAATCTCCCCATTAGATTCTTGAAGCTTATCCCCAGTAGATTCTGGAAGCTTATCCCCTGCAGAGTACGAACGCATCTCCCAGGCTCTATTCAGAAGGTTATTCCCCATCAGGGCTTATATCTGGGTTATCCTCAGCTAATTACCACGGAAAGGTCGTCCTCGGCGAAGTTCTTCCTATCCCCCAGCGGAGTTCGTCAAATCCTCCAACATAACTTATCAATGGAATCCACAGCGGAGTTCTCATCAAAATCTCAACGAAGTATCTCTTCCTACAGATTGACTCCCCGCAGAGTAATATCTTCACCAGGATTATTCCCCAACGGAGTCATCTTCTCCTACCCGTTTATTCTTGCAATCATCATCCCCAGCGGAAACGAAGAACTCTACTCTTCAACATCAGCCCAGGATTCAACAAACTCCCGGCATTCGTCAAGGATTTATTTTCCCAGACGAGAATACATTCATAAACATCACATCTTCATACATTATAGCATGCATACGCATCATACAACACATATCTCATTTATTTTTTAGAACATCTTAAAATCATGCAGTTCATGCATCATGACATTGCATACGACTAATACTTTGCCTTTTCAGAAAAAAGTCAATCAAAAGATGATTACCACCTACCTTTACAGTTCCAGATCAACACCGGTAACAAGCCAGGAAAATTCTGTGGACGACTGATCGTGGGTTAATATCCGAAACCAAACAGGACAATTATCTACTTGATCATCAACAGGCAACCCTACACCGGTTCCTTCTCAACCTCAGATGTAGTTTTACACGAACTCATCATCAGGCAATCCTACACCGGTTCCTTCTTAATTTTCAGACGAAGTCTTACACGGACTTATCATCAAAGTAACCCTACACCGGTTCCTTTTCTTTCAGAAGAAGTCTTACACGGACTTATCTCAAGATGACCTTACCCTGGTTCGTCAAGAAGTTTTACACGAACTTACCCTGCAGTAACCTTACCCCGGTTCCTCCAGAAGTCTTACACGGACTTATCTCAAGATAACCTTACCCCGGTTCATCAAGAAGTTTTACACGAACTTACCCTACAGTAACCTTACCCCGGTTCCTCCAGAAGTCTTACACGGACTTATCTCAAGATAACCTTACCCCGGTTCATCCAGAAGTTTTACACGAACTTATCCCGAAGAAACCCTACACAGGTTCTCTCTCTCCAGACGCAGTTTTACACGGACTCGTCATTAGTAAACCCTACACAGGTTTCCTTCTCAACTCCAGACATAGTTTTACACGGACTCGTCATAAAGAAACCCCACACATGTTCTCTCTTTCCAAAGATGAAGTTTTACACAAACTCGTCGTCAAAGAAACCCTACACAGGTTCTCTCTTCCCAAAGATGCAGTTTTACATGGACTCGTCATCAGAAACCATACCCAGGTTTTACTTCTTCCAGGATACAGTTTTACACGGGCTCATCATCAAAGTAACCCCACACAGGTTCCCTTCTCAAACTCCAGACGTAGTTTTACACGGACTCGTCATCAGTAAACCCTACACAGGTTTCCTTCTCAGCTCTAGATGCGGTTTTACACGGACTCGTCCTCAAAGTAACCCTACACAGGTTCCTTCTCCATTTCAGATGCAGTCTTATATGGACTCATTATCAGTAAACCCTACACAGGTTTCCTTCCTCCAAAGATGCAGTTTTACACGAGCTCATCATCAGTCAACCCTACACAGGTGTCCTTCTTTCCAAGATGCAGCTTTACACGAGCTCAACATCAGGAAACCCTACACAGGTTCCCTCTTTTAACTTACAAAAATTACACCTCCAGATGGCATCTATAAGCCCATCCACTTGTCAACAGTCTCCAAATGGCATCTATAAGCCCATTCCCGACAAGGTCCTGTCACATCTCCAGATGGCATCTATAAGCCCATCCTCCTATCCACCATCTCTCCAAATGGCATCTGTAAGCCCATTCACGACATCACATTGCTGATACCTCACTATGTGAGTGCAAATTTCTGGGCACTTTAGTGTTCAATCATCTTCCACCTTCGGATCACGAAAGGCACACAAGCCAATCTACATCCTCAGGTCTAAGAAGATTGAACAGGGGCAACTGTTGTACCCCAAAATTTGCCCTCCCATATTCTTCAAAGTTTTGACAAGTATCATCTCAATTTGCTCAAGTCTACTCAAGGGTTGCACAGTCCAATTGCCTCCTAAGGCAGTCAAAATTAGGGTTTTGGTTCCTGCAAGGAATTTGAGGTTTTCAAGGGGTCAATCAAGTCCCACATGCCTATAAACATTGTCAAACATCTACATTCCAAGTTTCAAGGCTCACAAGGTCAAGTTGCACAGTCAAAAACCCTAATTGCTTCACAATCAACTACAGGGGCAAAATGGTCATTTGGCAGTCAAAAGTCAAAAATTTTGGTCAACATCTTATTTTGAAGCCACAATCATCATTTGATCAAGTCTTGATCATGATTCCACAAGCATGGCTCAAAAATCATCAAGATGCAAAAGTTTCCATTTTTGGACAGTTGAAAAGTCAACTGTAACTTGACCAAGGCATAACCTTTTCATGGTTCATCAGAAAAATCCCATCCAATGCTCATCATGAAGGGTAGGACATTTCCTACAACTCATCTTCACATTCCAAGTCCAAGAAATGCTCTCATAAAAAGTTATCAATTTCAACATTATAGGTCATTTTCAAAAGTCAACAAAAAGGCATTTTAAGTCAAAGACCATAACTTGAGATTGGTAAATCAAAATGACATGGTACCAAAGGCATTGGTTAGAGGACTTCAAGACTTTTCCAAAATGTCCAAGAACATGTTCATATGATCAAAATTGAGCAAGATATGTATTGGAGAAGTTGGGAAATTTTTGTGAAATGGCAAAAGTCAACTATCCTTGAAACTTCAATTTTTACAAAAGGGCCCACTTTTTTCCACTTGGTTCAGCCTTGTCATGCCACCCACGTGTCCCATGATCAATTTCAAGATTAAACATTAATTTTTCTATTTTTATTTAATTTTATTTGATTTAATTCATTTTAAATCCATAAAATTCAAATAAAATCAAAAAAATTAATTAAATAACATCTTTTGATTTGAATGACTCTTATGTGTCATGAACAACCTACCAATTTTGTGCTAGGGCCATTTTATGCATAAAAATTCAAAATTTGAACAAACTTGGAATGATCTTTAATGGTGGTTATGAGGAATCCAAAAACTTAATTGCAAGGGATCATTAGCTCATAATGTGACCTATTTTCATTCATTACTACATATACAAGTGTGACAAGCCTCATTCACGACCTAAGCATCTCTCAAACGGCCAAACCAATTCCAAAAAATTCCAAAGAAATTTGAAAACTGAAATCCACTTTTCAGCACGATTCAAAGTGTTTTCTTGATCCAAACACATTCCTAACACTCCCAGGAATCTATTGCAATCACAAACAAGCTCTAACACTCAAAGAATCACTCACTACAGTCCCATGGTTTGTCTATTTTTTTCAAAATCAAAATGCATGATTCATGAACATTTGACATAATTCAAAGCTTGTTTTACATTGTTTGCATCCCCATAAAGCTGTTGGTATTACTTAATTGAATTTTTATGGAGTGAAATGAAAACCACCATTAACGAATTTTAGGTTTTCTAAGCTTGAAATTTGGGGGTTTAGTAAGCAGTAAAAATTGAACTCCATAACGCCCATGGTTGGATTCAGAGGATCAAGACGAACTCATTGCAACCCTCGCGCCCTTTTTATATAACACGTACTGCTAATCTCTATTTTTTACATTCGCAGTTTGTGGTGGTTAAAAACCCCCGCTATCTGCTTTATTTTTTTACAGGCCAGGTGAAGAAGACAATACGTGGAAGAGCATGGTTGGTGCATTCAAATGTAGCGCGCGTTTTTTGTTAAATTCCAGCATGGACGTTGTTTCTATATTTTATGTTTATTGCATATTATATTAAGAAACATAGCACAATGGCTCAGTGGTTGATGACGCGTCTAGCAATCGTTGGGACCTGGGTTCGACTCCCAGGTCCCCCAAAACTCAATATTATTTTGTCTAACAAATTCATATGCAGGCTAGTCAATGTGCTCCACCATACGCCTCACCAATCCACATGCCATATGTCCACAATCAGCCATCCAAAGGCCATGAGAGGAGGAGTACCATGTCCTTCAGTCAAAGAACATGCAGGCAATTGCAAAAGTCAAACGTGGCTGAGCTTAGTGGGCCAAAAAACTGCAATCAACACCTCCAAAAAGGCCTCAAACCCCCCATGGTTTTGTCACTTTTTTTATTTTTCTTTCCCTTATAATTTCTTTTTTTAATTATTATCATTATTGTTAATTAACCTAACAAACTAATTTTTTCCCATAAAATTCAGAAAAAACCAAAAAAAAACATTTTATTATTTATTAACTTATTTTGCAAATAAATTCTAATATTAATTAATTAGTTGTGTAATTAGGACAATTTTAACATTTTTCTTAATAAGTAAAATAAATTTAGAATTAGGTCCTTCACTTCCAACTTTTAATTTCTTTTTTTTATTTTATTAAAAAAACATAAAAATAAAAAAAACATTTTCTTAATTAATTAATTAATTAGTTATTAGTTCTAACTTTATTTAATTGCAAAAAAAAAAAAGGACAAAAATTTAATTCTTATTCAAAAAGGGTCAAAACCCTAAGACTTTCCAATTTAATTCTTTCGCGCATTATTCTTATTTTGATTATTTATGTAACTGTTTCCGGATATGTAATAGTAATTAGGTTTATCTCTTTATTTACTATTTCTCGCACTTTATTTCCAAACGGGTTTTGTTTTTTGGCGATGTATAGACCCGCGCCTTGTAATAGTTAGATTTACATTTCCGCAATTTATTTTCCGCACCCCTAACTGTTAACAATGCCTGCAAGAATGTATGTAAATAAAATCAATCCGTAGCTCACAAATAACATGTTCAAAGATAACCTTAACTGAAAAACAACACACAAAGCACATGCCACTCTTAGGGTACGCCTCACTGGTTGCCTCGAACGTGGCCATCAAGTATAGGGTATCTTAGAGGTCGCCCTTCTGTCCAAAAGATCCAGTTGCCTCGAAACGGTTGCCTCGGATACAAAGGATCTAAGACATCAGGGTTACTTCTAAGGTGTCCTACCATTGCTTCGGTGACCACACATGTCCCATAATCGAATTGACCCAAACACCTCCAACGACGGTGCTACCTACCTCTCAATGGTGGGGATAGCACTATCTAAAGGACTCTTACACAGCCTAATTCCTTAGAGTAGGTAGATTCTCCTAAGTACTTGCTCTTTTCAAACAAACAAAACATCTTTTCGCACCTTACACTTTCAAAAGGTTTTCAAACAAATTTTTCATACACTCTTGAGGACAAATACAAGAGTTACTTAGAAATCTTTCAAACGAAAATTTTTCAAAACCCACACACACTTGAAAAGCAAACAAATCTTTTTTGAAAACATAAGAGCAAGTACCTAAGAGCCCATGGATAACCACGGATAGAAAGGGTGCTAACACCTTCCCTTTCTATAAATCTACCTCCCGAACCGAGAGAAATCTCAAAGAAGGAATTTTGCTGTGCTTTTGTCCTTTCCATGTTGGAGAACATAAAAGACGGTGGCGACTCTTGCTTACCGCGACATACGCGATCCAGCTTAAAAACAATCAGTTCTATTTCCACCGATCACACTATGATAGTAGCTGCGGATAAAATCCGCAGGTAAAAACTCCAGTTTTCCAAGGACAGGGATGATGCGTTGTCACCCCACCACTCGTCCATTCAAACAGCGTGCGTTTTTATTTATTTATTGTCCATTAGCTTTTGTTTTATATATTATTATTGATTTGCATTACCTTAACTAAAAGAAGCAAGTGGTGTAATGGTTACAAGGGGGACGTTCAAAGCATTGGAAGCTGGAGGTCAGGGGTTCGATCCCTGCCTCCACATTTGTTATTTGTCTTAATTCTTACAGGAAATCATGTGCATACTCAAGCCAAGCGCCCACCATGGACACTCACCATCCAGCACGCCAGATGGCCAGATGGCCAGATCTGGTGGTCAACATTGAAGGCACACCATAGGCCAAGTCAATACACGCGCGCTGGATTGGAAAAAGTCAAATGGATCAGTACAAATGGGCCAGCAAATTGTTATTCACACCAAATAAATCAGGCCCATCTCTCTTTTTCTTTTACATTTATTTTCATTTAATTTTATTTAACTTGATTACTAACCAATAAATTAATTTCTTTTTTATCAAAAAATCAAAAAAAAATATTTTTTACCCAATTAAATTTCAGAATTTTATTTTTCATTAATAAATATTAATTAATTAATTAGGTTGATTAATTAGATAACTTTAATTTATTTTGCAAATATTAAAAATCAATTAGAATAATTAGGTTTTAATATTAATTTAATTATTTTATTTTCTTTCCTAAAATAACAAAAACTCCAAAAATATGTCATTTATAATTTTTCGTTAATTAATTAATTTAATAATTAATTTAACATTTAATTTTAGGATTTGATTTCTTTTCTTAAACAATAAAAACAAAAAAAACATTTCTTTTAATTAGAAGGGTCAAAAACCTAATTTCGCATTCGATTTAATTTTGCATCGCGCACTTTATTTTTCTTTATCCAATTAATGTATCTGCTCCCGGTTTGTAATAATTAATTAGGATATTTATTCTTCCTCTTTTTTTAAATTCAAATGGTTGCTTTTGGCGATGTAAATACCCGACGCCTTGTAATAATTTAGTTTAATTTCCGCACCTTTAATTTTTGCAAATATTCAAATGTTAGATGTTTGGTAATAGGGTTTGCATGACAAGAATGAGTGTTTAATCTAAAATCAGTTAGATCACCCTAAACATGTGCAAAAATAAAAATAACTGAAATCGAAACACTCGCACAAGCGCACTCCTAGGGTACACCCCACTTGGTTGCCTTTGTAAACGGTCATTGAGTATAGGTTATTTTAGAGGTCGCCCTCTTGTCTAAAAGATCATAAGTTGCCTCGGAAAGGTTGCCTCGGATAAATGATCTAAGACATTAGGGTTACCTCTAAGACGTCCTAACATTGCTTTAGTGACCGTATATCCCTCTTTCGAATTGACCCTCGAATTTCAACGACGGTGCTACCTACTCATTAATAGTGGGATAGCATTGTCTAAAGGAAATTAGCATATAACGATTCCTTTTTCGAGTAGGTAGATTAGTTCTTAGATACTTGCTCATCCAAAACAAACCTTTTTTCACACTTACACTCTTTTACAAACGAGTTTTCAAAAACACTTCATTACACTCTTGAAGACAGACGCAAGAGTTAAATCGAAGTTAAAACAAAAACTTTTCAAAACCCACAAGCACAAAGAAAACAAATTTGAAAATGATGAGCAAGTACCTAAGAGCCCGTAGATAACTACGGATAGAAAGGGTGCTAATACCTTCCCTTTCTATAAATCTACCCCCCGTACTCAGAAATATCTCGAAAAAGGAATTTTTCTGTGCTTTTTTCCTTTCCTTGTTGGATAAAATAAAAGTCGGTGGGGACTCTTGCTTACCGCGACATTTTGCGAAAATAAACGCAAAACGCGAACCAGCATTCCAAAAACAGTCAGTTCTCCCACCGTATCACAACTGGCGACTCTGCTGGGGAAATAATAAGTGGGGTGTACCTTAGGATTATTTTATCATAATGTTTTCAATTGCTTTATTTGTATGCTTTATCTTTGTGGGTTTGAATCGGAGTTACTATAGATCCTAACCCGGATCTGGGGATACCTTTTAGGTAAGTAGCAATAGACTGTGAGGGAACTGTATGGCATAGACCGACACGGTTGAAGCAGTAGCTACGTTGGTGTGGCACTTTAGTTTGTACCGATATCCTTTGTGGTGGAACAAGGAGAATATGGGTCAGCTAAGGGGTCATTAAGCACCAACTGACCTTAGAACCTATAATTGACCAACTTGGCCATAGAAAAGTAGCAGTATGCTACACTCATTGAGACCAAACTCTCGCGATGATTCCGGCCACAAGAAAAGGTTGCCAAACTAGAATTATGACCGATCGAGGGTGGTCAGTGATATTGAGATCCTCTAGAACCCGATTACTATTACTATGACAGGTTGAACCAACTAAACTGAAAGAGGGTAATACCTAAACTCCATGCCAGTCTGAAATCTAAGGGTTATTGTGTGACTTGTTTGCCCTTACCATGTTTGATATCTGTGAATACTTGTGGTGTGTTTCTATCATAACATCATGCATCATGACATTCCATGCATCTTGCATCAGACTAACCCATTTCAAAGACAGAGGGGATTCATCTTTGTTCTATTTTGTAGGTCATGGCCTCTATGCGTAGAAACACTATTTGGATAAGCTTTGTACAGATTGCTACTCAACTTAGAGATTTGGTTTCTAAAGTTCCAGATACTTCCTCCTTTATCAGAAGACATGGTCACCTCCTTGGTTTGGTCACTTCTAAGATGGATGAGCAAATGATGAGTGTCTTGTGCCAGTTCTTTGACCCGTTGCACCACTGCTTTACATTCCCGAACTACCAGTTGGTCCTTACTTTGGAAGAGTTCTCTGATTTACTTGGTATTTCTATTCTAGAGCAGACGCCATTTACAGGTTGGGAGAAAGCTCTTAGGCCAGAGGATGTTGCTACAACCCTACATCTGACAAAGGTTGAGGTAATGTCTAATTGGGAGACTCGGAGTGGGACAAAAGGCTTCTTGGCTAAGTTCTTGGTTGATCAGGCTAATCAGTTTTGGGACAGTTTGGATTTTCAAGCATTCGAAGATATCCTTGCACTTCTCATTTATGGTTTGGTTTTGTTCCCTAATTCAGATTCTTTCGTCGACGTGAACGCAGTCAAGATCTTCATGTCCCGTAATCCTGTGTCCATTCTCTTAGGTGACATCCTGCATGCCCTTTATGCCTGTACTGCTCGGAAACGGGGAACCCTTATGTGTTGTGCACCATTGTTGGCGGGGTGGTTTATTTCTCACCTCCCCAAATCTGTTTTGAAGAACAAGGAAGGTATGGGTTAGGCCTACAAAATTATGTCCCTCGCTCATACGGATATCATCTGGAGCACTAAAGACATGGAAGAAGTAGCTGTTATTGACCGGTGCGGAGAATACCCCAATGTTCCTTTGCTTGGAATTAGGGGAGGGATCACCTATAATCCTTGTCTGGCCTTACGACAGTTTGGGAGAGCCCGGAAGGATGGTCCTCATGAGTTGCTGATTTCGAGCATTGTCTTTGACTTCCAAGGGGATAGTGATGGACATCGCCGCAGGTTCATACGAGCTTGGAATAGGGTTAACAGGTCCGATCTGCAGGAGCTAGGAGCGAAGACTTCTCTTTTGATGGAACCATATCTCCGGTGGGTTTGAGCCCGTGCTCAAAAACTGGGGATGCCATATGAAGCTGTCTTACCAGTTGTGATACGGTGGGAGAACTGACTATGAGTTTTGCGGTCGTTTTCGCAAATGTTTCGGTTGAGCAAGAGTCGCCACCGACTTTTTATTTTATCCTAAGGAAAGGTTAAAAAGCACAACAAAAACCTTTGAGATGTTTTCTTGGGTTCGGGGAGTAGATTATAGAAAGGGAAGGTATTAGCACCCTTTCTATCCATGGTTATCCATGGGCTCTTAGTTACTTGTTTAGATCAACTTGCCTTAATTTTCAATTGTTTGAAATTGTGCTTTGTGTGTGGGTTTGAAAATGTTTTTGAAAAGAGGCCAATGTGGTGGCAACCTTTGTAATGATCCATGTTGGGATGTATACAAAGGTGTACGTCTTTTGAAAAAGGTTTTCATTTGTTTTTTGAAAGTTTGTTTTGAAAGTGTTGTGAGGTGTGGTTTAAAAATAGGCAAGTGTTTTGTTTTGCAAGTTCGATTCAAGTAACTAAGAGGTTATCTACTCCTAAATTTCTCAAAGATTTCTCCTATGTTTTTAACCCTTTTAACAATTTTGTTCCACCATTGCATTTGGTGGACAATCTTGTGTTAGGATGTGAAAGGGACAGGCGCGGGTCATCGTTTAGACCTTAATTGCAATGGTGCCAAGTATCTTTGGGCAATTTTTCTTTAAGGGAATTGATCATTTTTAGGAAACTTTCAAAAGCGTCATCGAGGGACTATGTGTTAGAACAAACTTTGAATCTACTACCCTATATTTAAGTTTTGATGATAACAATGTGAAAAGATATAGTATTTATAAGTTTCATGTATGAACTATCTGCTGCCTAAAATTATTATGTTCTGACTTGCAGATACTCTGATTGATATAAGCAAGATCACATCTATTCAGCATCAGAACTTGATTTCAGACACTAGCATCAGAAGTTGCCATATAAGAATGTCAGAATCAGATGATCAACTCACGTACATGCTGAAGCCTGATGAACAAGACTGCGCTCAACACTCTGATAAAGAAACACAACAGTTCATCAGCAGCGAAGCAGAGTCAGAATGAGCCAAGCCAGAACTTGCATTAAGTAAGCAACGGTACTGTGCATTGAAAGCAAATTAATTCCAACGGCCTCATTCCAGACAAGATCTGCTCGATAAGGAAAGTTTGTTATTAGCATTGAATCAAGAATATTGCATCCAACGTTCAACATCTCAGTGCTATATAAACAAGACTTTGAAGATTGAATTGGCTAATGCTCTCCAAATCTCTACACGCACAAAAGCTAATCATAATCTTCTTTCTCTCAGTTTTGCTAAACCACACATTCTGATATTCTATCATTGTTTAGCAATCTAGTTTCTAAGCTTCAATTTGTGTATACATCACAGTTGTGATACAGTTTTGTAGAAAACATCCACACACTTAGTTTTATCTCTTTGTAAGAAAGTGTTACCTTGACAAACCGGGTTGTGGTTTGGATCAAGAAGGCTTTACAGTTGTTAAAGCAGTCTGTAATATTCAGTTGAATATAGTGGATTAAGACCTCGTTGGAGAGAGGCGAAATCACCTTGACGGGTGGACTGGAGTAGTTTGAGATCAAACGAACCAGGATAAAAATATCTTATTCATTGCATTAGATTTCAGTTTTACAATTCAACCCCCCCCCCTTCTTGTGTTTTTCACCACTTCAATTGGCATCAGAGCGCCTGGTTCTGATCTAAAACACTTAACCGTGTCAGTACAAGATCCAGCGTAAAAAAAACACAATGGCAGGAAACAATTCTCACATCAGCAATGACAACAATGAGGACACAGACAGATTCAGTGGCAAACCTCCAGTCTTTGATGGAGAAAACTTTGATTACTAGAAAGACAGAATTGAAAGCTTCTTTCTGGCACATGATGCTGATCTGTGGGATATGGTGACAGATGGATACATGCACCCTGTGAATGCAAGTGGTCAGAAGATTGATAGAAAAACAATGACTGATCAACAAAAGCGTGACTTCAAGAATCACCACAAGGCCAGAACCATCCTCCTCAGCGCCATCTCCTATACTGAGTATGAAAAGATCTCCAACAGAGACACAGCAAAGAATATTTTTGACTCACTCAGAATGACGCATGAGGGCAACGTTCAGGTCAAAGAAACAAAAGCTCTGGCGCTCATTCAGAAGTATGAGGCGTTCAAAATGGAAGAATCTGAATCCATTGAAACCATGTTCTCTAGATTCCAGATTCTGGTAGCTGGTCTCAAAGTTCTGGACAAAGGATACTCTACTGCTGACCATGTCAAGAAAATCATCAGAAGTTTACCCAAGCAGTGGAGACCTATGGTTACAGCTCTGAAGCTAGCTAAAGATCTCAACAAAATCACTCTGGAGGAACTTATCAGCTCCCTCAGAAGTCATGAGATAGAGCTAGAAGCTGATGAGCCTCAGAAGCAAGGTAAGCCTTTAGCATTAAAATCTAACAGAAAATTTGAGTCTAAAGTTTTGCAGGCAGTTGAAGAAACATCTGATGGATCCTCATCAGAAGAAGACGAACTCTCCCTTCTCTCCAGAAGAGTAAATCAACTGTGGAAGCAAAGACAAAGGAAGTTCAGGAATCCCAGAAGATCTGATCAGAACGAGTCTTCTTCCAGATACAGAAGGACAGATTCTTCCTCTGGATACAGAAGATCTGAAGGCTCCTCCAGTAGCAAAAAGACAAACACCAAAGACATCATCTTCTATGAGTGCAATGAGCAAGGACACTATAAGAGTGACTGCCCAAAGCTTCAGAGGGAAAAGCCCAAAAAGAAGTTTGGAAGAGAGAAGAAGAAAAGTCTCATGGCTACATGGGATGACTCTGACTCGTCTGAAGCTGACTCAGAATCAGATGATGAAAGGGCAAACATAGCTCTCATGGCTAACATTTCAGAAGATAGTGAAGCTTCTGAATCAGACTCAGAATCAGACACTGAAGAGGTATTTCCTAACTTTGCTGTTAACTTTACAAAGGCTGAACTTTCTGAAAGCCTTAATGAGATTCTGGAACGTTATCAGCAAATTAGAGCTAAATTCAGAGACCTGAAAAGGAATCTTGAATCTGACTCTAATAAGACTGAGAGTCTTAAATTGGAAAATTCTGAGCTGAGAAATAAGATTTCAAAATTAGAAAACACTTTACAAAACTCTCAGAAGGAACCAATTTCTGAAACTCCCAGCAACGCTGATGAGATCATCAAGGAGTATGATCACAGTTTCCAGAAGTTCCTAGCTAAAAGCATAGATAGAAGCAGAATGGCTTCAATGATCTATGGAGTTAGCAGAAACGGCAGGAAAGGAATAGGATACCAAGGTAAGGTTCCTACACCAAAGAATGTCATGGACTTAACCATTAAACACACTCCTCTGAATTCACATTTTGTATATGGTCACACACATGATATCAAATACACTAGCAGTAAGCACTCTGTGAAACCAAAATTCAACCAGAGTTTTGGTAAAACTAACAAATCAGGACCCAAGAAAATCTGGGTACCTAAGGATAAAATAATACATGTTGCAGATATCTTTAGCAGCAAGTCAGAAACACCAGTCATGGTACCTAGACTCTGGCTGCTCACGACACATGACGGGAAGAAGGCATATGTTCCAAAGCCTGGAACTTAAGCCTGGAGGCCACGTTAGCTTTGGAGGCAATCAGAGGGGAAAGATAATTGGCTCTGGAACTGTAGGTAATGGAAATCTTCCCTCTATTAATAATGTTCTACTAGTAGATGGATTGATGCATAATCTGTTATCCATAAGTCAATTAAGTGATAACGGTTATGATATAATCTTTAATCAAAAATCATGTAAAGCTGTTAGTCAGAAAGATGGGACTATCCTGTTTAATGGTAAGAGGAAAAACAACATTTACAAAATCAAACTTTCTGAACTAAAAAGTCAGAATGTAAAATGTCTTCTGTCTGTTAACAACGAGCAGTGGATCTGGCACAGAAGATTGGGGCATGTTAGTATGAGAAGAATATCTCAGATTAACAAACTCAATCTGGTCAGAGGACTTCCTAATTTGAAGTTCAATTCAAATGCTCTGTGTGAAGCATGTCAGAAAGGCAAATTTGCAAAACCTTCTTTTAAATCCAAAAATGTTGTTTCTACCTCTAAACCATTAGAACTTCTGCACATTGACTTATTTGGACCAGTTAAAACTGCTTCAGTCAGTGGTAAGAAGTATGGGTTAGTAATCGTAGATGACTATAGCAGATGGACATGGGTAAAGTTCTTAAGACACAAGGACGAGTCACACTCTGTGTTTGTTACCTTCTGTAACCAAGTTCAGAATGAAAAGGATCTTAGAATCGTTAAAGTCAGAAGTGATCATGGTGGAGAATTTGAAAACAAAGATTTTGAGTCATTCTTTAATGACAGAGGCATTCTGCATGATTTCTCTTGTCCTAGAACTCCCCAACAAAATGGAGTTGTAGAACGAAAGAACAGAACATTGCAAGAAATGGCCAGAACCATGATCAATGAGACAAACGTTGCTAAGACCTTCTGGGCAGAGGCAATAAACACATCGTGCTACATTCAGAATAGAATCTCAATAAGACCTATTCTGGAAAAGACTCCATATGAATTGTGGAAGAACAGAAAGCCCAACATTTCATATTTTCATCCATTTGGATGTACTTGCTTTATATTAAATACAAAGAATTATTTGAACAAGTTTGACTCTAAAGCACAGAAGTGTATTATGTTAGGATACTCTGAACGCTCAAGAGGGTACAGAGTATACAATACAGAAACACAGATTGTGGAAGAATCAATCAGTGTTCGTTTTGATGATAAGCTTGACTCTGAAAAGTCAAAGCAGAATGAAGTTTTTGCAGGTATAGAAATTGAATTTGCAGGTTCTGAAAACAAGTCATCAGAAGCTCTCAACACAGACATTCCTTCAACGTCTGAAAGGAGCACTGCTAGCAATCCTACAACAGCTGCTGATCAACCTCAGAAGAGATTACCCAGAAGCAGCTTGGATCACCCAGAAGAGACTATCCTAGGAAGAAAGGAAGATCCAATCAGAACAAGAGCAAGCTTCAGAAACTCTGAAGAAACACTTATGGGACTTGTGTCTCTGATTGAACCTTCTTCTATTGATGAAGCACTTCTGGATAATGACTGGATTCTGGCAATGCAAGAAGAGCTGAATCAATTCACCAGAAACGACGTATGGGATCTCGTTCCCAGACCAAAAGGATTCAACGTCATTGGAACAAGATGGGTGTTCAGAAACAAGCTAAATGAACAAGGTGAAGTCATCAGAAACAAGGCACGGCTGGTTGCACAAGGTTATAGTCAGCAAGAGGGGATAGACTATACAGAAACCTTTACCCCAGTCGCCAGGTTAGAATCTATCAGACTTTTAATTTCATTTGTTGTTAATAGAGGCATCACTCTGTATCAGATGGATGTCAAAAGTGCATTCTTAAATGGTTATATAGAAGAAGAAGTTTATGTACACCAACCCCCGGGTTTTGAAAATACAAAACATCCAGAACATGTTTTCAAACTAAAGAAGTCACTGTATGGTCTGAAATAAGCTCCCAGAGTTTGGTATGAAAGGCTAAGTAACTTTCTGCTAGAAAATGAATTCACCAGAGGGAAAGTGGACACTACTCTATTCTGTAAATCAGTTAAGAGTGACATCTTAGTCTGTCAAATTTATGTTGATGATATTATTTTTGGTTCTACTAATCCTTCTCTTGGAAGAAAATTTGCTAAGTGTATGCAGGCAGAATTTGAGATGAGCCTCATGGGGGAACTGAAATTCTTTCTAGGAATTCAGATCAATAAAACTCCAGAAGGAACTTACATTCATCAGAGCAAATACATCAGAGATCTTCTGAAGAAATTTGACCTCTCAGAATGTAAGCCATCAAAGATTCCAATGCATCCCACGTGCATTCTGGAAAGAGAAGAGGTAAGCAAAAATGTAGAACAGAAAGTCTACAGAGGTATGATTGGTTCTCTCCTCTATCTGACTGCTTCAAGACCTGACATATTATTCAGTGTTTGTATATGTGCTAGATTCCAATCAGATCCTAGAGAATCTCACTTAACAGCTGTTGAGCGAATTTTCAAGTATATGAAAGGTACTACTAATCTGGGTTTGTTTTATAGAAAATCTAGTGATTACAGCTTAGTAGGCTACTGTGATGCTGATTTTGCTGGAGACAGAGTGGAACGTAAAAGTACTTCTAGAAGCTGCCAGTTTCTGGGAGAAAATCTGATCTCTTGGTCCAGCAAAAGGCAATCAACAATTGCTCTATCAACAGCAGAAGCTGAGTACATAGCAGCAGCAGGATGTAGCACACAAATGCTCTGGATGAAAAGTCAGCTTGAAGACTTCCAGATTTTTGAGAGTAACATTCCTATACTTTGTGATAATACTTCTGCTATTTGCTTAAGTAAGAATCCCATTTTACATTCTAGAGCTAAGCATATAGAAATAAAACATCACTTCATTAGGGACTATATTCAGAAAGGTATTTTGAACTTAAAATTTATAGATACAGACCATCAATGGGCTGATATCTTTACTAAACCCCTTTCAAAAAATAGGTTTAATTTCATTCTGAAACATCTCAGCATGAAAGTGTGTCCAGAGTGAAAATGTTTTAATTCCATATATTTACCTTCAGAATGTAATTGTTTTACTGTGAACTTCTGATCAATCTCCTTTCAGAAAGATAGAACATGCAGATTGTATCAGATGCAAGTCTAAAGATCTGAGAGTCTAAGCTCAAAGACAGACGTGCTGATCACTACATCAAACAAGTGTCATCCAATCATCAGCATATCTCTGAAGCAGAACGCGTGCACGCTTCTGAGAAGGCAAAGCGCTGATTGGGTGCATTGAGACACATGTCTGGTAACCGTTTTTAAGTATCTTTCTCAAATTCCCCAAAATCAGCAAGCATTTAATGAAAAGTAATCATGCTTTTAAAATGCAATCATGATTTTTCTCTCTCTTAAAAAACGTTTATCTTTTCAAAATAGTTTTAAAAACTCTATTTAAGCACATTAATCTCTCATTCTCATTCTTTACGTTTTATCACTGATACTCAAGCATCTTCTGCATATTTCTGTGTTCATCTCTTGCAAAACCTATTTTCCTCAGTTTATTCTCAAAACCCATTTAGTGTGAACATGGCAACCTCCAGCAGTGCTTCTGCAGGTCCTCAGAAGAAAGCATCATCTGAGCAATATCAAGTGCCATTCAGAACTCTCGTCACTCCTGTGAAGAATCTTGAAGTGCTTTCTGAATTAATCATTGATTTTGGAAGCTTGAAGGAGAACGGTTTTGACCTAACTGAAGAAGTTAGGGCTCAGAAGTGGGAAAGGTATTTTGACAGGTTGGTTGGACCAACATTCCCAATGCTAGTCAAGGAATTCTGGATTCACGCCAAGGCTTCAACACATCTAGTCACCTCCTTTGTTATGGGGAAGAAGATTGTGATCACTGAGTGTGATCGGTGGATCTGGAACTGACTGTTTAACGCTGATTCGCGAAATGTCGCGGTAAGCAAGAGTCACCACCGTCTTTTATTTTCTCCAAATGGAAAGGACAAAAGCACAGAAAAATTCCTTAAAGAGATTGCTCTCGGTTCGGGAGGTAGGTTATAGAAAGGGAAGGTGTTAGCACCCTTTCTATCCATGGTTATCCATGGGCTCTTAGATACTTGCTCACTTGTGTTTTCAAAAATGGTTTGTTTGCTTTTCAACTGTGGGTTTTAAAAAAGTTTCTTTGAAAATTCCAGTTCGACTCTTGTGTCAGAGTGTTTGAAAAATTGCTTTGAAAGCTTTTGAAAATGTGTTGGTATGAAAAGATTTTGATTTGTTTTTGAAATTTAGAGCAAGTATCTAGAGTCGTCTACCTACCCTAAGGAATTCGTCTATGTAAATGTCTTTTAAAGTAGTGCCATCCCACCATTGAGAGGTAGGTAGCACCACCGTTGGAGGTGTTCGGGTCAATTCGAGGTTCGGGGCATGGTGATCACCAGAGCAACGGGAAGACACCTTAGAAGCTACCCTCATGCCAGGTTCCCGGATCATGAGGACTTACTAAGACATCCTCTACTCGACGACCACCTTTCGAGGCAAGGCAACAGTGAGGCGTACCCTAGGGGTGGTGTGTGCGATTTGTGTGTCGTTTTCATTGATATTTGTCTTGTCATGTTAAAGTGATCTACGCTTGATTTTATTATGGCCATTCATTCTTGCATGCTTTGTTTAACAATTTAAAATATTTGCGGGAAAAGTAAATCTAAAGCTATTACAAACGGCGCGGGTCCACATCGCCAAAATTAAACCAGACCCGATTTGACAGAAAAGTAAAGAATTAAAAGAATTAAAAAGTGCGAGAAGTAAATGTTACAAAGCTTCGGGAGAGATACATGATTATTTAAGCGAAATAAAGTAAATACGCGAAATTAAACAATTAAGTCGAAAGGAGGGCGTTGGACCCTTTTGCAAAAATTAAATTAATAAGACATTAACATTAAAATTAAAAGAAAGATGTTTTTGGTATTTTAGTATTTTTATGATTTAATAGAAAAAAATTAATTAAAATTAAAATTGAATGCAAACCCTAATCCTAGTAGCTTTTAAATTTATTGTGAAAATATTAAATTGAAACCTAAATTAAACCTAAATTATTTATGTACAATTTTAATTATGAAAATAAATAAATAAATAATATTATTATGAAAAAAAAGGAAAATTAAAAGGAATAAAATTTATTAAACCTAATTCTACATTTTTTTTATATTTTTATTATGAAAAGAATTAAAGTTGCAACCTAAATTA
Source organism: Vicia faba (assembly GCA_948472305.1). NCBI lineage: Eukaryota > Viridiplantae > Streptophyta > Magnoliopsida > Fabales > Fabaceae > Vicia > Vicia faba. Next base: position 1,404,112,466 of record OX451738.1, on the reverse strand, counting down.
AAACTAAATTTATTTACATACAATTTGTTTATGAAAATAATTAAATTAAAATACTTATTATATTTTTCATCCTTTTTCTGATTTTTATGAGGTTTTTTGTATTTGGTAAAAATAATTAATTAATTCAAAACCATAAAATAAATAAAACAATAATTGAAAAAAATATAATATGAAGAAAATTGCAAACCAGGGGGGGGGTTCAGGCCCCAATTGTGAGGTATGGCCTTAGCAATTCAGGCCCATTTGTATCATGGCCTTGTTGACTTTGGTGCACGCGTGTGGGACGGTTGACTCATCCTCATGGTGTTCATCAATTCCCAGCCCTGGATGTGAATCTCTTGGACGCGTGTATGCTTAGATGGTAAAGGAACATGATAGTCCTCAACGTAAGCGCTGCATAGGATTTGTTAATGAAAAATATTATGGAAATTATACAGACCTGGGGCTCGAACCCAGGTCTTGGATGTTGAAGCAATGAGCGTTTGCCAGCTGAGCCACTGAACCTTTTTGTATATTTAATAAACAATGAACATAATAAAAACAAACAAAAGTTAGTGCTTCAAAAACGCGCGCAATTCAAAAGAACCAATGGTTGTTGGCCACGAGGTCTTCTTCTTCCTTTTCCCTGAAACATAAACATTAAGCAACGGTTTTCTGTGCGTTGCCTAAGACATGCTATTAGAAAATAGCGATTAGGTCATGTGGCCTTATAAATTAGGCGCGAGTACGTTAATCTCTTCGTCCAAGCTCCCTGAATCCATCCATGGCATTGTGGTGGTCGAATTTTACGTTATTAGGAAACCCCTAATTGGGAGCCCAAGAAACCCTAGACTGCATCAATGGCAAAATCACGTATATAGCACAAAAACGCAATTAATTTGCATGGTTAGTTTCAGAAGCTCATAACAAACATGAATCAATGAATAAAAATTGCAAAGTATGCATAAATCATGATGCACGATTCTGGAAATTTCTTGACACGGTTTGTGCTCGTTTTACCAGTTCTTGGCGTTTTGATGGATGATTCTGATTGGAATACGTTCAATAGACCTTGAGCAAGCTATTGGAATGAAAATTAGGCTTTGAATCGCCCTGGAATGATGATTTCAGTTTTGACTTTTTTCAACAATTTTTCAAGTTTGTTCTTAATTCTTCTGCGCAGCTTTTTTGTCTCCTCATTAGGTTTATGATCCTGGCATATATATGAATCAATTAGGTTAACAAATTGGATCCAAATCTCTTGTAATCATTGATTGAATATTTGATTTTTTTTTCCATAATTTTCATATCTTTTTCATGTGCTTTTGTATCAATTAGCATCCAATCAAGCCAAATCTTTCCATAATTGTACAAGCACGAAATATTGAGTGCAAAACATGCATGAAAAGATTTATTAGGTCAAGTTAGATATTTTTCATATATTTAAATGATTTAAATGAATTAATATAAATAATAATTCAAATAAATAGATAAAAAATGAGAAAATACTTCCCTTTGGGCCAAGTGGTCGTGCACATGCTTAGAATGATGAATCATGGAAGAAAAATGGGCCCATTAGCAATTTTAGGTCATTTGGATCAAAGTTGACTTTTCAAAATATCCAAAAATTTCCCAACTTCCACAAGGCATAACTTGCTCAATTTTTAAGCTTTTCTCATGTTCTTGGACATTTTGGAAAGGTCTTTGAGTCCTCTAACCAATTTATTTGGTCCCATGTCATTTTGTTTTACCAATCTCAAGTTATGGCCTTTGACTTAAAGTCCCTTTTTGTTGACTTTTGAAAATGACCTCAAATGTTGAAATTGATAACTTTTTGTGAGAGCATTTCTTGGACTTTAAGTATGAAGATGAGTTGTAGGAAATGTCTTTCTCTTAAAAATGAGCTTTGGATGGAATTTTTCTGATAATCCATGTGAAAGTTATGCCCTGGTCAATTTCAGTTGACTTTTTCAACTGTCCAAATAAGGCAACTTTTGCATCTTGATGATTATCTGAGCCAAATTTTGAGAATCATGATCAAGCATTGATCAAATGATGTTTGTGGCTTCAAAATGATATGTTGATCAAAAATTTGAACTTTTGACTGTCAAATGACCATTTTGCCCCTACAGTTGACTGTAGTGCAATTAGGGTTTTGACTGTGCAATTTTGAGCTGAATGCCTTGCAACTTGATATGAGGATGCTTGACCATATTTGTAGGCATATGAGACTTGATTGGGCCTTTGAAAACTTCCTTTCTTTGATCAGAACACAAACCCTAATCTTGACTGTATAGGAGACCTTTGCACTGTGCAATCCTTGGGGAATTTTGTGACTTGGCTTGGCAATTTCTTGAAAAAATATGGGAGGGCAAATTTTGGGGTGCAACAGTTGCCCCTGTTCAATCTTCTTAGACCTGAGGATGCAGATTGGCGGACATGCCTTTCGTAATCCGAGGGTAGAAGATGATTGGACACTAGAGTGCCCAGAAATTTGCGCTCACATAGTGGCAGTGTGATGGGGGAATGGGCTTATAGATGTCATTTGGAGATTGCTGGATAGGATGATGGGCTTATAGATGCCATCTGGATGTTGATCGCGTAGGAGATTCCTTAGCGAGAACCTACATACCTGCAAAAGAACAAATGAGTACCTGACACGTTGCAGGAGCTGGTTTTCAGATGCTTGGTATAGATATGTCCCGATTGGTTACAGGAGCTGAGTCTGGAGCTTCAAACGGTGATGAATGAACCAGGGATGGTTACTTCCTTAGCATGAATGGTAAGAGAACCTTGGGCGACTTTAACTTCAACCACGCTCGTTGAGAAAAATCTTGGGTGTCTTCTACTGGGATAAGCATCAGGGAGATCTTAGGGTCGATCTGACTGAACCAGAGAAGGCCTTTGACTGGATAAGCATCAGGAAAATCTTAGGGTCGATTTAACTGAACCGGTCTAGGTCTTGAAATATGATTGAGAATTTCAACTGCATCTTTCCTGAAAGGTAAAGGTCAGTCATATGCAATGCATGATATGGATCAAGCAATGATGTTCTCAACATAAATGAGACTCGTATGATATGATGTGTCTATGCATGTTATAATGATGTATGTGATGTTTTATGTATGTTTTTGTTTAGGGAAGTGAATCCTTGACGGGTGCCGGGAAGTCGTATCCTGGGCTGATGTTGAAGAATAGATTTTGCTTCCGCTGGGGATGATAATTGCAAAAATACCGGTAGGAGAGGATGACTCTGTTGCGGAATAAACTTGGCGAATGGAAGATTCTGCGGGGAGAAAAGATACTCTAATGACCATGCTGGGAAGCAATACCCTGTGGGAAGAGGGATGCCTTGCTGAGTGTTGATAACAGTTTGCTGGGGATAGGAAGACTTTGTCGACGACGCTCTTTCCGTGGCTTTTGGCTGAGGATAACCTAGTTATATCCTGTTAAGGAAACAACTCTTTGAATAAAGTCGGGCGCGTTCGTGCTCTGCGAGGGATAAGCTTCCAGAATCTAGTGGGGATAAGCTTACTGCTTGGGGAGATGGACTCCAATTTTCCTGGGGAACTGGGTTGGACTCTCCTGGGGAGGTTTTGAACTGTAATTTTATAAGTTGAAAGAGGGAACCTATGTAGGGTTGCCTGCTGATGAGCTCGTGTAAAACCGCATCTGAAATGGAGAAGGACCCTGGGTAGGGTTACTTTGATGATGAGTTCGTGTAAAACTTCGTTTTTGGAAAGGGAGAACCTGTGTAGGGTTTCTGGGTGACGAGTCCATGTAAAACTGCATCTTGAAGAGAGAGAACCGGTGTAGGGTTGCTTGGTGAGGTAAGTTCATGTAAAACTTCTTGATGAACCGGGGTGAGGTTATCTTGAGCTAAATCCATGTAAGACTTCTGGAGGAACCGGGGTTAGGTTACCTTCGGGTAAATCCATGTGAGATTTCTTGACGAACCGGGGTAAGGTTACTGGAGACGAGTCCATGTGAGACTTCTGGGGGAACCGGGGTTAGGTTACCTTGAGATAGATCCGTGTGAGATTTCTTGACGAACCGGGGTAAGGTTGCTTCGGGATAAGTTCGTGTAAAACTTCTGGATGAACCGGGGTAAGGTTGCTTGAGACGAGTCCATGTGAGACTTCTGGGGGAACCGGGGTTAGGTTACCTTGAGATAGATCCGTGTGAGATTTCTTGACGAACCGGGGTAAGGTTGCTTCGGGATAAGTTCGTGTAAAACTTCTGGATGAACCGGGGTAAGGTTGCTTGAGATAAACCCATGTAAGATTTCTAGAGGAACCGGGGTAAGGTTACTTGATGAGTTTGTGTAAAAACTTTTTGATGAACCGGGGTTAGGTCATTTTGATATAGGTCCATGTGAGACTCTTGGAGGAACCGGGGTTAGGTTACTTGGATAAGTTTGTGTAAAAACTTCTTGATGAACCGGGGTTAGGTCATCTTGAGATAGGTCCATGTAAGACTTCTGGAGGAACCGGGGTTAGGTTACTTGTGGAGGGTGAGTCCATGTAAGACTTCGTCTGAAAATTGAGAAGGAACCGGTGTAGGGTTGCATGATTTTGATTAAGTGGATGATTGTCCTGTTTGGTCTCGGACGTTAGCCCACGATCTGGAATTCGTAGAGGTAGATGGTAATCATCCTTATGTTGATCTGTCCTTTGTACTTTGGTTGACAGAGTAGTTGGATCGCCTGGATAACTCATTACTGCCCCTGTTTCAGAGGTGAGGGAAGAGGATACCTGTGTGGGTGATTGACAAATCTTCGGGTAGACAAGTGATGAGATACCGGAACACAGTCGTACGCTTTGATCCCTAACTTTTGCCTGGACCGCCCTTTCGGGTTTTCAGTCCATCGGGATACCCATTTTTGCCCAAGCCGCCTTTTCAGGTTTTCGACTTGCCGGGTGTACAGATTTTTTGTTTCATCCCTTATTTTTGCCCGAACCCTTTTGGTTCGCCGGGAAGCCCTTATTTTTGCCCAGGTATGTCAACCTAGCGGGTCTTTGACTACGCGTAGTACTGTTCCGACTATGTTCACGCTCTCAGAATGCAGGGAGTTGCCCCTGTTGGAAGTATTCTGCCATGCCCCAGACAAGGTTTCCCGATTGGTTACAGGAGCTGAGTCTGGAGCTTCAAACGGTGATGAATGAACCAGGGATGGTTACTGCCTTAGCATGAATGGTAAGAGAACCTTGGGCGACTTTAACTTCAACCACGCTCGTTGAGAAAAATCTTGGGTGTCTTCTACTGGGATAAGCATCAGGGAGATCTTAGGGTCGATCTGACTGAACCAGAGAAGGCCTTTGACTGGATAAGCATCAGGAAAATCTTAGGGTCGATTTAACTGAACCGGTCTAGGTCTTGAAATATGATTGAGAATTTCAACTGCATCTTTCCTGAAAGGTAAAGGTCAGTCATATGCAATGCATGATATGGATCAAGCAATGATGTTCTCAACATAAATGAGACTCGTATGATATGATGTGTCTATGCATGTTATAATGATGTATGTGATGTTTTATGTATGTTTTTGTTTAGGGAAGTGAATCCTTGACGGGTGCCGGGAAGTCGTATCCTGGGCTGATGTTGAAGAATAGATTTTGCTTCCGCTGGGGATGATAATTGCAAAAATACCGGTAGGAGAGGATGACTCCGTTGCGGAATAAACTTGGCGAATGGAAGATTCTGCGGGGAGAAAAGATACTCTAATGACCATGCTGGGAAGCAATACCCTGTGGGAAGAGGGATGCCTTGCTGAGTGTTGATAACAGTTTGCTGGGGATAGGAAGACTTTGTCGACGACGCTCTTTCCGTGGCTTTTGGCTGAGGATAACCTAGTTATATCCTGTTAAGGAAACAACTCTTTGAATAAAGTCGGGCGCGTTCGTGCTCTGCGAGGGATAAGCTTCCAGAATCTAGTGGGGATAAGCTTACTGCTTGGGGAGATGGACTCCAATTTTCCTGGGGAACTGGGTTGGACTCTCCTGGGGAGGTTTTGAACTGTAATTTTGTAAGTTGAAAGAGGGAACCTATGTAGGGTTGCCTGCTGATGAGCTCGTGTAAAACCGCATCTGAAATGGAGAAGGACCCTGGGTAGGGTTACTTTGATGATGAGTTCGTGTAAAACTTCGTTTTTGGAAAGGGAGAACCTGTGTAGGGTTTCTGGGTGACGAGTCCATGTAAAACTGCATCTTGAAGAGAGAGAACCGGTGTAGGGTTGCTTGGTGAGGTAAGTTCATGTAAAACTTCTTGATGAACCGGGGTGAGGTTATCTTGAGCTAAATCCATGTAAGACTTCTGGAGGAACCGAGGTTAGGTTACCTTCGGGTAAATCCATGTGAGATTTCTTGACGAACCGGGGTAAGGTTACTGGAGACGAGTCCATGTGAGACTTCTGGGGGAACCGGGGTTAGGTTACCTTGAGATAGATCCGTGTGAGATTTCTTGACGAACCGGGGTAAGGTTGCTTCGGGATAAGTTCGTGTAAAACTTCTGGATGAACCGGGGTAAGGTTGCTTGAGACGAGTCCATGTGAGACTTCTGGGGGAACCGGGGTTAGGTTACCTTGAGATAGATCCGTGTGAGATTTCTTGACGAACCGGGGTAAGGTTGCTTCGGGATAAGTTCGTGTAAAACTTCTGGATGAACCGGGGTAAGGTTGCTTGAGATAAACCCATGTAAGATTTCTAGAGGAACCGGGGTAAGGTTACTTGATGAGTTTGTGTAAAAACTTTTTGATGAACCGGGGTTAGGTCATCTTGATATAGGTCCATGTGAGACTCTTGGAGGAACCGGGGTTAGGTTACTTGGATAAGTTTGTGTAAAAACTTCTTGATGAACCGGGGTTAGGTCATCTTGAGATAGGTCCATGTAAGACTTCTGGAGGAACCGGGGTTAGGTTACTTGTGGAGGGTGAGTCCATGTAAGACTTCGTCTGAAAATTGAGAAGGAACCGGTGTAGGGTTGCATGATTTTGATTAAGTGGATGATTGTCCTGTTTGGTCTCGGACGTTAGCCCACGATCTGGAATTCGTAGAGGTAGATGGTAATCATCCTTATGTTGATCTGTCCTTTGTACTTTGGTTGACAGAGTAGTTGGATCGCCTGGATAACTCATTACTGCCCCTGTTTCAGAGGTGAGGGAAGAGGATACCTGTGTGGGTGATTGACAAATCTTCGGGTAGACAAGTGATGAGATACCGGAACACAGTCGTACGCTTTGATCCCTAACTTTTGCCTGGACCGCCCTTTCGGGTTTTCAGTCCATCGGGATACCCATTTTTGCCCAAGCCGCCTTTTCAGGTTTTCGACTTGCCGGGTGTACAGATTTTTTGTTTCATCCCTTATTTTTGCCCGAACCCTTTTGGTTCGCCGGGAAGCCCTTATTTTTGCCCAGGTATGTCAACCTAGCGGGTCTTTGACTACGCGTAGTACTGTTCCGACTATGTTCACGCTCTCAGAATGCAGGGAGTTGCCCCTGTTGGAAGTATTCTGCCATGCCCCAGACAAGGTTTCCCGATTGGTTACAGGAGCTGAGTCTGGAGCTTCAAACGGTGATGAATGAACCAGGGATGGTTACTTCCTTAGCATGAATGGTAAGAGAACCTTGGGCGACTTTAACTTCAACCACGCTCGTTGAGAAAAATCTTGGGTGTCTTCTACTGGGATAAGCATCAGGGAGATCTTAGGGTCGATCTGACTGAACCAGAGAAGGCCTTTGACTGGATAAGCATCAGGAAAATCTTAGGGTCGATTTAACTGAACCGGTCTAGGTCTTGAAATATGATTGAGAATTTCAACTGCATCTTTCCTGAAAGGTAAAGGTCAGTCATATGCAATGCATGATATGGATCAAGCAATGATGTTCTCGACATAAATGAGACTCGTATGATATGATGTGTCTATGCATGTTATAATGATGTATGTGATGTTTTATGTATGTTTTTGTTTAGGGAAGTGAATCCTTGACGGGTGCCGGGAAGTCGTATCCTGGGCTGATGTTGAAGAATAGATTTTGCTTCCGCTGGGGATGATAATTGCAAAAATACCGGTAGGAGAGGATGACTCCGTTGCGGAATAAACTTGGCGAATGGAAGATTCTGCGGGGAGAAAAGATACTCTAATGACCATGCTGGGAAGCAATACTCTGTGGGAAGAGGGATGCCTTGCTGAGTGTTGATAACAGTTTGCTGGGGATAGGAAGACTTTGTCGACGACGCTCTTTCCGTGGCTTTTGGCTGAGGATAACCTAGTTATATCCTGTTAAGGAAACAACTCTTTGAATAAAGTCGGGCGCGTTCGTGCTCTGCGAGGGATAAGCTTCCAGAATCTAGTGGGGATAAGCTTACTGCTTGGGGAGATGGACTCCAATTTTCCTGGGGAACTGGGTTGGACTCTCCTGGGGAGGTTTTGAACTGTAATTTTGTAAGTTGAAAGAGGGAACCTATGTAGGGTTGCCTGCTGATGAGCTCGTGTAAAACCGCATCTGAAATGGAGAAGGACCCTGGGTAGGGTTACTTTGATGATGAGTTCGTGTAAAACTTCGTTTTTGGAAAGGGAGAACCTGTGTAGGGTTTCTGGGTGACGAGTCCATGTAAAACTGCATCTTGAAGAGAGAGAACCGGTGTAGGGTTGCTTGGTGAGGTAAGTTCATGTAAAACTTCTTGATGAACCGGGGTGAGGTTATCTTGAGCTAAATCCATGTAAGACTTCTGGAGGAACCGGGGTTAGGTTACCTTCGGGTAAATCCATGTGAGATTTCTTGACGAACCGGGGTAAGGTTACTGGAGACGAGTCCATGTGAGACTTCTGGGGGAACCGGGGTTAGGTTACCTTGAGATAGATCCGTGTGAGATTTCTTGACGAACCGGGGTAAGGTTGCTTCGGGATAAGTTCGTGTAAAACTTCTGGATGAACCGGGGTAAGGTTGCTTGAGACGAGTCCATGTGAGACTTCTGGGGGAACCGGGGTTAGGTTACCTTGAGATAGATCCGTGTGAGATTTCTTGACGAACCGGGGTAAGGTTGCTTCGGGATAAGTTCGTGTAAAACTTATGGATGAACCGGGGTAAGGTTGCTTGAGATAAACCCATGTAAGATTTCTAGAGGAACCGGGGTAAGGTTACTTGATGAGTTTGTGTAAAAACTTTTTGATGAACCGGGGTTAGGTCATCTTGATATAGGTCCATGTGAGACTCTTGGAGGAACCGGGGTTAGGTTACTTGGATAAGTTTGTGTAAAAACTTCTTGATGAACCGGGGTTAGGTCATCTTGAGATAGGTCCATGTAAGACTTCTGGAGGAACCGGGGTTAGGTTACTTGTGGAGGGTGAGTCCATGTAAGACTTCGTCTGAAAATTGAGAAGGAACCGGTGTAGGGTTGCATGATTTTGATTAAGTGGATGATTGTCCTGTTTGGTCTCGGACGTTAGCCCACGATCTGGAATTCGTAGAGGTAGATGGTAATCATCCTTATGTTGATCTGTCCTTTGTACTTTGGTTGACAGAGCAGTTGGATCGCCTGGATAACTCATTACTGCCCCTGTTTCAGAGGTGAGGGAAGAGGATACCTGTGTGGGTGATTGACAAATCTTCGGGTAGACAAGTGATGAGATACCGGAACACAGTCGTACGCTTTGATCCCTAACTTTTGCCTGGACCGCCCTTTCGGGTTTTCAGTCCATCGGGATACCCATTTTTGCCCAAGCCGCCTTTTCAGGTTTTCGACTTGCCGGGTGTACAGATTTTTTGTTTCATCCCTTATTTTTGCCCGAACCCTTTTGGTTCGCCGGGAAGCCCTTATTTTTGCCCAGGTATGTCAACCTAGCGGGTCTTTGACTACGCGTAGTACTGTTCCGACTATGTTCACGCTCTCAGAATGCAGGGAGTTGCCCCTGTTGGAAGTATTCTGCCATGCCCCAGATAATGGGCAATGCTCCTACTGTGCCCCTTGCTTGGAGGTACTTCTGTTCACAAGGTGTTCATCGTGCGAATTTCCCTGCTGTTCAAACAAATAGTCATATGCAAACAAGGTTATTTTAAGAATGCAAAAGCCTATGTCTGTCTTGAATTTTGAAAATGCACTTTTTTGTAATACAGTGCGGTGTCAACTCAAGATTTTACAGCAAACCTTCAGGAGTCAGGATACCTTCGTAACAGTATGCTTTCGAACTAACCCATGCTTCAGCTAGGACTTTTAAGGGTTATATCGTGGCCGGGTTCACGGTTTAAGAAACAAAGGATAAAGGCTCAAATTGTTTGTACCCACCCGCTCTTCGTGATGTTCTCCAAACCTAAACTCAGTTGATCGTACGTTAGACCTTGTTTGAGTCTTTGCTCTGATTTTCCAGTGATGGTTCAGATATTGATGATTTATTCTGAACAGGCAGTCATTCCTTTTTTTGTTGAGGGTTTGTAAGACCTCTTTCTTGTCTGATTTTTGTTATCCCTAAATTTTGCCTGAACTGTTTCTTTTGTGATTACAGTCAGCGGGATGCCCCAGTTTCGTAAGTCCCCTTTTAGGTTTTGACTTTTTGGGCTTTTCGTTTATGGTTTTTTTTTTTTTGATAATGACTGCCTTTCTTTATTGATTGTTCGGAACCATCACTGTCTTTCTTTGTTTTGTAAGGACCTTTTTGGTGCCATTTGTTATGCACTTGGATCAACTGAGAGAACTACCCTGCCCCAGGTTATGATTACGGGTTTTAAATTTCGAAAAGAAAAAACTCCTACTTCTTTGGCTCAGAGGGGTTGACGAGGGATTATCATCCTTATAACTCCAGTGTTTAGGAATTGAAACAATGCCTGTACCTCATCAGCAGGGTCTGTTCAAAAGCATACTGTAGATTACGGTATTGTTTTCGTCATCCTCCCTCAAGAGGTTTAGAATTTTCAATTAAGAGTTGACCATCGCAAAAATATGAAAGCAGTTTTAAGCATAGTAAACATAATTAAATCAAGACAGACATGTGTAATGCATTCATGAAATAAAAGAGTTTAACATGATAATTGTTTATCTGAACAAGAAAGGAAAAATACAACTTTGAATTCAAATGAACAAAAATCTCTCGACCCTAGCCATGTTTTGGCAATGGAGCGGTGATCACGTTGGGAGTCTCGGCAGGCTCGAACTCGATCTCTTTGGCATCGATCATGTTCTGAATCTTGTATTTCAGTGCCCAACAGTCCTCAGTATCGTGCCCCGGGCTATCGGAATGATAAGCACATCTGGCTTCTGGATTGTAGCTTGGAGAAGAGGTCTTGGGATTGGCAGGAGGGTTGATCACTGCAATCAGGTTCATCTTCAACATGTGTTGCAATGCTTGTGACCATGGCATGTTAATGTTGGTGAATTGCCTTTTAGGTTCATCCGGCCTTCGCTGATTTCCCTTTTGTGGTTGACGACGTGGTGCAGAACCAGAGATCATGACTGCCCCTGCATGTTGATCACGGCGACTCTTTTGACTGTATGCAGCATTAGATTCCTTCTTTCCCGTGTAAGGCTTTTTATGAATATCAGAAGGTGTGGCCTCTTGAATTTTCCCACTCTTGATACCAGCTTCAATTCTTTCGCCAGTCAAGATGAGGTCGGTAAATCCAGCAGATGAGTTACCAATGAGGTGATTGAAGAATGGCCCGGATAGGGTCCCCAAGAACATATCAACGAGTTCCCGGTCAGTTAATGGAGGTTGCACCCTTCCAGCAAGGTCTCTCCATCTTTGTGCGTACTCCTTGAAACCTTCACTTGACCCCAACGACATACCCTGGAGTTGGGTACGTGTGGGAGCAAGGTCGGCATTGTACTGGTACTGCTTATAGAAAGCAGTCGCCAACTCCTCCCAGTTACTAACTTTGGTCCCATCCAGTTGATAGAACCATTCGAGGTGAGTCCCTGAAAGACTTTCCTGGAAGAAGTGGATCCACAAGTTCTTATCTGCTGAGTATGGTTGGATTTTCCGAACATAAGACCTGAGATGTAGCTTGGGACAAGACGCCCCGTCATATTTAGTGAATGATGGTGCTTTGAACTTCCGAGGGATGATCACACCAGTAGACAAACCCAGATCTCCGAAATCCAACCCAGGTACTTGTTGTATTTCCATAGCATTCAAACGGTCTTCCAACTGCTTGTACTTGTCCTCAGCCGGAGGGTATTGTTCGTCGTTGAAATCTGTCTCGTTGTCGGAGACCACTGGACTAGGCACCTCTCTCTCATGGTGACTGCTTTCCCTCACAGATGGAGTAGTCCTCTCAGTTTCAGTCTGCGGTGTATTCCCAGATCTGCGTCTAGGGCTGAACAAAACAGTCCTCTTCTTCTTCTTTTCCTTCTTCAAGAGGAGAGCTTTCAGATCTTGTTGCCCCTGGGTCAAATTCATGATCAGCCCTTGGAACTGGGCGTTCTGATCCTGGAGGGCCTTGATAGTGTGCTCGGTTGAGGATTCAGGATTCATGACGACACTGCTGAAATAAACAGCGAAGAAGGTAAGTAACCTGCAGAGAAAAGGTACCTGTTATGCAATGATATGTATGGCATGCATGTAATGATTTCAAGGATCTCGCGGGGTAAACAGAGAAACTTGTTAGAGCTGAGAACCGGTAACTTGATTGAAGGTACTTCATGTTGTTGAGAGTCCTTCGTCAAGGGTCAAAGGCTCACCATATCCAGTGGGTCATAGCCCCTGACACCCTTGGCTAGGGGAAAATAAATCCCCTTTGCCCCTTGCTGGGGGTTTGATTCATCATGACCTGCATCACAAGCCCTTGAGATCCTTGAAATGGGTTAGGATGTATGCAATGGTATGATGTCATGATATGCATGGGGTAATGTGAGTAGCCCTGTTACGAGTCCCAATTAAGGACTACAAACCAAAACCTGCAAGAAACTCAGGGTACTCTGTTATGAGTCCTGCAAGAAACAAGTGTCAGGTAACAAGCATGCAGATAGTCAAGTACGAAGGCACACAAGTCACACAAGAGAAGCCCTTAGAGTTTAGGCCAGCATGGGGTCTGGGTATTACCCTCTTGAAGTTGGTGGGTTCAACCTGTCCTAATCAAAGTAACCGGGTTCTAAGGTTCCCAATATCACTGGATTGCTTGCATTGTTCATCGTTTCGATTTAGCCACTGAACTGGCGACCGAAATATTCCAGGAAAGCAACCCTCAATTGAGTGTAGTATCGAGTATCAACCAACCTCGGACTGCACCAAAGTCAGTTATCTCACTACCCTAAAGAGGCCAAGATAGTTCAATTAAGGTTCCTAAGGTCTGTTGATGCTTCACGACACCACGCGGAGGCCCCGTACTCTCCTTGACTGAACTCAAGGGTTACCGGTACACACCAAAGTGCCACATCAACGTAGCAGACTGTTTCAACCATGTCGGTATACCCCGCACAGTTCCCTCACAGCCTTGTTGCTACTTTCTAAGAAAGGTATCCCCAGATCCGGGTTAGGATCTATAGAGCTCCCAAGCAACCCACAATAATAAAGCAAGCAAAGAAGACAATTGAAAACATAGTTATGACCTAGCCCTAAGGTATACCTCACTTTAAGTTTCTCCCCAGCAGAGTCGCCAGTTCTGTGATCGGTGGATCTGGAACTGACTGTTTAACGCTGATTCGCGAAATGTCGCGGTAAGCAAGAGTCGCCACCGTCTTTTATTTTCTCCAAATGGAAAGGACAAAAGCACAGAAAAATTCCTTAAAGAGATTGCTCTCGGTTCGGGAGGTAGGTTATAGAAAGGGAAGGTGTTAGCACCCTTTCTATCCATGGTTATCCATGGGCTCTTAGATACTTGCTCACTTGTGTTTTCAAAAATGGTTTGTTTGCTTTTCAACTGTGGGTTTTAAAAAAGTTTCTTTGAAAATTCCAGTTCGACTCTTGTGTCAGAGTGTTTGAAAAATTGCTTTGAAAGCTTTTGAAAATGTGTTGGTATGAAAAGATTTTGATTTGTTTTTGAAATTTAGAGCAAGTATCTAGAGTCGTCTACCTACCCTAAGGAATTCGTCTATGTAAATGTCTTTTAAAGTAGTGCCATCCCACCATTGAGAGGTAGGTAGCACCACCGTTGGAGGTGTTCGGGTCAATTCGAGGTTCGGGGCATGGTGATCACCAGAGCAACGGGAAGACACCTTAGAAGCTACCCTCATGCCAGGTTCCCGGATCATGAGGACTTACTAAGACATCCTCTACTCGACGACCACCTTTCGAGGCAAGGCAACAGTGAGGCGTACCCTAGGGGTGGTGTGTGCGATTTGTGTGTCGTTTTCATTGATATTTGTCTTGTCATGTTAAAGTGATCTACGCTTGATTTTATTATGGCCATTCATTCTTGCATGCTTTGTTTAACAATTTAAAATATTTGCGGGAAAAGTAAATCTAAAGCTATTACAAACGGCGCAGGTCCACATCGCCAAAATTAAACCGGACCCGATTTGACAGAAAAGTAAAGAATTAAAAGAATTAAAAAGTGCGAGAAGTAAATGTTACAAAGCTTCGGGAGAGATACATGAGTATTTAAGCGAAATAAAGTAAATACGCGAAATTAAACAATTAAGTCGAAAGGAGGGCATTGGACCCTTTTGCAAAAATTAAATTAATAAGACATTAACATTAAAATTAAAAGAAAGATGTTTTTGGTATTTTAGTATTTTTATGATTTAATAGAAAAAAATTAATTAAAATTAAAATTGAATGCAAACCCTAATCCTAGTAGCTTTTAAATTTATTGTGAAAATATTAAATTGAAACCTAAATTAAACCTAAATTATTTATGTACAATTTTAATTATGAAAATAAATAAATAAATAATATTATTATGAAAAAAAAGGAAAATTAAAAGGAATAAAATTTATTAAACCTAATTCTACATTTTTTTATATTTTTATTATGAAAAGAATTAAAGTTGCAACCTAAATTAAAACTAAATTTATTTACATACAATTTGTTTATGAAAATAATTAAATTAAAATAATTATTATATTTTTCATCCTTTTTCTGATTTTTATGAGGTTTTTTGTATTTGGTAAAAGTAATTAATTAATTCAAAACCATAAAATAAATAAAACAATAATTGAAAAAAATATAATATGAAGAAAATTGCAAACCAGGGGGGGTTCAGGCCCCAATTGTGAGGTATGGCCTTAGCAATTCAGGCCCATTTGTATCATGGCCTTGTTGACTTTGGTGCACGCGCGTGGGACGGTTGACTCATCCTCATGGTGTTCATCAATTCCCAGCCCTGGATGTGAATCTCTTGGACGCGTGTATGCTTAGATGGTAAAGGAACATGATAGTCCTCAACGTAAGCGCTGCATAGGATTTGTTAATGAAAAATATTATGGAAATTATACAGACCTGGGGCTCGAACCCAGGTCTTGGATGTTGAAGCAATGAGCGTTTGCCAGCTGAGCCACTGAACCTTTTTGTATATTTAATAAACAATGAACATAATAAAAACAAACAAAAGTTAGTGCTTCAAAAACGCGCGCAATTCAAAAGAACCAATGGTTGTTGGCCACGAGGTCTTCTTCTTCCTTTTCCCTGAAACATAAACATTAAGCAACGGTTTTCTGTGCGTTGCCTAAGACATGCTATTAGAAAATAGTGATTAGGTCATGTGGCCTTATAAATTAGGCGCGAGTACGTTAATCTCTTCGTCCAAGCTCCCTGAATCCATCCATGGCATTGTGGTGGTCGAATTTTACGTTATTAGGAAACCCCTAATTGGGAGCCCAAGAAACCCTAGACTGCATCAATGGCAAAATCACGTATATAGCACAAAAACGCAATTAATTTGCATGGTTAGTTTCAGAAGCTCATAACAAACATGAATCAATGAATAAAAATTGCAAAGTATGCATAAATCATGATGCACGATTCTGGAAATTTCTTGACACAGTTTGTGCTCGTTTTACCAGTTCTTGGCGTTTTGATGGATGATTCTGATTGGAATACGTTCAATAGACCTTGAGCAAGCTATTGGAATGAAAATTAGGCTTTGAATCGCCCTGGAATGATGATTTCAGTTTTGACTTTTTTCAACAATTTTTCAAGTTTGTTCTTAGTTCTTCTGCGCAGCTTTTTTGTCTCCTCATTAGGTTTATGATCCTGGCATATATATGAATCAATTAGGTTGACAAATTGGATCCAAATCTCTTGTAATCATTGATTGAATATTTGATTTTTTTCCATAATTTTCATATCTTTTTCATGTGCTTTTGTATCAATTAGCATCCAATCAAGCCAAATCTTTCCATAATTGTACAAGCACGAAATATTGAGTGCAAAACATGCATGAAAAGATTTATTAGGTCAAGTTAGATATTTTTCATATATTTAAATGATTTAAATGAATTAATATAAATAATAATTCAAATAAATAGATAAAAAATGAGAAAATACTTCCCTTTGGGCCAAGTGGTCGTGCACATGCTTAGAATGATTAATCATGGAAGAAAAATGGGCCCATTAGCAATTTTAGGTCATTTGGATCAAAGTTGACTTTTCAAAATATCCAAAAATTTCCCAACTTCCACAAGGCATAACTTGCTCAATTTTTAAGCTTTTCTCATGTTCTTGGACATTTTGGAAAGGTCTTTGAGTCCTCTAACCAATGTCTTTGGTCCCATGTCATTTTGATTTACCAATCACAAGTTATGCCCTTTGACTTAAAGTCCCTTTTTGTTGACTTTTGAAAATGACCTATAATGTTGAAATTGATAACTTTTTGTGAGAGCATTTCTTGGACTTGAAGTATGAAGATGAGCTGTAGGAAATGTCTTTCTCTTCAAAATGAGCTTTGGATGGAATTTTTCTGATAATCCATGTGAAAGTTATGCCCTGGTCAATTTCAGTTGACTTTTTCAGCTGTCCAAATAAGGCAACTTTTGCATCTTGATGATTATCTGAGCCAAATTTTGAGAATCATGATCAAGCATTGATCAAATGATGTTTGTGGCTTCAAAATGATATGTTGATCAAAAATTTGAACTTTTGACTGTCAAATGACCATTTTGCCCCTACAGTTGACTGTAGTGCAATTAGGGTTTTGACTGTGCAATTTTGAGCTGAATGCCTTGCAACTTGATATGAGGATGCTTGACCATATTTGTAGGCATATGAGACTTGATTGGGCCTTTGAAAACTTCCTTTCTTTGATCAGAACACAAACCCTAATCTTGACTGTATAGGAGACCTTTGCACTGTGCAATCCTTGGGGAATTTTGTGACTTGGCTTGGCAATTTCTTGAAAAAATATGGGAGGGCAAATTTTGGGGTGCAACACTGAGGATCACATCGCAAGGCTAATCGGTTACAGTGGCGGTGACGTCCGTTGTGTGGACATGGCTGAAAGATGTGCTGATGTATGTGTGATAGTTGCAAGGATTTTCACTCATGGGGTGCCCAGCAGCAAGATTAAAGATCTGAAGGATCATTACAGAGTGTGGGCTAAGATAATTCTGGGGTGCTTCAACCACAGGAAACCAACCAGTTCTCCTGATTACATAAATGTGGATCAACAGTTTCTGATCTACTTTATTGATTAGAAGGTAAAGATCAATCTGGCTCACTTCCTGTTCAACCACCTCAGAACAAGTGTGAAGGAAACCAGGGAAGAAGAAAGAACCAAGAGGGATTGGATACCTTTTGGAAGGTTGATATCAGATATTCTGACAGAGAATAGGCTGATTGAGCATCTGATAGAAGCTCAAGAGCTAAGCACTATTGAACCAACAGTTGGGAAACCTCTGAATGCAAAGAACTTGAAGAAGATGAAGCTGATAGAGAATATTCAGAAGGAACCCAGAGCTACTCCTATTGCTGATATCACCAGCAGAAGAGTGCCTCTGAGTGACTTTCCGTTATTTTCTGAAATTGAATCCAAACCAGAGGTGGTTCTCAGGTACTTGGATGCGTGCAAGGCAGATGGTTCAGATCCAAATCTGATTATCAAAGCTCTGCATCAACCTCAGCAAGAAGTGACTCTGAAGAAGACGAAGAAGAGGAAGGCACCATCAGAAGGATCATCCCAGCAGACACCCAGGAAAAGAGGTAATTCATCTGCTGCTTCTGTTTTAAATTCTTCTACTATTCCAGCATCTATTCCTCCTCAAACCTCTCATAGAATCTCAATCCCCATCCCTACCATAGATGAAACTGTATCAGAAGAGGACCCTTCTGAGGCATTAAAACTCAGAAGACCCAGAACCAAACATCCCAAACAACCAACAATCTCAACAACATCAGCAATTGACCAAGTGCTGTCTGACATTGATCAACACACCTCTGATCAACCAATCTCTGAACCACAAACTGTTCCTCCTCCACAACCAGAACAACAGCAATCTGCTGAAGAACCAGAACAACAACAACCACTCTCACAAATTCCAGAAGAACCCCTTATCCCTGAACAATCAGAAATTCCGTCTCCCTCTCCCCAACCAGAAATTAATCCACCATCACCTCAAACAGAGTTTCATCACTCTGAAACTCCTTCTCCTCAACCATCTGAACCTCATTCACCTCAACCATCACCTTTGGCAATCCAGCTGCCAGGTGGAACAACTATCACCTTAGCACAATTGCCATCCTCATCAGAATCTACACCACCAAATACTCCCAAAACACCACCCAGTCCAATCATAATCTCTGATTCTGATACTCCATCTCCAAAACAAACAGCTGCTCAGAAAACCTCCGAAAACCCCAGCAGGACTTTCATAGACTTAACCAGTCTTGACCGTCTTGCTGATCTGAAACACAAAATTGCCATCCCAAAACCAAAACAACCAGATGTTGGCTCTGGTATTATGAATTTTGAAACAGGTGTGCTGCAATGGATTGCTTCTTTGAAGCAAGTCTGTCCTGGAATGATTGACCCAGCTGCTTCTAATCAGCTCTGGTCACAATTCAGACTTTGGGTACGTGCTGAAGCCCTCAAGTTGCAGGATATCAACTATGAGCAGGCACAACAAAATTTCAGCAAGCTTCTGAATGAAGTTGGAAGTCAGCTTCTGAAAGAAGACGTGCTCCCTCTGGATAGTGAACCTTGGTCTGAGAAACAGCAAGCTGCAAAGGTGCAATCAGAAGAAGACAAGACCATTCAAGCTGAAGAAAGTCAAGCAGAAGATGTTGCTGAAAGCTCTCAGAAGCTTTCTGCTTCTGATGCTTCTCAAGCTGCCTTGGACAGGCAGACTCTGGAAGAACTAAGGCTGAATGACATGCGTCTGCAGCAGCGGATGGATGAAAGCGATCAGAAGATGAAAGAGAGAATGGATGTGCAGGTTAGCAAGATTGACACTGTTGTCAGCATGGTGCACAAGCAGAATGAGACTGCTGAAAAGATCCAAGCCATGCTGGAGAACCTGTTCACACGCTTGCCTCCTCAACCTTAGTCTCTTTTTTCATTCATGTCCTTTTTCATGTTTTCCTTGATTTTCTGATGTACTGTTTGAATATGTTTTGTACTATTTTCTTGTTTTGATTCTGAACTCTCTTAATATGATTAGTTTTTCTGATCTTAATTGTTTTAGCACATCACCTACACTTTTTGATTGCTGACAAAAAGGGGGAGAACAAGAATGATCTTTTAATCAATAACGGCTAACCAGACAGAAATTCTCAAACATTCTAACTCTATTACTTGAAAATGTTTTTTGTGTTTTGCTTAAAGTCTACAGGTACAAGGAAGCTCCTGGACACTCTGAAGACTAGAAGCTCTGAAGCTCTGATCACTATGAAGTTCTGATCCGCTCTGATATTCTGACAAGAAAAGCTCTGAAGCTCTGCTCTGACATAAAGCTTCTGATAAGTCAAAGACTCTGAT
The DNA here is from genome assembly GCA_948472305.1 of Vicia faba. NCBI lineage: Eukaryota > Viridiplantae > Streptophyta > Magnoliopsida > Fabales > Fabaceae > Vicia > Vicia faba. Next base: position 1,404,092,650 of record OX451738.1, on the reverse strand, counting down.
ACTCTGATGTTCAAAGAAAGGCAAAAAGATCTGATCCTGAAGAACACGTGTAATCAAAGGGAAGTAATAAACTCAGGGGGAGTATTTCTCAACTCTGATATCTCTTTACTCCTTATCCTTTTACTTCTTACTCTGATACATATCTCAGATACCTTTTCACGTTATTTTCATTTAAAAATATCTAGTTTTTGTCATCATCAAAAAGGGGGAGATTGTTAGAACAAAGTTTGAATCTACTACCCTATATTTAAGTTTTGATGATAACAATGTGAAAAGATATAGTATTTATAAGTTTCATGTATGAACTATCTGCTGCCTAAAATTATTATGTTCTGACTTGCAGATACTCTGATTGATATAAGCAAGATCACATCTATTCAGCATCAGAACTTGATTTCAGACACCAGCATCAGAAGTTGCCATATCAGAATGTCAGAATCAGATGATCAACTCACGTACATGCTGAAGCCTGATGAACAAGACTGTGCTCAACACTCTGATAAAGAAACACAACAGTTCATCAGCAGCGAAGCAGAGTCAGAATGAGCCAAGCCAGAACTTGCATTAAGTAAGCAACGGTACTGTGCATTGAAAGAAAATTAATTCCAACTGCCTCATTCCAAACAAGATCTGCTCGATAAGGAAAGTTTGTTATTAGCATTGAATCAAGAATATTGCATCCAACGTTCAACATCTCAGTGCTATATAAACAAGACTTTGAAGATTGAATTGGCTAATGCTCTCCAAATCTCTACACGCACAAAAGCTAATCATAATCTTCTTTCTCTCAGTTTTGCTAAACCACACATTCTGATATTCTATCATTGTTTAGCAATCTAGTTTCTAAGCTTCAATTTGTGTATACATCACAGTTGTGATACAGTTTTGTAGAAAACATCCACACACTTAGTTTTATCTCTTTGTAAGAAAGTGTTACCTTGACAAACCGGGTTGTGGTTTGGATCAAGAAGGCTTTAGCAGTTGTTAAAGCAGTCTGTAATATTCAGTTGAATATAGTGGATTAAGACCTCGTTGGAGAGAGGCGAAATCACCTTGACGGGTGGACTGGAGTAGTTTGAGATCAAACGAACCAGGATAAAAATATCTTGTTCATTGCATTAGATTTCAGTTTTACAATTCAACCCCCCCTTCTTGTGTTTTTCACCACTTCACTATGATCATTTGAATTGTTTGTTTTGCCCAAAGAGACCTAACATGCAATATGGCCCAATTTTGAAAGGCAACAAGTGGAGGTAACCCTAGGGGTGTTAGTGTGCAAGTGTGTTTTATTGCATACAAGAGTTTTTTTCTTTGAATTAGGATTTTCTATTTCGTTGATTTTATCTTGCCATACACGTCCTAATTACTAGCAATAAGAAGCGGAAATATAAAATCCTACGCTATTACAACAATTAGGGGATGGGGATACACATTTGTACATGGGGGTTCAACGAGAAAAATAGACAAAAAAGAAAATAGCCAAAAACAAGATATATATAGAGAGAGAGAGGGAGCCAGCGCGCTGCTGAGAGGTCATCAGAAGTTCTGACTCGGATCCGCTGCCAGATGATCAACCTCTTGGTTAAACTGTATGAGTCAGAACTTCTGACTCTGGTACCTGCAAAACAGAACCCTGTTAGTGGGGAAATCAGAAGTTCTGACCCCCCTGCGCTGCAAGACAGAAGTTTGTTAGTGGAGAAACCAGAAGTTATGATTCTGCTGGAAAGGTAATAACTCTCAGAGGTTCTGATATCATTGACAGCAAAACAGGCTTCAGATGTGCTAACGTCAAAGTCAGCACTTGGCTTTTCCCTGTACTAATCAGAACATCTGCAATTTTGTTGTTATTCCACAAAACAGGAAACATATTTGGAACAGATCCAGCAAATGTCAAAATGTTTCAGAGGGCAGAACCAACAAGGTCACAGGCAAGTCCTACACTGGCTCAGAATGTTCTGAGGTATGAAAATCCTCAGAACATAAACAGCAACAACACGATATTTACATTATGTTTATTTGAGTATGCACAACTGATGATGCTTAGCAGCGTGATGAAGGTCAGCAGGTGCTTACCTGGCTGTTGGAAAAGTTTGTGGGTGAAAGCTAGCTTCTGGCTCTGGTGGTGTTCTGGACAGATTCCTTTTTTTGGAAAAAAAAAAGGCAGGTGAAGGTGTATGCGTATGTAGGGTCAGAAGTTTGAAAAGAGGTTTTTTTGTTCACACAGAAAACTTTGTATTGGATAAAGTTTGAAGATGAGAAATTCAAAGTTATGAAACAAACTGGAGATTTTGGCAGAGTTTTAGAACACTATTTTGCTAAGGGTTTCTGTTTCTCTCTTAGCAATTTTTTTCTGTTTCTTGAACGCCTTTTACAGTGGACAATGACTCTCTATTTATAGGCAAAGTTCTTGTGGGTGCCTTGAACATTAAAGCGCCAACAGAGTTTGAATTGTTCTTTGACAGAAATTCTTGGGAAGTTGTGATAACAGATAGCCTTCAGCCTAGGCTGCAGCAGCAGGCGTGGATTGGAGAGAAGTGACATCTTAAGTGGGCGGTGGCGTGTAGACCCATGCCAGAGTCTGCATAAAGGCGTTTTCCAAGCCACACGTGAAGGGATTACTTGGATGAATGTTCGGGAGTGGTTGGAAGCATTAATGAGCATTAAATGGTGATAAGACCTATCAACATCAATATTCTGGTAATGGAAACCAACGTTGAATCAGCAGTTCTGTTTCACAAAGAACAGCGTAAACCATGCTCTGGCCTTGGCTTCCTGTTGTCTTAGTAAGTTCTGGGGATTCTCCTGATTTTCTGATACGTTCCTCGGATTTGCTTCTGGACCTCCTGGGCTTAGAGATTATGTATCAGTGTAACACCCACTCTTCTGACCTTTTCATCTTCTGATTTCAGCATGTTCTGAAAGAGCCTTCAGACTTCCCTGCTTCTTTTGCATTCCTTTAGCAAATTCTGACTGAGCTTGTGTAACTGCTGAAAGAGTCATGTTCTGACTGAGGCTTACATACTGAACCACGTTTACAACTTCTGATTGAGCTGATGTAGCTGCTGAAAAGCCAACTTCTGACTACGCTGAGCCAAGCTTGCAACTTCTGACCGTTTTTATCCGGAATTGGTCCAGAAGTTCTGAAACGCTGATTTTTTTCTTAAACACTCATTTTTTTAAGAAACATTTCAAGTGTTTAGAATTTAATTTTTTTTTCTCAAGATAAAAGCGTTGTCTTTAGAGCTTGTGTGATCATCTTGCTCTTGTAAATGGTCTGCTTGGGCAAAAAACAAGATAACTCAGGACTTGGATTTGCTTCAGAGGGACCTTGAAAATCCAAGATGATTTCCTGAAGAAGGAGAGGGCAAATTTTGGGGTACAACACCAGTAATTGTTGAGAGTACTGATGAAGAAGGGGTTCCTCATACTGTACTCCACCCATACATGCCTACTAACATTGGGGCATTAAAGAGGTCTTAGATCCAGCTAAAGGAAGAACGGGATACTTATAGAGAGAAGTATCATGAGCAGGAATGGAAGTCCTGAAGCTCACAAGGCAGCTGGAGAATGAGAAGGTCCTCAATGACTATGTCAGCACGGGAGGAAAACGACCATGGGAGCGCTGATGTCTTTTGTTATTTCTAGTTTTGATTTACTTTTCAGTTTTTCTTTTGTAACGCCTTAAAAGGAATTTGTCAAACATTGTTTCAGTTTTAATCTAATAAAAGTGTGTTTGATTTTGGTTTACAAATTTGAATCTCCCTAAAGTCTTTGAAATCATATCATACGCATTCCATTCCCATGCACCTCATTACAGGTACCCTTACAGGTTCTCATCTTCTTCGCTGTTTATTTCAGCATCATGTCTTCTGAAACATCAACTGATCAAGCTATTAAGGCTCTACAAGCTCAAAATTCTCAGTTCCAGGAAATGTTCATGAACTTGGCCAAGGGTCAACAAGACTTGAAGACTCTTATCTTGAAGGATAAGAAGAAGAAGAAGAAGAAGGAGAAGAAGAAGACGGTCCTCCTGAATATGGGTCATAGGTTTGGGAATCGGTTGAGACAAGAGGTTGATTTATCTCACTCATCTGGAGGGGGAGGAAACCAAGAAGAAAGGAAGGTTCCTAACCTTGTGGTTTCAGATAATGACACTGACTTTGACGAAGACCAGTATCCTCCGATCGAGGATAGATATAAGCAACTCGAAGACCGGTTAAGCGCAATGGAGATCCAGAAGATATCTGGGTTAGACTTCGAGGATTTGGGTTTGGCGTCTGGGGTGGTGATTCCCCACAAGTTTAAGGCTCCTACCTTTTCTAAATACGACGGGGTTTCTTGCCCAAAGTTGCACCTCCGCTCGTATGTTAGAAAGATGCAACCATATACTACTGATAGGAACCTCTGGGTTCACTTCTTTCAAGATAGTCTGTCAGGGACTCAACTTGAGTGGTTCTATCAGATAGAAGGAGCTAACGTCCGTAATTGGGAGGACCTTGCTGCTGCTTTTTACAAGCAGTACCAATATAATGTCGACCTTGATCCCACGTGTACCCAACTTCAGGGTATGTCAATGGGTGCAAGCGAAGGTTTTAAAGATTACGCTCAGAAATGGAGGGATCTTGCTGGAAGAGTACAACCCACACTAGCTGACAGGGAGTTAGTGGATATGTTTCTGGGGACTTTGTCTGGTCCATATTTTAATCATTTGATTGGAAGTTCATCGTTTGGTTTCACTGAGTTAATTATGACTGGGGAGAGGATTGAAGCCGGTATCAAGAGCGGCAAAATACAGAAGGGTGCTTCGTCAAGCACAGAGAAAAAGCCTTTCAAGAAGGAAGCTAGTGCAGTTTACAATTCGAAGAACCAAAACCGTCCTGAACGCCGCCAAGCTGTTAATGCGGTAGTTATTTCAAGACCAACTATTGCCCCACAATGCAATAATCAGCCAAGAGCAGAGAGGCCTCAAAGACAGTTTACTCGGCTCAACATGACTTTATCCCAAATTCTGTTGCAGTTGTTGAAGACTAACTTGGTGACTCTAAGGGAAGCCCCGAAGAATCCCAACACCACTTCACCACTATATAATCTGAACGCCCATTATGCTTATCACTTTGATAGCCCGGAGCATGATACCAATAATTGCTAGACCTTGAAGAATAAGGTACAAGATCTGATTGATGCTAAGGAGATTGAGTTTGAAGTGCTAGAAAAGCCTAATGTCGTGACTGCTCCTATGCCCAAGCATGGAGTGAATGTTGTGGATGATGATGTGTTTGTATCCTCTATGAAAGACATTGCTACCCCATTGATGACTGTGAAGAAGAACCTTCTATTAGCCGGTTTATTTTCGGGCTGTGGAGAAGGTTGCCATCTGTGTTTCATCCTATCTATTGGTTTCCGTCTATTGAAGTCAGGTGTCCAACGCCTGATGGATAATAAAGAAATCTTGTTCGAGAAAACTATTGTTCCTTTGGTTCCTGTTGAAGAAGTTTCTATAATCACCATTTTCGCCAATTCTTCCAAGGCTTCCTCGAGAAAGCCTGTTAGAATTACATCTGTTCTGAGAATTGCTCCTTTGATCATTACTGTTCCTGGACCTATCCCCCACGCGTCAGATAAGGCTGTCCCATGGAACTATGGGGACGATGTGTACTACCACGGGGTTAAACAAGACTTGAAGGATGAAGAGGCTGATACTGATGTCAGCAATATTATTGATCCAGTAAAGTCACCCGGAGCGAAAGACTTTTCTCCCCTGAGATCTCTCCACCAATTGTTCTGAAGCCTGTTGTTATTACACCTGCCAGTACATCTGCTACTGTCCCTGTTCAAGTTCCAATCCTTACCCCTGTCACTGAATCATCTGATACTCGGGGCAAAGGGATTACCGGTGAGCCTGCCCAGACGGAGGCACTGAGGAAGATTACTGTTGAAGCCTCTAGACAGGAGATAGAGGAAATTTTAAAGATCATCAAGAAAAGCGACTACAATGTAGTCGAACAGCTGGGGCAAACCCCGTCAAAGATCTCTATGTTGTCTTTATTGCGGTGCTCAGAGGCCCATGCTAAGGCTCTGATTGCTTTCCTGAAGACTGCGTACGTGCCGCAGGAGACATTTGCTGACCAGTTTAAAGATTGTGTGACTAGTTTGACAGCGGATAACGGGTTGGGTTTCTCCGACGCAGATTTGACTGATAAGGGGAAGAATCATAATGACGCTCTGCATGTTTCAATTGAGTGCAGGGGCACTACTCTAGCTCACGTGTTGGTGGATACTGGGTCCTCGTTGAATGTTTTACCCAAGAAGGCGTTAGACCGGTTAAACTGTGAAGGGTTGGAGTTGAAGCCGAGTAACATCGTGGTTAGGGCCTTTGACGGGTCCAAGAGGATGGTACATGGAGAGGTGGATATTCTGGTTAAGGTTGGTTCTCAAATTTTCGCATCTATATTTTATGTGATAGACATTCGGCCATCTTATTCTTTTTTGCTGGATCGCCCATGGATCCACAAAGCTGGGGAAGTAACTTCTACGCTCCACCAGATGTTGAAATACCCAGTGAAGGGGAAAATTGTTACGGTACGAGGAGAAGAGGAGTACATAGTGAGCCACCTCAACTCTTTCCGGTATGTGGAGATGGACGGGGAGTTCATTGAGACCCCGTGTCAACATTTTGAAGAAGTCCCCCAGACCCTGGCATTAACTGAAACTGTTACTGAAGATCCTCCAATGAAGATGGCTTCCCTCAAGGATGCCCGGGCTGTTATTGAGAAAGGTGGGTGTGCAAATTGGGGCCAACTCCCTGACTTTGCACATAAGACTGACAAGTTTGGTTTGGGTTTTACTGCAGAAGCTCAAAGGGTTGTTTGGCATGCGCGGATTGGAAGACCTCCCATGCGTATTACTAATCCTGAAGTGAATATGATTGAAGATGATGATGAAGAGTCCGAGTTTGACAGCTGGATCTACCCGACTACTGACGGCGGACTAAGCAACTGGACGGCGAAGGACTCCGTGCCAATTTCTTTTGTCACACAGTAATAGACTTTTGTTTCGAATTTGTAACAAACAATTTTTTAAAAAAAACTTTACGGCCCGGTGCCTTACCCGAGACACCGTGGATTTGTTTGTGAGGGCTTTATGTGTGTCATTTCCATATATCATTAATAAAAGCATTGGACGTTTCTTGCATTTCAAATTTTGCGCTCCTTGTTTTTCTTTTTTATCTTGCAAAACAGCTATTTTACACACACTCACATATACAGGTCTGAATCCACTCTGGATCCCACTGATAATGATTCTGCTACTGCCGGTTATGACTTCAAAAGTCCGATCAACCAAGCCGAGGACGAAGGTGAGGATGATTGTGAAGTGCCTGGTGAACTTGCTAGACTGTTACTTCAGGAAGAGAGGGCTATACAGCCGCATGAGGAGCCAGTGGAATCAGTGAATCTGGGTACAGAAGTAGACAAGAAAGAGGTCAAGATTGGTGCAAATCTGGAGTCTAGTGTTAAGCAACGGTTGATACAGATGTTGCGTGACTACGTTGAGATCTTTGCCTGGTCTTATGAAGATATGCCTGGGTTGGATACTGATATTGTGGTTCACTGATTGCCCACCAAGGAAGACTGTCCTCCAGTGAAACAGAAAGTTCGCCGAATGCGCCCAGAGATGTTTGAGAAAATCAAGGCTAAAGTTATGAAGCAGTTTGACGCTGGTTTTCTAGCAGTTACTTCTTACCCACATTGGATGGCCAACGTGGTTCCAGTACCGAAGAAGGATGGTAAGGTTCGAATGTGTGTTGACTATAGGGATCTGAACAGGGCAAGCCCCAAGGATGATTTCCCTCTGCCTCATATCGACGTTCTAGTCGACAACACCGCACAGCATAAGGTCTTCTCTTTTATGGATGGTTTCTCTGGTTATAATCAGATTAAGATGGAACCCGAGGATATGGAAAAGACAAATTTTGTTACTCAATGGGGTACCTTTTGCTATAAAGTCATGCCTTTTGGATTGAAGAATGTTGGGGCAACGTATCAACGCGCCATTGTCTCTTTGTTCCATGACATGATCCATCATGAGATTGAGGTATACATTGACGATATGATTGCAAGGTCCCAGACTGAGGAAGAACACCTTGACCACCTTTAGAAGTTATTTGACAGGTTGAAGTTGTACAAGCTGGGGTTAAACCCGAACAAGTGCACTTTCGGAGTGAGATCTGGTAATCTGCTGGGTTTTGTCATAAGTGATAAGGGTATTCAAGTGGATCCTGCGAAGGTGAAAGCTATACAGGAAATGCCAGCTCCCCGAACAGAAAAAGAAGTCAGAGGATTTCTGGGACGTCTGAACTACATTTCCCGATTCATCTCACACCTGACTGCTACTTGTGAGCCAATCTTCAAGTTACTGAAGAAAGATCAAGTGGTAAGATGGAACGATGAATGTCAGGCCACTTTCGAAAGGATCAAAGAATATCTCCAAGAGCCACCTATTCTGATGCCTCCAGTTGAAGGGAGACCTTTGATCTTATACTTGACAGTACTCAATAACTCAATGGGGTGCGTGTTGGGGCAGCATGACGAGTCTGGCCGAAAAGAGCATGCTATTTACTACCTTAGCAAAAAGTTTACCGACTGCGAGACCCGATACTCGTTGCTTGAGAAAACTTGCTACGCTTTGGCATGGGCTTCTCGCCGGCTGAGACAGTATATGCTGACTCACACTACTCTATTGATATCAAAGATGGATCCAATCAAGTATATCTTTGAGAAACCTGCCTTGTCCGGAAGAATAGCGAGATGGAAGATGATCTTGACTGAGTATGACATTCAATACACGACCCAAAAAGAAATCAAGGGAAGCGTGTTAGCGGATCATCTGGCACATCAGGCAGTGGATGATTACCAATCTATGAACTTTGAATTTTCGGATGAGAATATCTTATTGGTAACCGACTGTGAGACACCTGGACCGGATGAAGGACCTGAGGAGGGATCCCGATGGTCCATGTACTTTGATGGAGCTTCAAACGCTTTGGGTAATGGCATTGGCGCCGTAATCATATCTCCTGAAGGCTCTCATACTCCGTTCACCGCCCGACTATGTTTCAACTGCACCAACAACATGGCGGAGTATGAAGCATGCATTATGGGTCTTCGAGCAGCTATTGACCTAAGGATTAAGTTCTTAAGTGTTTTCGGAGATTCCGCTCTTGTGATCAGTCAGATCAAAGGCGAGTGGGATACGAAGCACCCAAATATTATTCCTTACAAGGAGTATGTGTTGATGTTGCTTCCACACTTCGAGGAGATAACCTTTGAGCACTTCCCTAGAGAGGAGAATCAGTTGGCGGACGCGCTAGCTACGATGTCTTCTATGTTCAAGGTCAAATGGGACAATGAAGCTCCCCAGATTACCATTGAGAGGTTGGACGAACCTGCACATTGCTGTGATGTTGAGACTGAAGAGGTGACAGATAAACCCTGGTTTCATGAGGTGAAGAGGTATCTTGAAGCTCAGGAATACCCCAAGGGTGCATCTGTTAATGATAAGAAGTTTCTGAGGAGGTTCGCGGCAAAGTTCTTCATCAGCAATGGTATTATTTACAAGCGTAACCATGATTCATCCTTACTACGTTGTGTGGATAAGAATGAAGCAGAAAGGATCATGGCAGAGTTACATGAAGGTACTTTCGGAACCCATTCTAGTGGACACACCATGGAAAAGAAAATCCTACGGGCAGGATATTATTGGTCCATAATGGAAGCCGATTGTTATCAGCATTCTCGGACCTGTCATAAGTGCCAAGTCTATGCTGATAAGGTGCATATACCTCCAGTACCTAAGAACGTCTTGACAGCACCTTGGCCTTTTGCAATGTGGGGCATCGATATGATTGGTGAGATCAGACCTACTGCGTCCAACGGGCATCGTTTCATCCTGGTAGCTATTGATTACTTTACTAAGTGGGTTGAAGCAGCTTCCTTTGCTACTGTAACCAAGAACGTCGTAGCATGGTTTATTCGGCACAATCTGATTTGTCGATATGGTGTAACTGAGAGGATCATTACGGACAATGGTACAAATCTCAATAATAAGATGATCACCGAGCTCTGCAAGCAGTTCAAGATACAACATCACAACTCTTCTCCTTACCGGCCGAAGATGAATGGGGCTGTAGAAGCGGCTAATAAAAACATTAAGAAGATTGTGTAGAAGATGATGGTGACATACAAAGATTGGCACGAGATGTTACCATTTGCTCTTCATGGGTACCGTACCTCAGCACGGATGTCAACAGGGGCAACACCCTATTCCTTGGTATATGGCATGGAGGCCGTCTTGCCCATTGAAGTTCAGATACCCTCTCTTTGGATTATGAAGGATGCAGGTTTGAGCGAAGATGACTGGATCCAGACCTGGCTTGATTAGCTAAATTTAATCTATGAAAAAAGACTTACCGTTATTTTTCATGGTCAGACGTATCAAAAACGGATGATCAAGGCATTTAACAAGAAAGTCAGACGACAAGAGTATCAAGTTGGGGATCTGGTAATCAAGCGCATTATTCTACCTCAAGGTGATCCCAGGGGCAAATGGACCCCTACTTACGAAGGGCCATTTGTGGTTAAGAACATTTTTTTAGGAGGAGCGATGATTCCTACCACCATGGATGGTGACGACCTTCCTCACCCCGTCAATGCAGACATAGTGAAAAAATACTACGCATAATCAAAGACCTGCTAGGTTGACTGGCCTAAGAAAAAATAAGAGCTTCCCAGCTAACCAAAAGGGTTCGGGCAAAAATAAGGGATGCAAATAAAAAAAACTGTACACCCGGCAAGCCGAAAACCTGAAAAGGCGGCTTGGGCAAAAAAGGGTATCCCGGTAGACTGAAAACCCGAAAGGGCGGTCCAGGAAAAAATGAGGGATTAAAGCGTAACACTATGTCTCATTGGATCACCTTGCAACCAGACTTCGGTATCGACTATCAAGCTCGGACGACACTAATCAATCTGATCTACCTTCAACTAAGTAGCAAAGTGATGAGATGCCCGAGGACATAAAGGCAATAGCAGAGTTGGAACCCAGTGGGATTATTCACATAGCTGTTTTTCTTTGTTTTCACAAATTGTATAAATTCTATTTGTTCGGCGACGTTCTCCTACTAGGACGTCAGCCTCTTGTACAAAAACGCCTATTTACAGGCTAACTTCAAAATGAATACAAATCATTTTTACAAAGAAATTTCAAAATGTTTTCCTTTTTCTGTTTTGTTTTGCAAAGAACGTCCAATGTTCAGTTTTTGATATATGCATTTGATATTAATTGCTGCTCATAAATATTTACATGCGAAACAAAAGACGATTACTTGTGATATCAGAAACAGGGGCAAACGAGAAATGTCCAAACCGTACAATTATTTTGTCCACCAGGTATAGGGATAGACCTAGCTGGAGGAAACGATTGAAAGTACATTCATTCCCCTCAGAGTAAGATAATGGTGTTAGATCTCCCCAGCTGAGACTCGCAACTGTGAATGAAGGTAATATTCTCCCCAAGCAGAGTTTACCTACCATCAGCACTGAAAAGTTTTATCATCCCCAGTGGAGTATAAAAAAATATCCCCAATGGAGTTTGAAGATTTGTCCCCAGTAGACTCTGGAAGATTATCCCCAGTAGAGTCTAAAGGCTATCCCCAGTAAAGTCACTATCGGAAAATCATCCCCAGCAGAGTTCATTCCTTTCACAAGCAGGAATTCAATCCCCAACAAGTTTCATCATCACCAGCTACGGTAATTCATCCCCAGCTGAATTTGTCAACAGAATCCTTAGCAGAGCATCTCTTCCCCACATAGTCATTCTCTCGTCAGCTTATTCCCTAACAGAGCTATCCTCTCCTGCAAGTTTATCCTCATAATCATCTTCATCCACTATCTCTAGCGGAAACGAAGAATTCAATTCTTTTCTCCAGCAGCAATCCAGGATTTATTTTCCCCAGCTAAAAACATCACATTTCCATACATCATGACATGCATACGCATCATACAGCACAATCTCATTTATTTTGAGAACATCATCGCTTGATACATATCATGCATTACATACAACTAACCTTTACCTTTCAGGAAAGATTCTTAAAAAATTCAAGCTACAAAGCTTTTGCTTCAGTTGAATTACGGACAGGTTCCTAAATCTCAGCGAAGATGTTTCTTTAGTTGAATTACGGGTGAGTTCCTAAATCTCGACAAAGATGTTCCCAGTTGAATTACGGACAAGTTCCTAAATCTCAGTAGAGATGTTTTCTCTGTTGAATTACAGGCGAGTTCCTAAATCTCAGCATAATTGTTTCATCAGTTGAATTACGGAAGGGTTCCTAAATCTCAGCGAAGTTGTTTCTTCAGTTGAATTACGGGCGAGTTCCTAAATCTCGACAAAGATGTTCCCAGTTGAATTACGGACAAGTTCCTAAATCTCAGCAGAGATGTTTTCTCAGTTGAATTACGGGCGAGTTCTAAATCTCAGCATAATTGTTTCATCAATTGAATTACGGACGGATTCCTAAATCTCAGCGAAGATGTTTCTTCAGTTGAATTACGCGCGAACTCCTAAATCTCGAAAAAGATGTTCCCAGTTGAATTACGGACGGGTTCCTAAATCTCAGCAAATATGTTTTCTCAGTTGAATTACGGGCGAGTTCCTAAATCTCAGCATAATTGTTTCATCAGTTGAATTACGGACGGGTTCCTAAATCTCAGCGAAGTTGTTTCTTCAGTTGAATTACGGGCGGGTTCCTAAATCTCGAAAAAGATGTTCCCAGTTGAATTACGGACAAGTTCCTAAATCTCAGCAGAGATGTTTTCTCAATTGAATTACGGGCGAGTTCCTAAATGTCACCATAATTGGTCATCAGTTGAATTACGGATAGGTTCCTAAATCTCAGCGAAGTTGTTTCTTCAGTTGAATTACGGGCGAACTCCTAAATATCGACAAAGATGTTCCCAATTGAATTACAGACAAGTTCCTAAATCTCAGCAGAGATGTTTTCTCAGTTGAATTACGGGCAAGTTCCTGAATCTTAGAATAATTGTTTCACCAGTTGAATTACTGACGGGTTCCTAAATCTCAGCGAAGTTGTTTCTTCAGTTGAATTACGGGCAAGTTCCTAAATCTCGACAAAAATGTTTCTCAGTTGAATTACGGACAAGTTCCTAAACCTCAGCAGAGACGACTCACCAGCAGAATGACGGACGACGAAGCTCCTAAAATTCTACTTCTCTCAACAAAGATCATCCTTCCCCGGCGGGATCATCCTCAACAACAAATATACAAGCTCTCGCTAAGGAATCTCTTATGCAATCGATACTCCTTAAGATGGCATCTTTAAGCCCATCTCCTCATCAGCAATCTCCAAATGGCATCTGTAGGCACATTCCTGACATAACAAGTCAATTACCACTTCATGCGAGTGCAAATTTCTGGGCACTCTAGTGTTCAATCCACTTCCACCTTCGGATTGCGAAAGGCAAAAAAGCCAATCTACATCCTCAGGTTTAAGAAGATTGAACAGGGGAAGCTGTTGTACCCCAAAATTTTCCCTCCCATATTTCTCAAAACATTTCAAGAAAAATCTCCAAATTGCTCAAGATAGTCCAAGGGTTAGCCAGACAAGCTCTCTCCTAAGGCAGTCTACCCCAAATTAGGGTTTTTTGTTGCATCAAGATCCTTGAGTCCAATGGTCCAAAATGCTCACTAATTTCCTAATATGTTCTTAAGATCATCTATGTCAAGTTTCAAGCCTTGCAGAGAAAGTTTGCTCAGTCAATTGCTCAAAGGCCTGAAAATCGATTGTGCTAGGGCAAAAGTCAACTGTGACCTACATACAGTCAAACTTAAAGATTTTTGGTCAACATCCTCATTTTGAAGTATATTTAATCATTTTATCAAGGGTTGATCATGATTCATCAAGGATTGCTCATAGTTCATCAAGATTCAAAAGTTGCTAAATTAGGGTTTTGTAGGAAAAGTCAACTCAACTTTGACCAAGCATAACTTTCTCAGACTTTATGATAAATGACCCATACAAAGCTAATTTTGAAGAGGATTCAATTCCCTACAATCCATCTTCATATCCCAAGATCAAAATATGCACTCACAAGAAGTTATGAATTTGGACATTATAGGTCATTTTGAAAAGTCAACAAAAACACCTTTTTTGTCAAAGCTTCATACATGAGCATGGAATATCAAATTGATATGAGACCAAAAGGGTTGCTTAGAGGACATCTTAATCTTTCTAAAAAGTCCCAGAACACCTCCAAAGAGTCAAAATTGACGAAGTTATGCATTGTTGAAGTTTAACTTGTTTGCAAAATTGCCAAAAGTCAACTATGCCCAAAACATCAAATTTTGCCAAATGGCCCCATTCTTTTTCACTTGTTTTGAGTTGGAATTATAGCCCACGTGCTCTAGCCTTGTCCATATCATATTTTTATTATTTAATTTGGTTTTTATTTGAATTATTCTAAATTAAATCAAATTAAATCAAATAAAATCCAAAAGCATTGATAACAATGATTTTGTGATTGTTTCAGGCTCTAATTACACCTAGCAAGCCAATCAAAATCATATCAAGGAAATTGTGTACAAGAAGATTGAATTTGGACCAAATTTGGAAGGTTGTTAAAGAAGAATCAAATCAAATCCAAAGCATTGAAAGAGAGAGATTTGGACTGAGTTTGCAACCCTAATGCATTGTACAATACATAAGGAGGCGAGGCAGACAAAAATCAGGGTTAGAGATCAAGCATAGAGAGCAAACAAAATCTGAAAAATATCAAAGAAAGTGGGAGATTGAAACAGAGGTTAGAGGCATCCTCAAGGCCTGTAACTTGTCTCAACCTCTTCCTGGCAATCTCAGGAATCTAGAGCAAGCAAAACCACACGTTTTCAGACCCTCCCACGCGTTGTAAGTCACTCACGAACTCGCCCTGCTCTTGAATTCGTATTTTGAAATTTAGGCATTGTTGACATGAATTGATGGCATATTCTTAATCTACAAATCATTTGCAAGCTTTTGGCATTACTCAATTGCATTTATATGACCTATAACGAAATCCATCATTGTTAGGGTTTCGATTTTGTTTTTGGAGTTTTTCTTTTCAAGAATAATTGGCCCTAATAATGGCTATGGTTGTGATTAGAAGAAGATGACGAGTCTAACCATGGTGTTAGATTCCGTTCAAGTTGCCTGTGGAAGAATTTGGAGTGAGGCTATGATATTAGCTGCGGATAAAATTCGCAGGTAAAAACTCCAGTTTTCCAAGGACAGGGATGATGCGTTGTCACCCCACCACTCATCCATTCAAACAGCACACGTTTTTTATTTATTTTCTGTCCATTAGCTTTTGTTTTATATATTATTATTGATTTGCATTACCTTAACCAAAAGAAGCAAGTGGTGTAGTGGTTACAAGGGGGACGTTCAAGGCATTGGAAGCTGGAGGTCAGGGGTTCGATCCCTGCCTCTAACATTTGTTATTTTTCTTAATTCTTACAGGAAATCATGTGCACACTCAAGCCAAGCGCCCACCATGGACACTCACCATCCAGCACGCCAGATGGCCAGATGGCCAGCTCTGGTGGTCAACATTGAAGGCACACCATAGGCCAAGTCAATACACGCGCGCTGGATTGGAAAAAGTCAAATGGATCAATACAAATGGGCCAGCAAATTGCTATTCACACCAAATAAATCAGGCCCATCTCTCTTTTTCTTTTACATTTATTTTCATTTAATTTTATTTAACTTGATTACTAACCAATAAATTAATTTCTTTTTTATCAAAAAATCGAAAAAAATATTTTTTACCCAATTAAATTTTAGAATTTTATTTTTCATTAATAAATATTAATTAATTAATTAGGTTGATTAATTAGATAACTTTAATTTATTTTGCAAATATTAAAAATCAATTAGAATAATTAGGTTTTAATATTAATTTAATTATTTTATTTTCTTTCCTAAAATAACAAAAACTCCAAAAATATGTCATTTATTATTTTTCATTAATTAATTTATTTAATAATTAATTTAGCATTTAATTTTAGGATTTGATTTCTTTTCTTAAACAATAAAAACAAAAAAAAACATTTCTTTTAATTAGAATGGTCAAAACCCTAATTTCGCATTCGATTTAATTTTGCATCGCGCGCTTTATTTTTCTTTATCCAATTAATGTATCTGCTCTCGGTTTGTAATAATTAATTAGGATATTTATTCTTCCGCTTTTTCTAAACTCAAAGGGTTGCTTTTGGCGATGTAAATACCCGACGCCTTGTAATAATTTAGTTTAATTTCTGCACCTTTAATTTTTGCAAATATTCAACTGTTAGATGTTAGGTAATAGGGTTTGCATGACAAGAATGAGTGTTTAATCTAAAATCAGTTAGATCACCCTAAACATGTGCAAAGATAAAAATAACTGAAATCGAAACACTCGCACATGCGCACTCCTAGGGTACACCCCACTTGGTTGCCTTCGTAAACGGTCATTGAGTATAGGTTATTTTAGAGGTCGCCCTCTTGTCTAAAAGATCATAAGTTGCCTCGGAAAGGTTGCCTCGGATATTGTTGCCTCGGATAAATGATCTAAGACATTAGGGTTACCGCTAAGACGTCCTAACATTGCTTTAGTGACCATATGTCCCTCTTTCGAATTGACCCTCGAATTCCAACGATGGTGCTACCTACTCATTAATAGTGGGATAGCATTGTCTAAATGAAATTAGCATAGAACGATTCCTTTTTCGAGTAGGTAGATTAGTTCTTAGATACTTGCTCATCCAAAACAAAACTTTTTTCACACTTACAGTCTTTTACAAACGAGTTTTCAAAAACACTTCATTACACTCTTGAAGACAGACGCAAGAGTTAAATCGAAGTTAAAACAAAAACTTTTCAAAACCCACAAGCACAAAGAAAACAATTTTGAAAATGATGAGCAAGTACCTAAGTGCCCGTAGATAACTACTGATAGAAATGGTGCTAATACCTTCCCTTTCTATAAATCTACCCCCCGTACTCAGAAATATCTCGAAAAAGGAATTTTTCTGTGTTTTTTTCCTTTCCTTGTTGGATAAAATAAAATTCCGTGGAAACTCTTGGTTACCGCGACATTTTGCGAAAACAAACGTAAAACGCGAACCAGCATTCCAAAAACATTCAGTTCTCCCACCATATCACAATTAGCATACGCATGTCATCTTCCAGGGACATTCGAGAGTCTTCTTTCCATCAGAAATGGCCGGCCTCCCGTCAGATGAGTTTGATTCAATTCGTGTTAAAGAGCCCAACAGACATACATTTGCTTATCAGATTCCTACTATTGATGTGTCCGAGTTGAAGAGGTTGAGTTCTTATCTGAAGAGTGATGTTCTGAATAATTTCAAAAAAAATCATGGCAATTTGTTACTAATCCTTAACACTCCAGTTGACCCAATGGCTCTGATTACCCTCTTCCAATTTTATGACAAGGAATTACGGTGTTTTACTTTTCAAGATTATCAACTGGTCCCCACACTAGAAGAGTACGCATACCTACTTAATATCAAGTTGTCCGATGAAGTTCCTTTTGTCCAAGTGCCGGAGAAGCCGAAGTTCGAAGTTATTCCTGAAATTCTTCATTTGAGTTGGAAAGAAGTGAAAGATAATTGGAAATCAAGCGAGGATACTACAGGGTTTTATTTGGATTTCTTAGTGAAGAAAGATGAAGACTGGGCAAAGAAAGGGAATTGGAATGACTTCAGCTCTCTGTTTGCTCTCATGATATACAGGATCATTCTTTTCCCTCGCAAGAGAAATTTTATGGATTTGGCGGCTATTTGTGTTTTTAGAAATAAGAACCCGGTACCGACACTCTTGGCTGATACTCTTTACACCATTCATTTCAGGCATGGAAAAGGAGGTAATGTAAGTTTATGTCATTCGATGTTGTATCAATGGTTTAAGTTGCACCTACCGGTAAGTGGCCCTTTCGTGGATACCAGACATTCTCTCCAATGGTCATCAAGGCTTGTCAACCTTACTTCATTTGATATCCGGTGGAATTATGACATGGGAGAAGTACGAAGTATTATCACTAGCTGCGGAGATTTCCCTAATGTTCCCCTCATAGGAACTAAGGGGTGTATCAACTACAATCTTGTGCTTGTTTATCGCCAATTGGGATATGCAATGGATGGACCGCCAAAGGTTGAGGAGGTGTCTGAATCAGCGTACTTTGTTAGAGGAAGTGATTGTGTGATGATGAAAAGAGTGACAAGTGCTTGGAAGGGAATTCATAAGAAGGATAGAACTACTTTGGGAAAGAAGGTTCCTATTGCTAGAGTTCTTTACTTGGAATGGATTAAAGCCAGTGTTAAGATCTTACGGTTACCATTTGAAAGGTCGGCTCCTATATGTGAGCAACCTCCTACTGTTCTGAGTAACACAGTGCCTATCGAGGTGTTCACCCAGGTTCATGTTGAGAACATTCAACTTCGTGCAAAAGACCGTGAGGCAGGGATGAAACTTTACTGGGAAAATCAAGAAAGAGTCGACTTAGCTCGCAAACTCAAAGAAGCTCAAGGGGAAACTTATGACGTAACCAGTTTTAGGAAGAGGTCTCATGCTGAAATGGAAGAAGAGTTGAGTAAGACCCAGTAGGAGTGCTAAAAGCTTCAGGAATCTGAGAATAGTTACAGGAAGAAGATTCAAAACCTGGAGAAACAGCTCATAGACAAAGATGCTCAGCTTAAGAAGGAAGTAGCCCAGAGGCGTGTCGCAGAGGATCAGTTCCAAGAAAGTAAAGTGGTCGCATCACAACTTTTGAAGGAGAAAGCCAGGCTTGAAGAGTATTGTCAACACCTTGAAGCGTGTCTCGTTCCGGAGATTTAGTTTTTGTTACTTACCTTTGGTGTATTTGGTCACCCCCAGGATTGTTGGAAGGGACCGTTTGTTTGTTTTTTATTATTCATTCAGTTTTTGTTAAGTTTACTTTGAAACATGTATTTTGTTTTTTATCGCTAGACTCTTCAAATGTCCGAAGTCACTTAAACATCGTTTCTTTTGTTTGTAAATATTTAAAGTGTTTGTCTTATTGTCCTTTTTTCCCTTGATTGTATGTTTGATCTTTGGTTGCGCACCGTGACTGATGAATAAAGGACTCTTGAATACCTGGAAATGACAAACATATCATGCATATCATGTATTTCATAACATTACAGGTTATCTCAAGACAATATTCTTATTCTTCTGCTTTTCTTATTCAGAATTCAAGACGACTACTCATCGGTATTCCACCAGAAACAATTTGCCAAGACAGATGGAACAAGTTCAAGCTGAACTCGCTGAAATGAGGGCCCAGATGGCTACTCAGATGACCCAGTTCATGGAGGTCATCACCAATGTGAATCGCCGACAGGAGGAACTGGCTGCCATTGTCAACAACCAGCGTCGCTATCCAGGGGATGGTGGAAATCAAGGGCTCTATCAAGACATTTTGTAGGAGTGGGGGATGTGCAAGATCAGCCTGCTGGAAATTTTCACGGGATGCCTGGAAACCCTTTTGTGCGCAACGTAGGGCAGTTTCCCTCGTCTCCGGGACCTCGGCTTGTGGGGAACAGAAGAGATAATCAGGGCGGTGTAAGGAACTATCAGGAGCAGGATTATGACTTTGATCAGGATGAAGATCAGTTTTCTGTTCGGTGTTCAGAGCCGGAATTTCAAGTTGAGGATAGGAAGTATCGGTTGTTGGAAGAATGTTTGAAGGTTGTGGAAGGGCAAGGAGTCCTTGGTATGGATGCTAATCATCTCGGGTTGGTGTCTGGGGTGAAAGTTCCTCCTAAGTTCAAGCCTCCTGTATTTGAAAATTACAACGGAACGTCATGTCCTGTTACTCATGCAACTGCTTATTTTCGAAAGATGTCGGTGCATACTGAGGATCAGGGGCTTTTGATTCACTTTTTCCAGGATAGCCTATCTGGGGCATCCCTGGAGTGGTACATGAAGTTGGAGAAAACCCATATTCGTTGCTAGAATGATCTTGCTTGGGATTTTGTCAAACATTATCAGTACAATGTGGATATGGCGCCTAATCGCACTCAGTTACAGATATGTCACATGGACCAAAAGAATCTTTTAAGGAATACGCTCAGAAGGGGCGTGAGTTGGCTGCAAGGGTTCAACCTCCACTCATGGAGAGAGAACTCATAGATATGTTTATGAGTACCCTGCAAGGGCCATTCTATGAGCACATGAAAGGAAGTACTTCGGCAGGATTCGCAGACTTGGTTATGACTGGTGAAAGAATTGAAGTAGGTTTGAAATTAGGGAAAACTCAGATTAGAGGTTCTAGAGGCTCATCAGGGGGAAGTAAAAAACCATTCAACACTTACCCTAAGAAGAGGGAAGGTGACACAAGTGTGGTTTACTCCCATAGAGGAAGAAGAGAGGATCGTCATCACCAACAAATCAATGATGTTTCTATTCCTGTTAATGCTCCTCCGCAGTAGAGACCGAATACAGTGCCTCAACAACAGAGACAGCAAGATGCTCCCCGTCAGTATAATAATCAACAACAGAGGCAGCCGAGAAAATTTGATCCCTTGCCAGTATCTCTTACTGAAGCGCTCCACCATTTGCTCGATTTGAAGTTGATGGGTTTGAGAAATATGCCACCACCACCCACAAGACTTCCTCCTAACTATGATGCTAACGCAAGATGTGAATTCCATTCAGGCGGAGTTGGTCATTCTACTGACAATTGCTTTGCGTTGAAGTGAAAAATACAAGACTTGTTGGATGCTAAGGCAATTGAGTTTACTCCAGTGACTGGTCTGAATGTTACTCAGAACCCAATGCCTAGGCATGGAGGGGGTGTTGTTAATATGATTGATGATAATGGTGAAATGTTGAATTTAATCGTGGATGTGGAACAAGTAACTACTCCGTTGTGGTATGTTAAGAGGTATTTGCTTGACAATTCTATTTTCCCGGGTTGTACTTCAGAGTGTGCCAAGTGTAGAGAACAACCGAAGGGCTGTGACGATTTAAAAGCTGGTATCCAGTTGTTGATAAAGGAAGGTTCCTTGCAGTTCGATAGAAAACTGAGCTACCGTAAGGTTACCGAAGAATATGTTGTCTTGGTATCTATTCCTTACACCCCTGTGCGCATTCCTACCCCATCTAGGGAACCTCCTTTAATGATTACGGTACCAGGTCCCATGCTGTATACCAGTGAGAAAGCCATCCCATGGCATTACGGTGTCGATGTTTATTACCATGGGGTGAAGTAGGAGGTAAGTAATCGTTTGTCTGAGGAAGAACATGCTGAAGGTAATGAAGAGGAAGTTCATAATTTTTCTGGTGTGGGTCGAATGACTAGAAGCGGGAGAATATTTGGTCCTTCCAATGTGAAAGATGCGGCAGATGCTTCTACAAGAGAAAAAGGAAAATAGCAGGCGATGATTGGTAATCCAAGGGTTACGCCAGCCAATGTGACTCAACCAATTCCGATACCAGAAGCTTCTTCAGTTCCCGATGAGGTTGAAGATTTGATGCGAATTATCAGAAAGAGTGATTATAGCATAATTGATCATCTGAGCCATACTCCTTCTAAGATGTCTATCTTGTCTCTGTTGATTTATTCAGAACCTCACAAACGCTTTGATGAAGTTGTTAAAGAATGCGTTCGTGCCACATGAGATAACAGTCAATCAGTTTGAGAATGTTTGTGCTAACATATCTGTCGGGAATGGTCTGGGCTTCACAGATTTTGATCTTCCTCCGGAGGGGCCATACCATAACAAAGCATTGCATATTTCAATGGAGTGCAGGGGCACTACTTTATCCCGGGTCTTGGTGGACACGGGATCGTCCTTAAATGTACTGCCAAAGTCAGCATTGATGAAGATTGATTATTCTGGACTGGAGCTGCGCCCTAGTGATTTGGTGGTGAAGGCGTTTGATGGGTCTCAAAGGTCATTGTTTGGGGAGTTGGAATTACCAATCAAGGTTGGTTCTTGCACCTTCACAACTACATTTTTTGTGATGGATATACAGCCAGCGTTTTGTTGTTTGTTGGGGCGACCGTAGATTCATAGAGCAGGGGCAGTCACTTCTACTCTTCATCAGAAACTCAAGTATCCTGCAGAGGGAAAGATGATAATTGTGTTCGGCGAGGAAGAGTACATCGTGAGTCATTTGACATCATTCCGCTACGTTGAAGTTGAAGGCGAGATACATGAGACTCCGTTTCAAGCATTTGAAACAGTTCATGCTGTCAATTTTCCTCCTCCAGAGCAGAAAAGGAAACCTGAAACTGTTATGTCATCTCTCAAGGATGAGAAAGCTGTGGTGGAAAATGGTAACCCTGAAGGTTGGGGTCAGGTGCTGGACGTTACCCCAAAATTTAATAAGTTTGGTCTTGGTTTTAGCCTAGGTCAGCATAGTGCAACTCCTAGAGCATCTAGTTTATCTACTCCTGTGAATTTTTCCCGTCCTTGTGCTACTCAAGAAGGACACGTCATTGCAGTTGGTGACGATAGGGTTGATGGCTACAATATCGAAGATTGGATTCGTCCGAGTATTCCAGGCCAAACACTCAACAATTGGACTTCTGTGGATATTATCCAAGTTTCAAGCGCTGAGGAGTAATTTTATTGTTTTCTTTTACTATCACATCATAATACCTACGCTCTTCCCAAGGTGTAATTGATCATTTGTGTAGGGCCACCATGTTTATTTTCAAAAGTTTATCATGAAATAAAGGACGTTTTTGCATTCAAAATTTTGCTCCATTTCTTTTTCTATTTAAATGGCAATGTTTCTCTTTTCACACACTATCACTAAAAACGCCAAAATGTCATTCATGTAGATACACTTCCACCATCGAATATATTGATAACGACTCTGCTATGGCTCATTATGACTTTGATACTCCTATTTATCAAGCTGAAGAAGAAGCATATGAGGATTGTGATCTTCCTGAGGAATTAGCAAGACTGTTAAAACAAAAGGAGAAGGTTATCCAGCCGAATCAAGATTCGATTGAGGTGGTGAATATTGGCACCGAAGAGGTAAGAAGAGAAATCAAGATAGGGGTGGATCTCGAAGAAAGTGTAAAGGTCAGATTGATTGAGCTACTCCATGAGTATTCTGATATCTTTGCTTGGTCTTATGAGGATATGCCTGGGTTGGATACATACATAGTGGTGCATCGACTACCGCTCAAAGAAGGTTGTTCTCCTGTTAAGCAAAAGCTCCGAAGAACTCATCCTGAGATGTCCAAGAAGATCAAGGAGGAGGTCCAGAAGCAGTTGGACGCGAATTTCTTAAAGGTCATCAATTATCTGCCATGGATTGCAAATATTGTGCCTGTGCCCAAGAAGGATGGTAAGGTCAGAATGTGCGTGGATTATAGGGATTTGAATAGGGCCAGCCTCAAAGATGATTTCCCTCTTCCGCATATTGATGTGTTGGTCGATAATATTGCTCATTCCAAAGTATTTTCGTTCATGGATGGTTTTTCGGGTTACAATCAAATTAAGATGGATCCGAAGGATATGGAGAAGACAACATTTATCACGCCATGGGGAACCTTTTGCTATAAAGTGATGTCGTTTGGTTTGAAAAATGTCGGGGCAATATATCAGCGTGCTATGGTCACTCTCTTTCATGATTTGATTCACAAAGAGATTGAGGTTTATGTAGACGATATGATTTCTAAGTCCGACACAGAAGAGGAACATCTTGTTCATCTGGAAAAATTGTTCGAGAGACTGAGGCAGTTCTTGCTAAGGTTGAATCCGAATAAGTGCACCTTCGGGGTGAGATCCTGCAAGCTGTTGGGTTTTATTGTAAGTGAAAAAGGTATCGAGGTGGACCCAGCCAAGGTAAAAGCGATACAGGAAATGCCCGAACCAAAGACAGAGAAGGAAGTACGTGGTTTCTTGGGAAGGTTAAACTACATTTCTAGATTTATTTCTCATCTCGCAGCCACCTGTGAACCTTTGTTCAAGTTGTTGAAGAAAAGTCAGACAGTGAAATGGAATGAGGATTGTCAGAAGGCCTTTGACAAAATAAAGGAGTATTTGCAAGAACCTCTGATACTCATTCCGCCAGTGGAAGGAAGGCCACTAATCATGTATCTAACTGTGTTAGAGAGGTGAATGGGTTGTGTCATCGGTCAGCACGACTAGACAGGGAAGAAAGAGCATGCAATTTACTACTTGAGTAAGAAGTTTACGGAATGCGGGTCGAGGTACTCATTGCTGGAAAAGACTTGTTGTGCACTTGCCTGGGCCGCCAAACGTTTGAGGAAATACATGTTAACTCACACCACCTACTTGATATCCAAAATGGACCCAATCAAGTACATTTTTGAGAAGCCAGCTCTTACAGGCAGGGTAGCCTGTTGGCATATGATACTCACTGAATATGATATCCAATACACTACTCAAAAAGCAATTATGGGTAGTGTACTGGCCGACCATCTTGCTCATCAGCCCATGAACGATTATGAACTGATGAAGTTTGACTTTCTAGATGAGGAAATTATGTATATTCGGGATTGTAATATGCCAGACCCAGACGAAGGACCCGAGCCGGGATCACGTTGGATGCTTGTTTTTGATGGTGCCTCCAATGCCATGGGCAACGGTGTCAGAGCTATTGTCACTTCCCCTGAGGGGTACCACATTCCTTTCACGGCTCGTATTTGTTTCGATTGCACTAACAACATGGCCGAATATAAGGCTTGCATTTATGGCATTGAAGCGGAAATCGACCTGCGCATCAAATTTTTGAAAGTTTACGGGGATTCCAATCTTGTTATCAGCCAGATTAATGGAGATTGGGAGACTCGCCATCATAACCTAATTCCCTATCGTGAACATGTTATGAAGCTGATTCCTTACTTCGAAGAGATCACGTTTGAACATATTCCCAGAGAAGAAAACAATCTAGCTGATGCACTGGCAACTTTGTCCTCCATGTTCAAGGTTAAGTGGTCTAATGAGGCACCTTCCATTACTATCAGAAGTTTGAGTGAGCCGACTTTCTGTTTTGAGGCTAGTTTGGAATCAGATGGTAATCCTTGGTTTTACGATGTTAAACGATATCTTGAAACACAAGAGTACCCTAAAGAAGCATCAGTCACAGATAAGAAGTTCTTGAGAAGATTTTCATCCAAGTTCTTTCTCGGTGGTGGTGTATTGTATAGGAGGCATCATGATGGTTTACTGCTCAGATGTGTTGACAAGAAAGAAGAAGCTAGAATCATTGAGGAGATACATGAAGCTGATTTCGGGACCCATTCCAATGGGCACACAATGGCTAAAAAGATCTTGCGAGCGGGTTATTATTGGTCCACCATGGAGACTGACTGTTACAATCATGCGCGGGTTTGCCATAAATGTAAAGTCTATGCTGATAAAGTGCATGTTCCACCAGTACCTTTGAATTTCTTGACTTCCCCTTGGCCGTTTGCGATGTGGGGAATTGATATGATCGGCAAAATTAAACCGACTGCATCCAACGGGCACCGTTTCATTCTGGTTGCCATCGATTATTTTACAAAATGGGTCGAATCTGCATCCTATGCCAATGTCACCAAGCAGGTGGTAACTCGGTTCATTAAGCACAATATTATATGTCACTACGGAGTGCCTGAAAAGATCATTACTGATAATGAATCTAATTTGAACAACAAAATGATGAAGGAGCTTTGTGAGTCCTTCAAAATCAAGCATCATAACTCTTCCCCATACCGACCAAAGATGAAAGGTGTTGTCGAAGCGGCCAATAAGAATATCAAGAAGATCGTTCAGAAGATGGTGGTAACCTATAAAGATTGGCATGAGATGCTGCCTTTCGCGTTGCATGTTTATCGCACCACCGTGCGTACTTCGACTGGGGCAACCCCATTTTCATTGGTTTACGGCATGGAAGCAGTATTGCCGGTAGAAGTCGAGATTCCTTCTCTTAGGATCATGAAGGATGTTAATCTAGATGAAAGTGAATGGGTACAGAATCGACTGGATCAGTTAGAACCTATTGGCGAGAAGAGGTTGACGGTTGTATGTCATGGTCAGGTATATCAGCAAAGGATGAGGAAAGCTTTTGATAAGAGGGTACAACCTCAGTGTTACAAGCCAGGTGACCTTGTGCTAAAAAGGATAATTCTTCCCCAGGGAGATCCCAGGGGCAAGTGGGTTCCGACTTATGAAGGTCCTTTTGTGGTCATAAAAGTTTTCTCTGGAGGAGCAATGATGCTCACGACTATGGATGGAGAGTACTTCCCTCTCCCTGTGAATGCTGACGTAGTTAAAAAATACTTTGCATAAAAAATAAAAACCCGCTAAACTGAAAACTTGAAAGGGCGGTTTAGGCAAAAAGAGGGTGTCCTGGTGAATCGAAAACCCGAAAGGGCGATTCAGGCAAAAGTTAGGGACTTAAAGCAAATGACTACGCTCAGCATGAGATCCCTTGTTTCTTTCCTTCGTTTTGTCACCTGGCATAAGCTCGAGGCTAATCCAAGAATGATCTGGCTGAAAGCAAGAAGATAAGAGTCATAAGAGTCATGGCAGAGTCGGGACTTGGTAGATATTCACATTCACATTGCCATTTGTAAACACTTGTTTGTTTTGATTTTGTAATTACTTTCTTCCAAATGTAAATGCCTTTTTCACAGGCCGATTTTCTCAAAATCAATAGAATGTCTTCTTTCAAGTATACGTATACGTTTCTGTGATATGGTGGCAGAACCAGACTGTTTTAGGAAAATGTTGGTTTGCGTTTTGCGTTTATGTTTGCAAAATGTCGCGGTAAGCAAGAGTCGGCACCGACTTTTATTTTATCCAACTGGAAAGGACAAAAGCACAGAAAAATTCCTTTTTCGAGATTTTAAGTACGGGGGGTAGATTATAGGAAGGGAAGGTGTTAGCACCCTTTCTATCCCTAGTTATCTACAGGCTCTTAGGTACTTGCTCATCATTTTGAAAATTGCTTCTGTGTTTGTGTGTTTTTGAAAAGTTTTGTTTTACTTCGATTTAACCCTTGCTTCTGTCTTTAAGAGTGTTACAAAGTCATTTTGAAAACTTTGTTTGAAAAGTGTGTAAGTGTGGAAAAGTTTATTTTTTGAGCAAGTACCTACTAGCATCTACCTACTCAAAAAAAGAATGTTTATGTTCTTATTTCCTTTAGACAGCACTATCCCACTATTAGTGAGTAGGTAGCACCGTCGTTGGAGTTGTAAGGCTCAATTCGAAAGGGACGTACAATCACTAAAGCAATGTTAGGATGTCTTATTAATAACCCTAATGTCTTAAGATCATATTCGAGGCAACATTTCCGAGGCAACCTTTCCGAGGCAACATTTCCGAACGGGAAATTTTGATCTTTGTTTAGACAAAAGGGCGACCACTAAAATACTCTATACTTAATGATCATTTACCGAAGGCAACCGAAGTGAGAGTATACCCTAGGAGTGCGCATGTGCGAGTGATTGGATTTCAGTTATTATCTTTGCATATTTAGGGTTTACTAACCATTTTAAAATTAACGTACATTCTTGTCATACAATCCTATTATCATACATCTAACAGTTAATATTTGTGAAAATTAAAATGTGAGAAATAAAACTACGCTATTACAAGGCTTCGGGGAAGGGGAGTAATTACATAGCCAAAAAACCCGTAAAAACGATAAATAAACGAAAAAGTCCTAATTAAACTATTACATCCCATAAGCAGTTACATTAATATTGTAAAAATAAATAGACGCGGGATGAGTCGAGGACGAGAAAAATTAGGTTTTTGACCCCGTCTAAACCTAATTGAAGGGAAAAAATCATTTTTGTTGTTTTTGATTATTTTTGAGAAAAATAAGGTTTTAAATTAAATAAATACAAACCTAATTACTAATTAAATAAAATTAAGAAAAATAATTAATTTTTACCTATTTTGTATTTTTGTTATTTTAAGAAAAGAAAATAAAAATTAAATCGAGTAAAACCTAATTTTCTAATTTATTTTAAGTTATTTACAAAATGATTAAAGTTACCCTAAAATTAAATTAAACTAATTAAATTAATTTTGACAAAAAAATATAAAAAAACCTAAATTTGATGAAATTGATTTTTATGAGTTTTTGTATAAAAAAGAATTAATTTGTGAGAAAACAATTTAAACAAAATAAATAAATAAATAAAAGAAAATATATAAAAGAAAAGAAAGGAGAATTGGGTCTGGTGTCAAAATAGAAAGGGAGGTGTCCATTGCATATTTGAGCCCAATAGCCTGGATCCATGTCGACTCCCATGATCCCATGCTGCACGTTTGACTAGACCTTTGGTAGACCTTCAAATGTTGGCCTTCAGATCTGGCATTCTAGAGATCTAGTGATTAAACCTTGAGGGCACACGGTAGGCCTCATGATGCGTGGGATATAGGATCTGTAAAGAACAATTGAGAAAAATTGCAAATGTTGGAGGCAGGGGTCGAACCCCTGACCTCATACCTGTAAAGCCTTAACGCCTTCCTTGGCTACCACTAAGCAACTTGAATTCATTTGTTAATATATGAAATAATAACAATAAAATAAAAGAACAATGCGAGTTATCAAAACACGCGCCAGAATTCAAACGGGTGAATGGGGTGGTGCCACGCAGTCATCATCTACCCCTGTCTATTGTTTTAGGTAAAACAACCTTTACCTACAGACGTTCTCTAAAGTTATATCCCCTGCAATTTTCCAAAATCACCTACAAATATGATAAACGAAAACTAATGCCACAGGCCAATTCGTCTTGACCTCGTGAACACCATGGTACCCCTCTTTTGGGTCAATTTTACCTGCATAAGAAAACCCTAAAACGAACCAAGAAAACCTAACAATGGTGGATCTCTGTATGGTTAGCAAAAATGCAATTAATTGTTACCATTAGCTTGCAAATTCTTCGAGGATTCATAATATATAAACCAATCATGCTAACAATGTCAAATTCATGAGATTCGGTTTCAAAAGGGGAGGGATATCGTGAAGCACTTACATTGCGTTTCTGGGCACGAAAATACTTGTTGGTGATTGGTATAGACTCCTTGAATGGGAAGGATCATGGCTCGTGGACCATGTTACAAACTAAATGCAAGCACAAAAAGTTGGGCCCATTTGACAAAAATTGCAATTTGAGGCATATTTGACTTTTGGCTCCTTCAATTTTGACTCTATGAGGGTGTTCTTGGACTTTTTAGAAAGATAAATATGTCCCATAATCAACACTTTTGGTCTCATATCAATTGAGTCTTCCATGTTCATGTATTAAGCTTTGACAAGAAATGTGTTTTTGTTGACTTTTCAAAATGACCTATAATGTCCAAATTCATAACTTCTTGTGAGTGCATATTTTGAACTTGGGAGATGAAGATGAATTTTAGGTCATTGCATCCTCTTCAAGATGAGCTTTGGATGGGTCATTTCTAATAAAGTATGAGAAATTTATGCTTGGTCAAAGTTGAGTGGACTTTTCCTGTAAAACCCTAATTTAGCAACTTTTGGGTTTTGATGAATTGTGAGCAGTCCTTGATGAATCATGATCAACCCTTGATCAAATGATTAATACTACTTCAAAATGAGTTTTTTGACCAAAAATTTTGAGGTTTGACTGTATGCAGGACACAGTTGACTTTTGCCCTAGTAGAGTCGATTTCCAGGCCCTTGAGCAATTGACTGAGCAAACTTTCTCTACAAGGCTTAAAACTTGACATGGATGATCTTGAGAACATATTAGAACAATAGTGAGCATTTGAGATCCCTTGGACTCAATTATCTTGATGCAACATGAAACCCTAATTTGAGGTAGACTGCCTTAGGAGAGAGTTTGTCTGGTCAACCCTTGGACTTCCTTGAACAATTTGAGGACCTCACTTGAAATGTATTGAGAAATATAGGAGGGAAAATTTTGGGGTACAAAAGCTGCCCCTGTTCAATCTTCTTGAACCTGAGGATGTAGATTGGCTTGTCTGCCTTTCGTGATCCGAGGGTGGAAGATGATTGAACACTAGAGTGCCCAGAAATTTGCACTCGCGTGAAATGGTACTTGTCTTGTGATGCCGGGAATGGGCTTATAGATGCCATTTGGAGATGAATGACAGAAGATGGGCTTAAAGATGCCATCCGAAGGAGTGTCGATCGCATAAGAGATTCCTTAGCGAGATCCTGTATACTTGTTGTTGAGGAAGACTACGCTGGGGAATGTTGGTCTCTGTCTTGTTAAAAGTTGAATTTTAGGAGCTTCGGTCGTCTGTTATTCTACTGGGAAATCGTCTCTTAGTCAAAGAGGTGAAAATGAACTATTATCTGGTCGTGATCCAGGCTTCATAGTGATAAGATCGACTGCTATCTGGTCATGTTCCAGGCTTTACAGTGACTTACTAGGGAGATGAGATTAAACTTGCTATCCGGTCGTAATCCAGGCTTCGCAATTTCTCAATTCTTATCTGGTCGTAATCCAGGCTTCAGAAGCAATTAAGTTGGTATCCGGTCGCATCCGAGCTTCAACTTGAATTTAGGGCTCACTAATATTCGGTCGACTCTGGGCTTCTTAGTAATTATCTAGGTAAACTGCTATTTGGTCGAAATCCAAGCTTCGCAGTGTCTTGTACTGTTATCTGGTCGTAATCCAGGCTTCAGTGTCCTTTACCGCTATCTGGTCGTAATTCAGGCTTTACGATGTTTTATACCATTATCCAGTCGAATCCAGGCTTCATGGTGTTCTGTACTGCTATCTGGTCGTAATCCAGGCTTCACAATACCTTACTTCTTATCTGGTCGTAATCCAGGCTTCAGAAGAAATCAAGTGGTTATCCGGTTGCATCCGGGCTTCCATTTGACTTTTGGGCCTACTAATATCCAGTCGATTTCCGGGCTTCATAGCAATTGGCCGGGTAGACTGCTATTTGGTCGAAATCCAAGCTTCATAGTGTCCCTCACTATTATTTGGATGTAACCCAGGCTTCAGTGTCTTTTACCGCTATCTGGTCGTAATCCAGGCTTCACGATGTCTCATACCATTATCTGGTCGAATCCAAGCTTCATGGTGTTTGGAGAAATCAAGATACTATCTGGTTGAACCCGGGCTTCATAACTTTTATTAAAGATATACCACTATCTGGTCGAATCCATGCTTCATGGTGTCTTTGTACTGCTATCTGGTCATAATCCAGGCTTCACAGTAACTTGTATTGCTATCTGGTTGTAATCCAGGCTTCGCAATAGCTTGCTGAGTTGTTATCCGGTCGATTTCCAGGCTTCAAGGCTTGTGTTTATGATATACCATTATCTGGTTGAATCCAGGCTTCATGGTGTCTTGCACTGCTATCTGGTCGTAATCCAGGCTTCACAGTAACTTGTATTGTTATCTGGTCGTAATCCAGGCTTCACAGTAACTTGTTGGGGATTAAAATATTATCTGGTCAAATCCGGGCTTCATAGCTTAAAGATAAACCACTATCTGGTCGATTCCAGGCTTCACGGTATTTAATACTGTTATCAGGTCATTCTCCGGGCTTCACAATATTATGTAGAAATCAAGATACTATTCGGTTGAATTCTGGCTTCATAGCTTGAACTGGAATAGAAATATTAGCATTGACTTGACTGAACCAGAGAAAATTGTGAGAATTTGATTGTATCTTTCCCTGAAAGGTAAAGAGTTAGTCGTATGTAATGTCATGATGCATGACATGTATCTAATAATGATGTTCTCAAAATAAATGAGAGTGTGTTGTATGATGCTTATGCACATGCCATGATGTATGAATGTGCAATGTTCTTATGATATTCTTTAGCTGGGGAAAATAAATCTCGGACTGCTGCTGGAGAATATAAAGAACTGAATTTTTCGTTCCCGCTGGGGATAACGGTCAAAGATGATTTGAGAATAAATTGGTGGGAGAATAACTTTGCTGGAGAATAAACTGGCGAGGGAATGACTCTGTGGGGAAGAGAGACTCTGCTAGAAGATCTGCTGATTTGGAGAAATAACCTCGGTTGGGGATGAATTACCGCTGCCGATAATAATGAACCTTTGTTGGGGATTGAGTCTCTTCTTGTGGAAGAAATAAACTCTACTGGGGGCAGTCTTCCATTGTTGGTGATATATGAACTCTGCTTGGGGAGAATTAACACCACTATTTTTAGATGCCTTTAACTCTGCGGGGAGTGTATGTACTCTTAGTCACATTCTCCAGCTAGATCTATCCTTGTACCTGGTGGATAGAGCAACCGTAAGGTTTGGACATTTCTTGTTTGCCCCTGTTCCTGGAATTACGGGAAATTGTCTTTTATTTCTAATGTAAATATTTATGAGCAATAATTATTTTCAAATGCATATATCAAAAATGAATCATTGGATGTTCTTGCAAAACAAAACAGGAAAAGAAAAACAATTTTGAAATTTATTTGTGAAAATGAATTGTATTGATTTTTGAAGTTAGCCTGTAGTAGGCATTTTGTACAGGAGGATGACGTCCTAGTAAGAGAACGTCGCCGAAAGATTGAAATTATACAATTTGTGAAAAACAAAGAAAAACAGCTATGTGAACAATCCCACTAGGTTCCAACTCTGCTAATGCCTTTATATCTTCGAGCGTCTCATCACTTTGCTACTTGGTTGAAAGTAGATCAGATTGATTAGTGTCGTCCGAACTTGATAGTCGATACTGAAGTCTGGTTGCAAGATGATCCAATGAGACATAGTGTTACGCTTTAATCCCTAATTTTTGCCTGAACCGCCCTTTCGGGTTTTCGGTCCACCGGGATACCCTTTTTTCCCAAGTCGCCTTTTCAGGTTTTCGACTTACCGGGTGTACAATTTTTCATTTTCATCCCTTACTTTTTCCCGAACCCTTTTGGTTCGCCGGGAAGCCCTTATTTTTTCCTAGGCCAGTCAACCTAGCGGGTCTTTGATTATGCATAGTATTTTTTTCACTATGTCTGCATTGACGGGGTGAGGAAGGTCGTCACCATCCATGGTGGTTAGAATCATAGCTCCTCCCGAGAAAATGTTCTTAACCACAAATGGCCCTTCGTAAGTGGGGGTCCATTTGCCCCTGGGATCACCCTGCAGCAGTATGATGCGTTTGATCACCAGATCCCCAACTGGATACTCTTGTCGTCTGACTTTCTTGTTAAATGCCTTGATCATTCGCTTTTGATACGTCTGACCATGACAAATAACAGTAAGTCTCTTTTCATCGATTAAGTTCAGTTGATCAAGCCAGGTTTGGATCCAGTCATCCTTGCTCAAACCTACATCCTTCATAATCCGAAGAGAGGGTATCTGGACCTCAATGGGCAGGACTGCCTCCATGCCATACACCAGAGATTATGGTGTTTCCCCTGTTGATGTCCGTGTTGAGGTACGGTACCCATGAAGAGCGAATGGTAACATCTCATGCCAGTCTTTATATGTCACCGTCATCTTCTGCACAATCTTCTTGATGTTCTTATTACTCGCTTCAACAGCCCCATTTATCTTTGGCCGGTAAGGAGAAGAGTTGTGATGCTGTATCTTAAATGGTTTGCAGAGCTCGGTGATCATCGTATTGTTAAGATTTATACCATTGTCCGTAATGATCCTCTCTGGTACACCATATCGACAGATCAAATTGTGTCGGATAAACCGCGCCACGACGTTCTTGGTTACTATAGCAAAAGAAGCTGCCTCAACCCACTTTGTAAAGTAATCAATTACTACCAGAATGAAACGATGCCCGTTGGACGCAGTAGGTCTGATCTCGCCGATCATATTGATGCCCCACATTGCGAAAGGCCAAGGTGCCGTCAAAACATTCAGAGGAACTGGAGGTACATGCACCTTATCAGCATAGACTTGGCACTTATGACAGGTCCGAGAATGCTGATAACAATCGGCTTCCATAGTAGACCAATAATATCCTGCCCGTAGGATCTTCTTCTCCATGGTATGTCCACTGGAATGAGTTCCGAAGGTACCTTCATGTAACTCTGCCATGATCCTTTCTGCCTCGCTCTTGTCCACACATCGCAGTAAGGTCGAATCATGGTTACGCTTGTAAAGGACACCATTGCTGATGAAGAACTTCGCAGCAAACCTCCTCAAGAACTTCTTATCATTAACAGATGCACCCTCGGGGTACTCTTGAGCCTCAATATACCTCTTTACCTCGTGAAACCAGGGTTTATCTGCTATCTCTTCAGCCTCAATATCATAGCAATGTGCGGGTTTGTCCAACCTCTCAATGGTAATCTGGGGAGCTTCATTGTCCCACTTGACTTTGAACATAGAAGACAAGGTAGCTAGCGCGTCCGCTAACTGATTCTCCTCTTTGGGGAAATGTTCAAAGGTTATCTCCTCAAAGTACGGAAGCAAAGTCAATACATACTCTTTGTAAGGAATAAGATTTGGGTGTTTCATATCCCACTCGCCTTTGATCTGACTGATCACTAGAGAGGAATCTCCGAATACACTTAAGAACTTAATCCTTAGGTCAATAGCAGCTAGAAGACCTAGGATACATGCTTCATACTCTGCCATATTGTTGGTGCAGTTGAAACATAATCAGGCGGTAAATAGAGTATGACAGCCTTCGGGAGATATAATCACGACGCCAATGTCATTGCCTAACGCGTTCGAAGCTCCATTAAAATACATAGACCATCGGGATCCTTCCTCAGGTCCTTCATCCGGTCCAGGTTTTTCATAGTCGGTCACCAACATGATATTCTCATCCGGGAACTCGAAATTCATAGACTGGTAATCATCCACAGCCTGATGCACCAAATGATCTGCCAATACACTCCCCTTGATTGCTTTTTGGGTTGTGTATTGGATGTCATACTCAGTTAGGATCATCTGTCATCTTGCTATTCTTCCGGACAAGGCAGGCTTCTCGAAGATATACTTGATTGGATCCATCTTTGATATCAATAAGGTGGTGTGAGTCAGCATATACTGTCTCAGCCGGCGAGCAGCCCATGCCAAAGCGCAACAAGTTTTCTCAAGCAGTGAGTATTGGGTCTCACAGTCGGTAAACTTTTTGCTAAGGTAGTAAATAGCATGCTCTTTTTGGCCAGACTCGTCATGCTTCCCCAGCACACACCCCATTGAATTATCGAGTACTGTCAAGTATAAGATCAAAGGTCTCCCTTCAACCGGAGGCATCAGAATAGGTGGATCTTGGAGATATTCCTTGATCCTTTCGAAAGCGGCCTGACATTCATCATTCCATTTCACCACTTGATCTTTCTACAGCAGCTTAAAAATTGGCTCACAAGTAGTAGTCAGATGTGAAATGAATCGGGAAATGTAGTTCAGACGTCCCAAAAAGCATCTGACTTCTTTTTCTGTTCGGGGAGCTGGCATTTCCTGTATAGCCTTCACCTTTGCAGGATCCACCTGAATACCCTTATCACTGATGATGAAACCCAGAAGCTTACCGGACCTTACCCCGAAGGTGCACTTGTTCGGGTTTAACCTTAGCTTGTACATCTTCAACCTATCGAACAGTTTCTGGAGATGGTCAAGGTTTTCTTCTTCAGTTTGGGACCTTGCAATCATGTCATCAACGTATACCTTAATCTCATGGTGAATCATGTCGTGGAACAAAGCGACCATGGCGCGTTGATACGTTGCCCCGGCATTCTTCAATCCGAACGGCATGACCTTGTAGCAAAAGGTGCCCCACTGTGTAACAAAAGCTGTCTTCTCCATGTCCTCGGGAGACATCTTAATCTGATTGTAACCAGAAAAACCATCCATAAAGGAGAAGACCTTATGCTGCGCGGTGTTATCGACCAGAACATCGATGTGAGGCAGTGGGAAATTGTCTTTGGGGTTTGCCCTGTTCAGATCCCTATAGTCCACACACATCCGTACCTTACCATCCTTCTTGGGCACTAGAACAACGTTGGCGACCCACTGCGGGTAAGAAGTGACAGCTAGAAAATCGGCATCGAACTGTTTCATGACCTCAGCTTTGATTTTCTCAGACATCTCAAGGCGCATACGGCGAACCTTCTGCTTTACTGGAGGGCAGTCTTCTTTAGTTGGCAGCGGTGAACCACAATATCAGCGTCTAAACCAGGCATATCTTCATAAGACCAAGTGAAGATCTCAACATAGACGTGTAGCATCTGTATCAACCGCTGCTTGACACTAAGCTCAAGATTTGCACCTACCTTGACCTCTTTTTTGTCTTCCTCTGTACCCAAGTTTACTGATTCCACTGGATCTTCATGAGGTTGTATGGCCCTCTCTTCTTGTAGTAACAGTCTAGCAAGTTCCCCAGGCACTTCACAATCATCCTCACCTTCGTCCTCGGCTTGGTTGATCGGATTTTCGAAGTCATAACTGGCAGTAGCAGAGTTGTTATCTGTGGGATCCAGAGTGGATGTGGATCTGCATTATGATATGTGGGTGTGTGTAAGACAATAGCTGTTTTGCTAAAGTGCAAGATAGAAAAGAAAAACAAGGAGCGCAAAATTTGTAATGCAAGAAAACATCCAATGCTTTATTGATGATATATGAAAATGACAAATAATAAGCCCTCACAAACAAAGCCAAGATGCCTCGGGCAAGGCACCGGGTCGTAAAGTTTCAAACTGTCTGTTACAAATCTCAAAACAAAAGTTTATTACTGTGTAATAAAAGAAACGGGCACGAAGTCCTTCGTCGTCCAGTTGTTCGATCCACCATTGGTAGTCGGGTAAATCCAACTGTCGATATCTGACTCTTCTTCATCATCCTCAATTGCATTCACTCCCTGATTACTGATGCGCAGAGGAGGTCTTCCGATCCGCGCGCGCCTAACAGCCCTTTGAGCCTCTGTAGTAAAGCCCAAACCAAACTTGTCAGTTTTGTGTGTGAAATCAGGGGGCTAACCCCAATTTGCACACCCACCTTTTTCAATTACAACCCTGGCATCCTTGAGGGAGGCCATCTTCATTGGAGGTTTGTCATCAATAACTTCAGTCGACGCCAGAGTCTGGGGGACCTCTTCAAAGTTCTGACACGGGGTTTCGATGAACTCTCCATCCATCTCCATATACTTAAAGGAGCTAAGATGACTCACCATGTACTCCTCTTCTCCTCGCACCGTAACAATCTTCCCCTTCACTGGATATTTCAACATTTGATGGAGTGTATAAGTCACTGCCCCAGCCTTATGAATCCACGGGCGACCCAGCAAGCAAGAATAAGATGGTCGGATATCCATCACATAGAAAGTAAATGCAAAAGTCTGAGAGCCAACTTTAACAGGGACATCCACCTCCCTGTGCACCATCCTTTTTGACTCGTCGAAAGCCCTAACCACAATATTACTCGGCTTCAGAACCAAACCTTCACAGTCCAGATGATCTAATGCTTTCTTTGGCAAAACATTTAATGAGGACCCAATATCCACCAGTACATGGGCCAGAGTGGTTCCCATGCACTCGATCGAGACGTGCGGAGCATCATTGTGATTTCTTCCTTTAGCAGTCAGATCTGCGTTTGAGAAACCCTATTTGTTGTCGGCAGTCAAACTAGCTACACAGTCTTTGAATTGATCGGCAGAAGTCTCCTGCGGCACATGTACAGTTTTGAGGAAAGCAATTAAATCCTTTGCATGGGCTTCCGAACACAATAATAAGGATAACATGGATATTTTTGACGGGGTTTGCCCCAGCTGCTCGACTACGTTGTAGTCACTTCTTGATAATTTTCAGAATTTCCTCTATCTCCTGCTTAGAGGTTTCTACAATGATCTTCTTGGGTGCCTCCATCCGGGAAGGCTCACCTGTGATTTCTTTGCCCCGAGTGTCAGATGGCTCAGCGACAGGGGTGATAACTGGCATATGTATTGGGACAGCAGCTGATGTACTAGCAAATGGAATGACAACAGGTTTGTGAACAGTCAGAGGGGAAATTTCAGGAGAGAAGAGTCTTCCACTTCTAGTGACCTTGCTAGCCCCGACAATATTGCTGATATCAGCATCAATTTCTTCAATCTTCAGGTCTTGTTTAACTCCATGGTAATACACATCGGCCCCATAATGCCAAGGGACAGCCTTATCCTAAGTGTATGGGATAGGGTCAGGGATAGTAATGATTAACGGAGCGATTCTTGGAACAGATGTAATCCTAACAGGCTTTCTCGAGGGATCCTTGGAAGGATTGGCGGAAATGGTTATGATGGCAACATCTTCAACTGAAACTAACGAGATCAAAGTATTCTCGAACAGGATTTCTTTATTATCCATCAGGCGTTGAACACATGATTTCAATAAATGGCACCCAGCAGGCAGGATTGAACATAGGTGGCAACTTTCGCCACAGCCTGGAAATAAACCGGCCAACAATAGATTCTTCTTAATTGTCATCAAAGGAGTAGAAATGTCTTCCACGGTGGTCACAAATAAATCATCGTCCACAGCATTTACACCATGGCCATGCTTGGGCATAGGAGTAGTTATGACGTTGGGTTTCTCCGGAGCATCAAACTTAATATCTTTAGCTTCAATCAAATCTTGCACCTTATTCCTCAAGGCCCAACAGTTGTTTGTATCATGCCCTGGGCTATCAGAGTGATAGGCGCAACGGG
Source organism: Vicia faba (assembly GCA_948472305.1). Taxonomy (NCBI): domain Eukaryota; kingdom Viridiplantae; phylum Streptophyta; class Magnoliopsida; order Fabales; family Fabaceae; genus Vicia; species Vicia faba. The sequence goes on along the minus strand of OX451738.1, from coordinate 1,404,053,980 downwards.
CGTTTGGGTTATACAGCGGAGATGTGGTGCTGGGATTCTTTGGGGCTTCCCTTAGAGTTACCAGGTTGGTCTTCAATAATTATGGTAGAATTTGAGACAAGGTCATATTAAGCCGAGTGTACTGTCTCTGCGGTCTCTCCATTCTTTGTTGATTGTTGCGTTGTGGGGCAACAGTGGGTCTTGATATTACTACCACATTTACTGCTTGACAGCGCTCAGGTCTGCTTTGGCTCCTCGAGTCGTAGACTGCACTTGCTTCTTTCCTACCGGTGAAAGGCTTCTTTTCTGCACTTGATGAAGTACCTTTCTGTATCTTACCACTTCGGATACCAGCTTCTACTCTCTCCCCAGTCAAAATCAATTTCGTAAACCAAGATGACAAATTGCCGATCAGATGGTTGAAAAATGGACCAGACAACGTCCCTAGAAACATGTCAACCAACTCCCTATCAGACAAAGGGGGTTGGACTCTTCCAGCCAAATCTCTCCATTTATGAGCATAGTCCTTAAAGCCTTCGCTTGCACTCATAGACATACCCTGGAGATGAGTACGAGTGGGAGCAAGGTCGGCATTATATTGATACTTCCTGTAAAAAGCAGCAGCAAGGTCCTCCCAGTTGCGGATATTAGCTCCTTCCAGTTGATAAAACCATTAAAGCTGAGTCCCTGACAGACTATCTTGAAAGAAATGTACCCACAAATTTCTATCAGCAGTGTAAGGTTGGATTTTTCTGACGTACGAGCGGAGATGGAGTTTTGGACAGGATGCTCCATCGTACTAGGCGAAAACCGGAGCTTTGAATTTATGAGGGATCACCACCCCAGATGCTAGTCCCAGATCTCCGAAGTCAAAACCAGGTATCTTCTGAATCTCCATAGCGCTCAGACGGTCTTCAAGTTGTTTGTACCTATCCTCAGCAGGAGGATACTGCTCGTCATCAAAATCAGTATCATTATAAGAGACCACAGGACTGGGACCTTTTTCTTCCTCTTGGACCTCTTCTCCTTTGGATGAAAGAGACAAATCAGCTTCCTGTCGCAACCTATTCCCAAATCTGTTACCCATATTCAGAAGAACCACCTTCTTCTTCTTCTTCTTCTTCTTCTCCTTCAGGATGAGAGTCTTCAAATCCTATTACCCTTTAGCCAAGTTCAAGAACATCTCTTGGAATTGGGCATTTTGTGCCTGAAGAGCTTTGATGGCTTGATCGGTAGGTATTTCAGAAGACATTTCGTGTTGAAATAAACAGCGAAGAAGATGAGAAACCTGTAATGGTGCCTGTAATGATGTTCATGATAATGGGATGCATATGTAATGATTTCAAAGACCTTGGGAGATTTAAATTTGCAAACCAAGAAATAAACAAACTTTATTAGATTAAACTTGTAAAAGGTTCAACAATGCCTCTAAGGCGTTTACAAAGATGTAAATAAAAAACAAATCTAAACTAGAAAAAGCAGAAATCAGAAATCCCATGGACGCTTCCCCTTGGTGCTGACGTAGTCATTGATCGTCCTTTCATTCTCAAGTTTCCTGGTGAGCTTCAAGATCTTCCTTTCTTGCTCATGGTATTTCTCTCGGTAGGTGTCCCTTTCCTCTTCAGCTGAATCCAGGATCTCTTCAATGCTCCAAGATCAGTGGGAATGTAGGGATAAAGGACTGTATAAGGCACACCCTCTTCATTGGTAGGCTCCACAATCACTGGCAACATAGCTTCATAAGGCATCCCAAGCTTCTGGGCTCGAACTCGGACCCACTAGAGATAAGGTTGCATAGGGAGAGAAGTCTTTGGTCCTAGCTCTTGAGGGTCAGACCTGTTCACCATGCCCCAGGCTCGTATAAACCTTCGGCGATGCTCGTCATTGTCTTCCTTATAATCAAAGGCAATATCTGTAAGAAGTAACTCATGAGGACCGTCTCTCTGAGCACGACCAAACTGTCGTAAAGCTAGGAATGGGTTGTAGGTTATTCCTCCTCTGATTCCAAGCAACGGGACATTAGGGTATCCCCCACATCGATCAATGACAGTAATGCTTTCCATAGCCTTAGAACTCCAAAGAATGTCCATATGTGCAAGGGACATTATCCTGTAAGACCATCCTAAACCTTCCTCATTCTTCAACACAGACTTAGGGAGGTGCAAAATAAACCACCTCGCCAGCAAAGGCATGCAACACATGAGAGTCTCTCTTCTTCGCACAGTACGAGTATAGAGGGCATGCAAGATATCACCCAGAAGAGTAGGTACAGGATTGCGATACAGGAAGATCTTAACCGCATTCACATCTATGAAGGAATCTAGATTCGGGAAAAGAACCAAACCGTAAATAAGGAGAGCCAAGATGTCTTCAAAAGCCTGAAAGTCCAAGTTATCCCAGAATAGTTGAGCTTGATCTATTAGAAACTTGGCTAAGAAACCTTCAACCCCGCTTCGTGTCTCCCAATTAGATACCACGTCAGCCCTTTTCAAGTGTAAAGTTGAAGCAATGTCCTCTGGTCTAGGAGTCTCTTCCAAACCTGTGAAGGGTATCTGCTCAAGGATGGATATGCCCAGTAAGTGAGAAAACTCTTCCAAAGTGGGAACTAGCTGATAATCCGGGAAAGTGAAGCAATGATGCACCGGATCGAAGAACTGGAAAAGCACACTCATCATCTGCTTATCAAACTTTGAGGTAACCAAACTAAGAAGCTGACCACGTCTTCTAATGAATGAAGAAGTATCAGAAACTCTCGAGGCTAAATTTTTGAGTTGAGAAGGTATTTGCACAAAGTAAACTCGGATGGTGTTTCTGCGCAAGGAAGCCATAATCTGCAAAACAGAACAAAGATAAATCCCCTCGGTCTTTGAAATGGTTAGTATAATGAAGTATGCATGTTATGTTATGATGCATGATGTCATGGTAAAACACACAACAGGTATAGCAGATAACAGACATGGTAAAGGAAAACAAGTCACACAATAGCCCTTAAGTTTCAGGCTTGCATGGGGTCTAGGTATTACCCTCTTGAAGTTCAGTTGGTTTTAACCTGTCCTAATAATAGTAACCGGGTTATAGAGGTTCTCAATATCATTGACCATCCTCCATCGGTCATGGTTTCAGCTCACGCAATCTTTTCTTGCGGCCGGAACTATCTCGAGAGTATGGTCTCAATGAGTGTAGTATCGAGTATCAACTAGTTCTCAGCTTTACATCGAGACCGGCTATCTCACTACTTCTTATGGCCAAGTTGGTCAATTATAGGTTCTAAGGTCAGTTGATGCTTAATGACACATATAGCAGCCCCGTATTCTCCTCGTTTCTCCACAAGGGATACCGGTACCAACCAATGTGCCACATCAACGTCGTATAGTTCCCTCACAGTTTATTGCTACTTACCTAAAAGGTGTCCCCCAGATCCGGGTTAGGATCTTTAGTAACTCCCAATACAAAACCCTCAAAAGTAAAGCAATCAAATCAAACAAGAGAAGCAATTTATGACAAACTAATCCTAAGGTATACCCCACTTATTAAGTCCCCAGCAGAGTCGCCAGTTCTGTGATACAGTGGCAGAACCAGACTGTTTTAGGAAAATGTTGGTTTACGTTTTGCGTTTGTGTTCGCAAAATGTCGCGGTAAGCAAGAGTCGCATCCAACTTGAAAGGACAAAAGCACAGAAAAATTCCTTTTTCGAGATTTTGAGTACGGAGGGTAGATTATAGGAAGGGAAGGTGTTAGCACCCTTTCTATCCGTAGTTATCTACGGGATCTTAGGTACTTGCTCATCATTTTGAAAATTGCTTATGTGTTTGTGTGTTTTTGAAAAGTTTTGTTTTACTTTAATTTAACCCTTGCTTTTGTCTTCAAAAGTGTTACGAAGCCGTTTTGAAAACTTTGTTTGAAAAGTGCGTAAGTGTGAAAAAGTTTGTTTTTTGAGCAAGTACCTACTAGAATCTACCTACTCGAAAAAAGAATGTTTTTGTTCTTATTTCCTTTAGACAGCGCTATCCCACTATTAGTGAGTAGGTAGCACCGTCGTTGGAGTTGTAAGGGTCAATTCGAAATGGACGTACAATCACTAAAGCAATGTTAGGACGTCTTAGTAATAACCCTAATGTCTTAAGATCATATTCGAGGCAACATTTCCGAGGCAACCTTTCCGAGGCAACATTTCTGAACGGGACATTTTGATCTTTGTTTAGACAAAAGGGCGACCACTAAAATACCCTATGCTTAATGATCGTTTACCGAAGGCAACCGAAGTGAGAGTATACTCTAGGAGTGCGCATGTGCGAGTGATTGGATTTCAGTCATTATCTTTGCACATTTAGGGTTTACTAACCATTTTAAAATTAACGTACATTATTGTCATGCAATCCTATTATCATGCATCTAACAGTTAATATTTGCGAAAATTAAAATACGAGAAATAAAACTACGCTATTACAAGGCTTCGGGGAAGGGGATTAATTACATAGCCAAAAAACCCGTAAAAACGATAAATAAATGAAAAAGTCCTAATTAAACTATTACATCCCATAAGCAGTTACATTAATATTGTAAAAATAAATAAACGTGCGATGAATCGAGGATGAGAAAAATTAGGGTTTTGACCCCGTCTAAACCTAATTGAAGGAAAAAAACATTTTTGTTGTTTTTCATTATTTTTGAGAAAAATAAGGTTTTAAATTAAATAAATACAAACCTAATTACTAATTAAATTAAATTAAGAAAAATAATTAATTTTGACCTATTTTATATTTTGGTTATTTTAAGAAAAGAAAATAAAAATTAAATCGAGTAAAACCTAATTTTCTAATTTATTTTAAGTTATTTACAAAATGATTAGAGTTACCCTAAAATTAAATTAAACTAATTAAATTAATTTTGACAAAAAAATATAAAAAAAACCTAAATTTGATGAAATTGATTTTTATGAGTTTTTGTATAAAAAAAATTAATTTGTGAGAAAACAATTTAAACAAAATAAATAAATAAATAAAAGAAAATATATAAAAGAAAAGAAAGGAGAATTGGGCCTGGTGTCAAAATAGAAAGGGAGGTGTCCATAGCATATTTGAGCCCAATAGCCTGGATCCATGTTGACTCCCATGATCCCATGTTGCACGTTTGACTAGGCCTTTGGTTGACCTTCAAATGATGGCCTTCAGATCTGGCATTCTAGAGATCTAGTGATTGAACCTTGAGGGCACACTGTAGGCCTCATGATGCGTGGGATATAGGATTTGTAAAGAACAATTGAGAAAAATTGCAAATGTTGGAGGCAGGGGTCGAACCCCTGACCTCATGCTTGCAAAGCCTTAACGCCTTCCCTGGCTACCACAGGGCCACTTGAATTCATTTTTTAATATATGAAATAATAACAATAAAATAAAAGAACAATGCCAGTTATCAAAACACGCGCCATAATTCAAACGGGCGAATGGGGTGGTGCCACGCAGTCATCGTCTACCCCTGTCCGTCGTTTTAGGTAAAACAACCTTTACCTACAGACGTTCTCTGTAGGTATAACCCCTGCAATTTTCCAAAATCACCTACAAGCATGATAAACGAAAACTAATGCCACAGGCCAATTCGTCTTGACCTCGTGAACACCATGGTACCCCTCTTTTGGGCCAATTTTACCTGCATAAGAAAACCCTAAAACGAACCAAGAAAACCTAACAATGGTGGATCTCTATATGGTTAGCAAAAAATGCAATTAATTGTTACCATTAGCTTGCAAATGCTTCAAGGATTCAGAATATATAAACCAATCATGCTAACAATGTCAAATTCATGAGATTCGATTTCAAAAAGGGAGGGATGTCGTGAAGCACTTACATTGCGTTTCTGGGCACGAAAATACTTGTTGGTGATTGGTATAGACTCCTTGAACACCCAGGAAGCGAATGAGATAGCTTGGAAGGCTTGAGATAGCCTAGAACTATGAAATCAGATTACCACTTTTTCTTGATTTTTTGAAAGTTTTTTTTTTCACTTTACACGCCTCTAACCCTTTGTGCATTTGGTCTGGATTTGTTCTATATGTAGCCTTGAGTGAATTAGGTTTACAAATTTGTTTCAAATCTTCTTTAATAATGATCTTTGATCATGATTTGAATCCCATGAAGATCTTTCCAAATTAAGCCAAAATTCAATCCTTTTGTGTACAAACAAGCTTTGCACGATTTGATCTCCTTGCCAGCTATTCATGCACCTGAAATATACACAAAATCTCAAGGTTTAAATGATTTTGATATTTTCATGATTTTATTTTGATTTAATTTGATTTAATTGAAATAAAAATAAAAATAAATGGAAAAAATAAAATAAAGGCAAGTGGGAAGGATCATGGCTCGTGGACCATGTTACAAACTCAATACAAGCACAAAAAGTTGGGCCCATTTGACAAAAATTGCAATTTGAGGCATATTTGACTTTTGGCAATTTTGCAAAAAAAGTCAACTTCACCAATGCATAACTCCTTCAATTTTGACTCTATACGAGTGTTCTTGGACTTTTTAGAAAGCTAGAGATGTCCCCTAAGCCATTTTTGTCTCATCTCAATTGAGTCTTCCATGTTCATGTATGAAGCTTTGACAAAAAAGGTATTTTTGTTGACTTTTCAAAATGACCTATAATGTCCAAATTCATAACTTCTTGTGAGTGCATATTTTGAACTTGGGAGATGAAGATGAATTGTATGGCATTTCATCCTCTTCAAAATGAGCTTTGGATGGGTCATTTCTAATAAACTATGAGAAAGTTATGCTTGGTCAAAGTTGACTGACTTTTCCTGCAAAACCCTAATTTAGCAACTTTTGGGTTTTGATGAATTGTGAGCAGTCCTTGATGAATCATGATCAACCCTTGATCAAATGATGAATAATAGTTCAAAATGAGTATGTTGACCAAAAATCTTGAGGTTTGACTGTATGCAGGACACAGTTTACTTTTGCCCTAGCATAGTCGATTTTCAGGCCCTTGAGCAATTGACTGAGCAAACTTTCTCTGCAAGGCTTGAAACTTGACATGGATGATCTTGAGAACATATTAGGACAATAGTGATAATTTGAGATCCCTTGGACGCAAGTATCTTGATGCAACATGAAACCCTAATTTGAGGTAGACTGCCTTAGGAGAGAGTTTGTCTGGTCAACCCTTGGACTTCCTTGAACAATTTGAGGACCTCACTTGAAATGTATTGAGAAATATGGGAGGGCAAATTTTGGGGTACAACAGTTTCTTTTCTCCCTTTTTACTATTTTGTTTGCAAAAACGTCCAATATTTTGATAAGCATGTGCATATAAACTTCTTGGACCTTACACGGAAATGGTAATCTAAGTCATGGTCAGTTGATCGCTTGAAATACGGATAACAAACACAGCTACTACTATGCAAGGAGCATGTTTGTTTCTCTGATTGGTGGGATTCTCATTCACTTTACTGGCGGATGCCTTACCAATTTTGTTTCATAGCTCCGTCCTGTTGGTGAAGGTCATGGGTCAGGGTAATATCAAGATTACGGCAGGTCGGCGAGATCGGTGAACCTAGTTGGAGACTTTTCTTCCCCATAATGGCTTTTATTACGTTTCTTTACCGCGCTTTCATGTGTCATCTTGATTGATTGTTTTAGTATTGTCTGCATATATGATTTTGTTTATAGCCGAATGTCAGCCTCGATGCGTTGAATATTTTTGCCTTGAAAAAAAAATTGGTTTCGTTTTACTTAGTCCATCCAGTATCACTCTTTAATCGTTTTTCGGGCATTTTGATACCAACTGTGCCAATTCTTTTGCTTAGCCAAGAGTTTGGAGGATGGAGTTTGGCTAAAAATGATGATTGTAGTGGTATGCTTTTGAGTAGAACCCCGTTGATGATGTACAGGCATTGTTTCAATCCCCAAACACCGGAGATATAAGGGAGTTAGACGCTCGTTAACCCATCTGAGCCTTCAAAGTAGGAGCTTCTTTTCCATTAAAAAAACCTTGTTTTTTTTAACCAGGGGCAGGGTAGATGTTCAGTGGATTTGACCAAGCATTCAAATTTCAGAAGGAATGTCCCATCTGAGGATCACCATATTTTATCTTTTGCATCATGAGATCAGGAAAAGTGTCTAAACCACGACATTTATTTCCTCACAAAATTCTAAGGTCGAGATTGACCCTCGCCGACCAAGGAATGAGGCATTTGTTTTCAAGAAAAAGAGAGAGAAAGAAATAAAAAGCTCAAAGACCTAAAGTCACGTTGACTTGTTCAAAGAGGAAAATATGAATAAGAAAGAAACAAAAAGCCCCGCTAAGTCGAAACTTGAAAACAAGTCGCTTAGGCAAAAGTTAGGGCATCCCGCTGGACTCCCAAATTTGAAATTCAAAAGATTTTGTCAAGGCAAAAGTTAGGGAGAAGAGAGCCTAAAAAAAAGAGATTATCCAATAAGATTTTCATCAAAAGAAAAGGAATAATAATATCAAAAACAAAAGCAACAAAAGTTAAGTGACAATCATGTTGGAGAACTTGTCGTGATCACTCAACCATTATGAATCCTTTTGAAAGATGAATGCTTGTGATAAGTCAACTGAACTTAGGACAGGAGAATACCACGAAGGGGGGGGGGGCACCAAAGAAATTGAGCCTTGAAAAACTTTTTTCTAAAAAACCTCGAACCAGGCCATGTTACAACCTTTAAAAGTCCTAACTGAAACAAGGGTGTGATACGGTGGCAGAACCGACTGTTTGATACGGGTTTGCGTTTTGCGTTTTTTATTCGCAAAATGTCGCGGTAAGCAAGAGTCACCACCGACATTTATTTCATCCATCGGAAAGGAAAAAAGCACAGAAAAATTCCTTTTTCGAGATTTTGAGTACGGGGGGTAGATTATGGAAAGGGAAGGTGTTAGCACCCTTTCCATTCGTGGTTTTCCACTGGCTCTTAGGTACTTGCTCATCCTTTTAAAAATTTCTTTCGTGTTTGTGTGTTTCGAAAAGTTTTTGTTTTACTTCGATTTAACCCTTGCTTCTGTCTTCAAGAGTGTTACGAAGTTGTTTTGAAAACTTTGTTTGAAAAAGTGTAAGTGTGGAAAAGGTTTGTTTGTTTTGAGCAAATACCTACTAGCATCTACCTACTCGAAAAAATAATGTTCTATGTTCGTTTCCTTTAGACAACACTATCCCACTATTAATGAGTAGGTAGCACCGTCGTTGGAGTTTGAGGGACTATCGAAAGAGACGTAATGGTCATTGAAGGCAACATGTAAGGATACCTTAGCATTTCAAATGGACTGTCATCATATATTCGTAGGCAACATAGAGGGACAAGATCATATACCGTAGGCAACTTCGAGGGGCATCGAGGGACCATGATCTTTATGATGATTTTAACCGAGGGTCTTTGCTAAGGGTATCCCTACGTTCGAGGGTCATGACCATTGTTTTCCGAGGCAACCAAGTGAGGCATACCCTAAGAGTGAGCATGTGCATGTGTTTGATTTCAGTTATTTAATCTTTGCATAATTAAGGAGATCTACTGTTTTAATTTTCAAGACAGTCTTTCCATACAATCCTATTAACATACATCTAAGCAGTTTATATTTGTGGAATTTTAAAGTGCGGAAAATAAGCTAAGCTATTACAAGGCTTCGGGTATTTACATAGCCAAAAACAAACCCTTAAAAAAACGATAAATGAAAGTAAAAAGGTCCTAATTAATCTATTACAACTTGTGAGCAATTACATTAATATGGTAAAATAAAATAAAGCGCGCGCGAATAAAGAACGAGAGAGAATTAGGGTTTTGACCCCGTCTAACCTAATCGAAAGAAAAAATATTTTTTATTATTTTTAATTATTTCTAAGAAAAAAGAATTAGGTTTTTTAAAATTAAATACAAAATTAATTAGTAATTAAATTAGTTTAAAAAAATAATTAAATGGCCTATTTTTGTGTTTTGTTATTTTAAGAAAAAAAGAAATAGCACTAAGTTAGAAACAAAATCCTAATTGTTCTAATTAATTTTAATTTATTTATAAAACAATTAAAGTTACCTACAATAAAATTAAAACCTAAAATTAATTATTCGAGTTTATTACAAAAAATCAAAGGTTTGTAAAAAATGTTAAGTTTTATGAAAAAAGATTTAAACAGAAAGAATAAAAATAGGTAAAAGGATAAATAGAAAGAAGAAAATCAAAACCAATAGGGGTGATTATTGAACCCACGCCCTTAACCTTCTCAGGATGTCTGCCTCGTCATGTATTGGTGTCATGTGTTGGCTGTTCTGTTTTGGCCATTTGTGTTTTGGCCTCAATGTTCTGTAATGAACCTGCATGGGATCCTGTCTAAATCTGCAGTGTTGAATCTCATGAACACATTAAATAAATTAATATATATTATGAAATACAAATAAAGCCAATATATGAAAAAATTTAATGTTAAAACCGATATGACATATATGAATGATTATACCCTTTTGATCATGGAGATCAAACCAGCCTGACCCTTACTGGAGAAGTAGTGATATGAATGCTTTTATACCCTTTTGATCATGGAGGTCAAGTCAGCCTTACCCTTACTGGAGAAGTACTGAGATGTGGGTTTGTAACAGGGATGGCTTGTTTGTAGTGAGATGGAGGTTTGTAATAAGGATTTCAAGATTTTAGGGTTCTTGAAAGAATTTGATATTCTGACAGCGTTGTGGCAAAGGCTTTTTTTTCTTCCTTTGTTTGTGTGAAAAGAATGAGATTATATAATAGAAATTAGAGAGAAAAAAATGGGCTTTGAATGTACAATTGGGCCTCCAATGTTCATTTGAGTTCGTCACATTCTAGGCAAAATCACAGGGGCTTAAGTGCAATTTTTGAAGTTAAAATGTGAAAACAAAATGTAGCCGACATCGAGAACTAATTCCTGTCCGAAAATGGGCTCAATCGGATAAATGTTGAATTAGTTATGAATTTTTGAAGTTTCAGCTCAGACAAACTTATTTTGGGCTCCAGTGTCGACTCTGACACATTCTTCAATAAAAAACTAGTATTGATTGGAGCATAATTCGGTCTCGACTTTTGAAGAAAAGTTGTAGATCTCTGAGTCAGTGACCTTGTGTAAAAATATGGGCCCGATCCGATAAAAATTGACTGAGTTATGAATTTTCGAAGTTTCGACTGAGATAAAATAATATTCAGCATTGAGGATTTTCGGCGCGTCACACGCACTCTGAGCAAAAAACCAAGGCCTTTTGAATACCGTTCGAACTTGATACCTCCTGTGAAAATGTAGCCAACTCAATTTGTGAAATTTTGGCGCTGGAACCAGCTTGATACGATGAAAATCGACCAAGTTATGATTTTCTGAACATGGCGCAAATAAATTTCTGTCACAAATTTTCTGTACGAAAATACTTGATAAATCCGCATTTTTGAAGACCTTCTGTTCGAAATTGGCTTCCATCCGTGAGAGATGAAAACGTAGATGACGTCAATACGAAATTTTGGCCACCGGAATGGGTTCAAAACAAGCCACGATCTTCAAGTTATGAATTTTTTAGCGCGTAAAAACTGCACTTTCAGCACACTTTTTCACCATATTTCTTCGAGAAAACTCACACATTCAGATACCTTCTTTAAAGAATTGACTCTTGAGCCGAACTTGAATTTGAGAATACATTATTAGAGATATCTTGGCGAAAGAACACCTGAATATGACACGCCGGGTTGCTTTGTGAGGAGATTGGGTAAAACTGCATCTGAACCGAGAAGGAACCTGAGTAAGGTTGCTTTGCGAGGAGTTTGGGTAAAACTGCATCTGAACCGAGAAGGAACCTGGGTAAGATTGCTTTGCGAGGAGTTTGGGTAAAACTGCATCTGAACCGAGAAGGAACCTGGGTAAGGTTGCTTTGCGAGGATTTTGGGTAAAACTGCATCTGAACCGAGAAGGAACCTGGGTAAGGTTGCGTTGCGAGGAGTTTGGGTAAAACTACATCTGAACCGAGAAGGAACCTGGGTAAGGTTGCTTCAGGATAAGTCTGAGTGAAACTTCAGAAGAAACTTGGTTAAGGTTTCTCGTGATGAGTCCGTGTAGGGCTTTAGGAGGAACCTGGGTAGGGTTACCTCAGGATAAGTCCGTGTAGAACTTCGGCAGGAACCTGGGTAAGGTTACTTTGGGCTAAGTCTGTGTAAAACTTCAAGAGGAACCTGGGTAAGCTTACTTGGTGATAAGTTCGTCTAAAACTTCAGAAGGAACCTGGGTAAGGTTACTTTGGGATAAGTTCGTGTAAAACTTTAGAAGGAACCTGGGTAAGGTTACTTTAGGATAAGTTCGTGTAAAACTTCAGGAGGAACCTGGGTAAGGTTACTTTGGGATGAGTTCGTGTAAAAATTCATTCAGAAATATATGAGAAAGGACATGTGTAAGATTTTTCAAGATAAACCCGTGTGAAGCTGCATTTAGGAGAAACCCGTGTAAGATTTCTTCGTGATAAACCCGTGTAAAGCTGCATTTGGTCGTGCAGATAATTACTCTGTTTAGTTTTCGGAGTTAATCTTGAACTTGTTGGAAGTTGTTGATGATAACTATCTTTCCTGAAAAGGTACATGATTAATCGTATATGATGCATGACATGCATTGTGTGATGATGTTCTCAAAATAAATGAGTTATGTTGTATGCAATATGTATGTGCACGTCATGATATATGAACATGAAATGCTATTGTGGCACGTCCGAGTTTGGGAAAATAAATCTTCGACTGTTGTTGGAGAATAAAGAGTTTTGCTCACTGGGGATAACAACCGAAGATGATTTGAGAATAACTTGGCCGGAGAATAATTCCGCTGGAGAATAAACTGGCGAGAAAAAAATGACTTTGTGGGGAAGAGATACTCTGTCAGAAGATCCGCTGATTTGAAGAAATAACCTCGGTTGGGAATGAATTACCGTTGCTAGCGATGATGAACTCTGTCGGGGATAAAATTTCTGTCTGTGGAAGAAATAAACTCCACTGGGGATGGTCTTCCATTGTTGGTGAAAGATGAACTCTGCTTGGGGAGAATTAACACCACTGCTTTTGGACATTTCTTACTCTGCAGGGAGTGTAGATGTTACTGGGACGCGTGCTGAGGATATGACAATGAATTTGTATCAAGACTTTTCTGCCCCTGTACCTTCTGAAGAAAGTGCCTGCGGAGGCCTTGTGGATTGAGTGTCATCCCAACTTATGAGGTGCTTGGTAACTGCCGATCGGAATGATAAGTCTTCTACTGATAGGCAAGTGACAAGATAACGGGACATATTCGTACGCTTTAATCCCTAACTTTTTCCTGGACTGTCTTTTTAGATTTTTAGTCCACCGGGATACCCTTTTTTTCCCAAGCTGCCTTCTCAGGTTTTCGACTTGCTGGGTGTACAAATCTTTTTTTGTTTTTATCCCTAATTTTTGCCTGAACCTTTTTGGTTCGCCGGGATGCCCTTATTTTTGCCTAGGCCAGTCAACCTAGCGGGTCTTTGTTCATGCACAGTATTTTCTGACTATGTCCACGCTCTCAGGGTTTAGGGAGTTGTCACTGTCGGTAGTGTTGTGTTGCCAAACTACCAGAAGATGCTTGTTTGATCGTACATGATTCATTGCTGGAATTCATGCCCAATGCCCCCAAGTGATTCAGATGGAGATCTGCCTCTGGCTATTTGGCATCTTTGAGAGATTCCTTGAACCTTGACTTGACTGCCCCAGATGATGGACAATGATCATGCCGTTCCCCTTGGTTGGAAGTGTTTTTTCCACTTGAGGTGATCCTTTTTATTGAGAAGGTTTTTGTTCACTAGATATTCATCATGCGAATTTCTCTGTTGTTGAACAAATAGTCATATGCAAACAATGTTATTTTAAGAATGCAAAGCTTACGTTTGTCTTGAAGTTTTGAAAATGCAGTTTTTTTAGTAAAATAGAATTTTGCAAAGATGTGATATCAACTCGGGATTTATAGCAAACCTTACAGGAGTCAGGATACCTTTTGTAACAGTATGCTTTCGAACTAACGCATGCTTCAGCTAGGACTTTTAAGGGTTATAACGTGGCATGGTTCACGGTTCAAGAAACAAAGGATAAAGGCTCAAAATTTATTTGTACCCGCCCGCTCTTCGTGATGTTCTTCAGTCCTATGCTCAGTTAATTGCGCATTTAGAATCCCAGTTAAGTCTGGCATCTTGTCCTTGATATTCCGATGATGGTTCAGATACTGAAAGTTTATTTTGAATAGGCAGTCATTTTTTTTGTTGAGGGTTTGTAGGACCTCTTTCTTTCTTTTTTTATTATCCCTGTCTTTTGCCTGAACTGTTTCTTTTGTGATTATAGTCAGCGGGATGCCCCAGTTTTTTCTTAAGTCTCCTTCATAGGTTTTGACTTAATGGGCTTTTATTTCGAGAGATAATGGCTGCCTGTCTTGACGATTATAGGGAACCATCACCATCTTTTGTTTTGGAAGGACGTCTTCGATGCCATTCATTATGCACTTGGATTAACTGAGAAAACTACCCTGCCCCAGGTTATGATTAAGGGTTTTAATATGTGTGAAAAGAAAAACTCCTGCTTCTTTGGCTCGAAGGGGTTGACTAGGGATTATCTTCCTTATAACTCCACTGTTTAGGATTTGAAACAACGCCTGTACATCTTCAGCGGGGTCTGTTCAAAAGCATACTGTAGATATTATGGTATCATTTTCGTCATCCTCCCTCTAAAGGGTCAGAGCTTTTGTTCGAGAGTTGAATATCACAAAAAGGAAATCAATTTAAATATAGTGAATACGAATGGATTGATTCAAAATAGACATATGCAATGCATTGATAAAGTAACAAAGTTTGACATGAATAGATGTTTGAACAATCAAAATAAAATTGCAAATTGAAAATTCTAATGAACAAAAGCCTCTCTTGTCAGAACTTGTCACTTCAAATGGTGAGCCTCGGAGGGATGGCAGAAGAACTCAGCCTGACCATCTTGTGTGAATTCTAGCGCTCCTTCATCAATCAGGTGTTGAATTTTATTTCTCAACGCCCAACAGTTGTTAGTGTCATGTCCAGGGCTGTTGGAATGGTATGCACACCTTGCATCAGGATGGTACCTTGAGGAGGCTATGTTGGGATTCTGAGGAGGGTCCCTTAACATAACCAACTTGGCCTTCAACATGCGTTGCAATTCTTGAGCCAATGACATGTTGATTTCGGTGAAGCGTCTTTCAGATGTATTCTTCTTATGTTGATTTCCCCGTTGTCGTTGGAGAGGTTATGGTTGGGCTTGTGATGTAGTAGTAATCTGGAAAGGTTTATTCCCAACCTCTTCTCTCACTGGGAGCTGATTAATGCCTTGATCCACAATTTTAACTGTTTGTTTCATGGATCTGCATCCATCTTGGTGAAGCTTGTTGAGAAAGGTTCTTAGCCCTTCTTGTCCTCGAGCTAAGTTTTGGATAAGAGCCATCTGCCCCAGAATCTGGATTCTCATTGCTTCTACCTCAGCTTGCAGTTGTTCCAGTTGTTCATCCTTGTTGTTGTCTGGACGTTCCTTGGTCAGATTCCCAGCGAAGAGTGTTTTCAGGTCTTCTTGCCCCTTGGATAGATTCAGGAGAAATTCCTTGAACTGGGCATCTTGAGCTTGGAGATCTTTGTTGTCTTGTTAGAGAGCCATTGCTGAAATAAACAGCAAGAACATGAGATACCTGCTTTGAAACCTGCTTATGCAATGATATGTATGCAATGTTTTCAAGGATCTCGCGGGTTAAACAAGAAACCGTTAGAATTTGATTGCAGCTTGATTGAAGAAACTTCGTGTCATTGAGAGTCATTCTTCCAGAGTCAAGCTCACCATATCGAGTGGGTCATAGCCCCTGACTCAAGATCCTTTGATAACATTGGCTAGAGGAAAATAAATCCCCTTTCTAGATGTCTGGTTCGCCATGACCTACATCACAGACCCTTGAGATCCTTGAAATGGTTAGTATGATATGCCATGCTATGTTATGATGCATGATGTCATGACAAAACAAACAACAGGTATATCAGATAACAGGCATGGAAAAGGAAAACAAGTCACGCAAAAAGCCCTTAAGTTTAAGGCTTGCATGGGGTCAAAGGTATTACTCTCTTGAAGTTCAGTTGGTTTCAACCTGTCCTAGCAAAAGAAACCGGGTTCTGGAGGTTCTCAATATCACTGACCATCCTCCATCGGTCATGGTTTCAGCTCACGCAATCTTTTCTTGCGACCGGAACTATCTCGAGAGTATGGTCTCAATGAGTGTAGCATCTCACTACTTCCTATGGCCAAGTTGGTCAATTATAGGTTCTAAGGTCGGTTGATGCTTAATGACCCATATAGCAGCCTCATATTCTCCTTGTTGCTCCACAAGGGATATTAGTACCAACTAATGTGCCACATCAACGTAGCTACTGCTTCAACCGTATCAGTCTACGTTGTACAGTTCCCTCACAGTCAATTGCTACTTACCTAAAAAGTGTCCCCCAGATCCGGGTTAGGATCTATAGTAACTCCGATACAAAGCCCACAAAGATAAAGCAATCAAATCAAACAATAGAAAACATTATGATGAACTAATTCTAAGGTACACCCCACTTATTTAATCCCCAGCAGAGTTGTCAGTTCTGTGATACGGTGGCAGAACCGACTGTTTGATACTGGTTTGCGTTTTGTGTTTTTTATTCGCAAAATGTCGCAGTAAGCAAGAGTCGCCACCGACTTTTATTTCAACCAATCGGAAAGGAAAAAAGCACAGAAAAATTCCTTTTTCGAGATTTTGAGTACGGGGGGTAGATTATGGAAAGGGAAGGTGTTAGCACCCTTTCCATCCGTGGTTTTCCACGGGCTCTTAGGTACTTGCTCATCCTTTTAAAAATTGCTTCCGTGTTTGTGTGTTTCGAAAATTTTTTGTTTTACTTCGATTTAACCTTTGCTTCTGTCTTCAATAGTGTTACGAAGTTGTTTTGAAAACTTTGTTTGAAAAAGTGTAAGTGTGGAAAAGTTTTGTTTGTTTTGAGCAAATACCTACTAGCATCTACCTACTCGAAAGAAGAATGTTCTATGTTCATTTCCTTTAGACAACGCTATCCCACTATTAATGAGTAGGTAGCACCGTCGTTGGAGTTTGAGGGACTATCAAAAGGGACGTAATGGTCATTGAAGGCAACATGTAAGGATACCTTAGCATTTCGAAAGGACTGTCATCATATATTCGTAGGCAACATCAAGGGACAAGATCATATACCGTAGGCAACTTCGAGGGGCATCGAGGGACCATGATCTTTATGATGATTTAAATCGAGGGTCTTTGCTAAGGGTATCCCTATGTTCGAGGGACATGACCATTGTTTTCTGAGGCAACCAAGTGAGGCATACCCTAAGAGTGAGCATGTGCATGTGTTTGATTTCAGTTATTTAATCTTTGCACAATTAAGGTGATCTACTGTTTTAATTTTCAAGACAGTCTTTCCATACAATCCTATTAACATACATCTAAGCAGTTTATATTTGCGGAATTTTAAAGTGCGGAAAATATTACAAGGCTTCGGGTATTTACATAGTCAAAAACAAACCCTTAAATAAACTATAAATGAAAGTAAAAAGGTCCTAATTAATCTATTACAACTTGTGAGCAATTACATTAATATGGTAAAATAAAATAAAGCGCGCGCGAATAAAGAACGAGAGAGAATTAGGGTTTTGACCCCGTCTAACCTAATCGAAAGAAAAAATATTTTTTATTGTTTTTAATTATTTCTAAGAAAAAAGAATTAGGTTTTTTAAAATTAAATACAAAATTAATTAGTAATTAAATTAGTTTAAAAATAATAATTAAATGGCCTATTTTTGTGTTTTGTTATTTTAAGAAAAAAAGAAATAGAACTAAGTTAGAAACAAAATCCTAATTGTTCTAATTAATTTTAATTTATTTACAAAACAATTAAAGTTACCTAAAATTAAATTAAAACCTAAAATTAATTATTCGAGTTTATTACAAAAAATCAAAGGTTTATAAAAAATGTTAAGTTTTATGAAAAAAGATTTAAACAGAAAGAATAAAAATAGGTAAAAGGATAAATAGAAAGGAAGAAAATCAAAACCAATAGGGGTGGTTGTTGAACCCAAGCTCTTAACCTTTTCAGGATGTCTGTCTCGCCATGTATTGGTGTCATGTGTTAGCTGTTCTGTTTTGGCCATTTGTGTTTTGGCCTCAACGTTCTATAATGAACCTGCATGGAATCCTGTCTAAATCTGCAGTGTTGAATCTCATGAACACATTAAATAAATTACTATATATTATGAAATACAAATAAAGCCAATATATGAAAAAATTTAATGTTAAAACCGATATGGATATATGAATGATTATACCCTTTTGATCATGGAGATCAAACCAGCCTTACCCTTACTGGAGAAGTAGTGATATGAATACTTTTATGCCCTTTTGATCATGGAGATCAAGTCAGCCTTACCCTTACTGGAGAAGTAGTGAGATGTGTGTTTGTAACAGGGATGGCTTGTTTGTAGTGAGATGGAGGTTTGTAATAAGGATTTCAAGGTTTTAGGGTTCTTAAAAGAATTTGATATTCTGAGAGCGTTGTGGCAAAGGCTTTTTTTTCTTCCTTTGTTTGTGTGAAAAGAATGAGATTATATAATAGAAATTAGAGAGAAAAAATTGGCTTTGAATGTGCAATTGGGCCTCCAATGTTCACTTGAGTTCGTCACGTTCTAGGCAAAATCGCAGGGGCTTAAGTGCAATTTTTGAAGTTGAAATGTGAAAACAAAATGTAGCCTACATCGAGAACTAACTCCTGTCCAAAAATGGACTCAATCGGATAAACGGTGAATTAGTTATGACTTTTTGAAGTTTCAGCTCAGACAATCTTATTTTGGGCTCCAGTGTCGACTCTGACACGTTCTTCAATAAAAAACTGGTATTGATTGGAGCATAATCCGGTCTTGACTTTTGAAGAAAAGTTATAGATCTCTGAGTCAGTGACCTTGTGTAAAAAGATGGGCCCGATCCGATAAAAATTGACCGAGTTATGAATTTTCGAAGTTTCGACCCAGATAAAATAATACTCAGCATTCAGGATTTTCAGCGCGTCACACGCACTCTGAGCAAAAAAAGAAGGCCTTTTGAATACCGTTCGAACTCGATACCTCCTGTGAAACCGTATCCAACTCAATTTGTGAAATTTTGGCGCTGGAACCAGCTCGATACGATGAAAATCGACCAAGTTATGATTTTCTGAACATGACGCAAATAAATTTGTCACAAATTTTCTGTATGAAAATACTTGATAAATCCGCATTTTTGAAGACCTTCTGATCGAAATTAGCTTCCAGCCGTAAGAGATTAAAACGTAGATGGCGTCAATACGGAATTTTGGCCACCGGAACAGGTTCAAAACGAGCCACGATCCTCAAGTTATGAATTTTTCAGCGCGTAAAAACTGCACTTTCAGCACACTTTTTCACCATATTTCTTCGAGAAAACTCACACATTCGGATACCTTCTTTAAAGAATTGACTCTTGAGCCGAACCTGAATTTGAGAATATATTATCAGAGATATCTTGGCGAAAGAACACCTGAATATGACGCGTCGGGTTGGACTTGTGAATCTTTGAACCCCGAATCGTTGCAAAACGGCGAACCGATCTTCAGCACGGAAAATACTTTGAGAATATCCATTGACGAAATAAACGTCACTTGTAACCTGAAGAAGCTTGATAAATATACCTTTATTCCATAATCATAAAACCAATAATATGCGTGTATGAAAAGAGGGTAAATTTTGGGGTACAATAAAGGGTTTAACTCGAAAGCATACTACAACAGGATAACGTTTCCTAAACTCCCAAATATGTGTTGCATATCCATGTTGGTATCTTACCACCCGCATCTTGACTCATTTTCTTAAAAAAGGGGGGAAGAAAAGTTTTGAAATTTTTGCACTCTAGCCAGTGATTCATTCACAACAGAGATGTGACACTTTGTTAAGGTTTTTCAACTTTAAGGCTTAAATAATCATCGCATCAGGCCTGTCATTCCCAAAATAAACATCTTTCTGCATGCAAAACATTTGTTTGACATTAAAAAAAAAGAGTTTACACTTTGAACACCTGTAAAGAGCTTAATGATTGTCAGGAAGGGAAATTTGGTTTTCTTCTGCTAGACAGAACCCGTGTATGAATAGGACTTTACCTATGCCCAGTGAAGTTTCGTCTCCCCAAAGAAGCTTTGTTGCCCCAGGAATCTTCTTTTAAAGGCTTCATTTTGAGACTTCAATTTCGAATATGTTGCACATCCCCAGTGGAGTTTTATTTAAATGGGAACTCACATTCTGGAGAAGTTTCAACCCTCTAACGGAGTTGCCAACGGAGATCCCTCGCCATGACATCTCATTTCCCAGCCGATCTGTTGATTGGGGAATCCTTATGTTAAGATCTTTCCTTATCCCCAGTAAAGTCGATACTGTGTGACTATCTGCATGATCCATCCAATGGTTGCATTCAAAATCTCTCTCCAACAAAAATCTTCAACAGAGTTATGCATCCCTGGCGAAGTCCCTCTTCCTCAGCAGAGCTTTGTTCCCCCAACAAATGTTTTCACCTCTCACGACGGGTTTGTTATCTTGGTACCATCCTCAACACGGCTGCGCGCTGTCTTTTCCAGAGATTACAGTTTTGCCCTGATTTTCTCCCTCAATGTCTAATCTTCTCCAGAAACTACAGTGTCGATCTGATCTTCCCTAGGGACTTGCAATTTATTTTTGCAGCTCCTCTCATTGTTTGTGGCCCATTTCTACTGGTTGCTCGACTGTTATTCCCCGCAAAGCTTCATTTCTTCGAGGTTCCCTCTTCAGCAGTTCCCCATATTTTCTCTTCTCCTTTGGATTTTGCAATTTATTTTTGTAAGTCATGTCAGATCCTGACTTCTTGGTTATTGGCTTCTCAGTTGGCCATTCCCCATTGGAACTTTTAAACATGCATCATTACATTGCATCTACCAAAATGTGTAGCATTTCCATTATATGGAACATTGTGCTATATAAAAAGAATTCAAACATGCATCGAAACATAAGTCATTATTGTTTCGGTTGTCCCCAGTGGATTTGATAATATTTCGGATTAAATCCCCAGCGAGGTCTTCATCCTCATTATCTCAGTTTCCACCCCATACCTATATCCTTTTGACGTCAATCATTTGTCTGTTTGAGTGTCTACTCTTGACTGTAGTTCAGTTTTGCATTGGTGCAGTCTTCTCGAGTTTAGTCTTCATTACCCTCTCTGATTCATTACAATGTCTATTAATGCACCTTTTGAATACCAGTTTCATCCTGATATTTGCTTTCAGCAGGTTTTTAGATGTACGCCCTAATCTCATTGCTTTGGGTTGAGCTTAGAGTTTCGTCTCCTCACCTTGTGCATGAAATCCAGTTTCGTCCTGGTACTCATCTAGTTTAGTTTCGCCTAACTAGTTATTGAGTCGAGTTTCATCTCGTTTTTGCTTTCATACCTTGGACACTTTGACGGTGTTCATTTACCGAGTGCAGTGTTTGTATTGCGTCCCTGGTTTGAAACTAGTCTCTTTTGTTCCTTGGATTCTTCTGTCGTTTTCGTCACTGTTTATCCATTGATCTGAGACCAGCAGGTGCTCTGAGAAACATGCACTCTCATCACTTTGCTATGGGTCGAGTTTCGCCTTGTTACCCGTGCGTGAAGTCATGTTTCGTCCTGGTACTCATCTAGTTTAGTTTCGTATAACTGTTTATTGAGTCGAGTTTTGTCTCGCTTTTGTTCCTCATTTCTGGGATTCTTTCGGTTCCTTCATACTGTCTATCTTAGTTGATATTAGCAAGTGCCCCTAGAATCACGCACTCTAGCCACTTTGCTTTGGCTCGAGCTCAGAGTTTCGCCTCCTCACCCGCGTACGCTTTCTTTTCCAGAGCTTAGTTTCGCCTATACTATGTGGTTTGAGTTTTATCTCACCCTTCTTTGAAGCCCAATTTTACCCTGGCACATTTGTTCGGAAGTTTAGTTGCGTCTACTCTTCTTTGTTTTTGTTCTGTTTCAACCTGCGTTACAGCTTCATTCTGACGCATGTCTTGGGAGTTTTCTATTTCTGTTTCTTTCTTCTTCAAGAGTGTAAATTTTTGGGTTCTTTCGTATTCAAACATCTTCAACCTTGTACGCTCGAAAGTTGTCACTTTTCTCACTTATCATGTTGAATATATTTGAATAGGGGCAGCTGTTGCACCCCAAAATTTACCCTCTTGATTTAGGCTTATGTTTCATCATGAATATCATATTGCATTGCATTCATACATTATGGTGGGATCAAAGTACTTTGGTTATCAAGTTTTCCTCAAGCCTTGAAGGTTGATTGCATTGACAAGTTGCTCAAGTAGAACGTTATCATCTAAACCTCTGGATCTTTCAAGCTCAAAAGCTATTTCATATCTCAAAATGTTTAATCCATCCCATTGGATCATCAGAGGATTGAAGTTTGTGTTTGTTTATAAGAGGAATCTCTCTTTTGATCCACCAGTCAAAATTAGGGTTTGGTCCAAGTTGAAGTAATTGGGGTCTGGATGAGCCAATTCATGAAGCACCACTATCTTATCATCATTTAGATCAAATTTGATCAAAGAGTCTCTCATGATGCCCAGTGGAATTAGGGTTTTGAAGCTTGATCAACTATCTCCTAGTACATGGTACAAAACTAGGGTTTTGGATTTAATCAGGATTTCTTTGACTTTTTCACCCAAACTTGCTTCCATGATTCACCACATGTTATTAAGCATTGATGATTGAAAAATTGAGGTTCAATTTGGATTGGAAATGATTCAATTGATCAAAAGGGCCAATTTGGTCATTTTGACCAAAGTCAATAAAATCAGGAGTTGACCAAGTGGACTTTTGGTCAACCATCAATTTAAGCATCCTCTTTTCATATTCTATACCCAAATTCATCTTTGGATCATGAGAAATGGTGAATTTGAGTGTAACTTGTTCAAGAAGAAACTTAAAAAATTTTAAAAAAAATTCTAAGTGTCAAGATGACTTCTCTTGGGCAAGTCACGTGCGTAATTTCATCAAACACTTGGCATGCCATTTTGAGGAATCAATTTCTTGTGACTCAAGCCTCAATTTGAAAAATTTAAAAATTCATTTTGAAGAGGGCTATGAAAGATTCTCATTAAACTTGGAGTTACTCAAATTGGATTAAAATTGAGGAAGTTATGATTTGAGAAAGTTGGGTGGCAAAACCGGATCTTTGAAGGCACACGGGCAGGCCAGTGTGCGCGGTCTTGGGCAAGATGGTTTGACTTTCCCAGGAATCCTAATGTCCACATCTCTCTCATTTCTTCACCATTTTTGATGAATCAAAGATCATTGTGAAGCTTATCATTTGAATTGTAATTGGCTCAAAGAAATTTGGAAAATGCACGAGCCAATTTGAAATGGCCTTAGTTGGAAGTCAGCTGATTTTTGGTGTGTGCTTGGCCATGGCAATTTTCAGGTTTTGGTTTATTTCTGATTCAATTATTTCAGGGTCCACTTGCACATGCTTGGCACGAATTGGACACCTCATGTGATTTCTAAAGAAGGCCGAACCAAGTGCATACCTCGTGCCTCTCTCATTCTCACATTTTTGCCAAAATGGGAAACTTCCCACTCAAGCAAATCAGTCCCATGTGCAAAAGAGGACAGCTCACCTCATCAGGCTTTTTTCACTCACTCACACTCTCCTTCTGTTGCTTAAAACGACTGCAAGCATTGCCTAAATACCAAGCAAAACGCAAATGGCCATCACACTTGTTTTGGTTTGACAGAAAATTCACTTTTGCCCTCTAACGACTCTTAGCTTGAATTACCACTCTAACCTCACTCAAAACGCTCTATATAAGTTGCTCAAGCTCTCCTTTCAGACATGGACGCACTGCATTGGAAGAAGCTCCTCAGAATTCTCTCATTTTTCTTGCTCCGCAACTTGAATCGGGCAACTCATTTCTCTTGATCCAGTCCTCATTTCTCTACTCAAACACCTTCATTGGAGCACAAGGAAGCTATTTGGAAGGGTTTCTTGTTAGAATTCAGAGGCACCAAGTGAATTTATTTTTCACTTTTGCAGGTATGCTCACTGAATCTGAACCTTGATTTGAGCATGAATTGAAGTGTCTTGTGGTGTGCATTGTGTTTATAGTTGGCCAATCATTATGATTGATGTATATTGGAGCTCTGATTCAAGCAGATTTGGTGAAATCGTGTTTCTGGTTTTGATGTTTACAAGTGTGTTTTTCCAGTTTTTGAGATTTGATTTCTTGATATATGCTTGATCTCTGAGTTTGATTCGAATTGCATGGTGTAGTATCAGCTTTAATTTAAGCTTAATTTCATGGATTTTGGTTGAGAATCGTGTTTGTTTGATGGACCTGAAGTGAGCATGTTGGAACTGATGGAAACAAATGTTTTACCCAGGCTAGAGGTTGAAGATGATGCGTGGCATCATCTCATTGGCCTTGTTCTTATTTTTGATATTTAATTTTCATTGATTTTCTGATTTTTGTTTTCCTGATTAAAACTTGTTGAAAAATTATGAAAAAATTCATGAAACTTAAAAATAATATTCTTGACCTTGTGCATTTTTTTGATAATTTTTGAAAAATGCTTTGATTGGTTTAAAAATTTGTGTTATTATTTAATTATTTGTTTAGTTTTTATTTTCATTTTAATATTTATTTGATTTGAAAAATTCCACAAAAAATATTTTGGACTCATAAAATAATGTAGAATTTGATTCTGAAATTTGTTTAGCGTTTTTTCTATTTTTGATTATGAATTTAATTTGAGAAGTTTATTTTGAATTTTTGCTTTATAATTTTCATTTTAATACTTCCATTAATTCAAAAATCCTCAAAAAAATCATGCAAGCTTGTTTTTAATCACAGAATCTGAATATAATTTTATTTTTACTTTTTTGTGATTTTGGCTAGGGTTTACATTTTTTCCATTAAAAAATAGTTTAATTGTCAATTGTTTGTTTGATTTTTATTTTAATATTTCCTTTAATTCAAAAATTCCATAAAAAATCAGGGATGTGTGATTTTAATTCTAATATTTGAATATAATTTTGGTTAGATTTTTTTTCTTCTGATTTTTGGTTAGAATTTCATTTTGAGATGTGATTATTTGTTTAAATGATTAATTGTTTGAATTTAATTTTATTTTTGATTTTTCTTTAATTCAAAAAATGTGAAAAAATATGTATTCTGACATTTAGGGTTTCCTTGTAATTTGCATGATCTTGGTTTGAATTTTTTAAATTTTGATCTTAACTAATCAATATTTAAGATTAAAAGTCAAAAATTAGGGTTTTGTTGCTTATTGTGCAAGTTTCTTTTTCAAAACCACTATGCCCTGGATTTTCAATGGAACTTAGGTCTTGATTATGGTTCATGAATGCATTGAGGATCTGAAAACCATTTTTCTTGAATTATTTGACTTGGTTTGATATTTTTCCATGAATTATTTTGAAAACTTATCTAGTTTTGGTAGTTTTGCCAACTAGTTTTGAACTTTGAGCCTCATTTGATCTCCTCCTCAATCATTCATGAACTTAAGGCTTGCTTTCTGACTTCTACACACTTCAAATATGCTAAGATATTTTTGGTTTGAATTATTGATCCTTGTTTCTATTTTTGATGTATTTTTTGAAGTGAAGGTACCCAATTAATGTTGCATATCTTGTTGCAATTTGTTTGATGGCCAATGAACTTGAGTGAGGCCTATGATTGGGCACCTAATGATCATGTTGGTTCTGATTATCCATATAAAGTCAAGTCATTTTACTTAATGCCCCATGTTTGAATGTTTGAACCTTTTTGATGAGATGTGTGGAATCCCTCTTCTATTGTGCTTGTGAACTGTGATAATTTAATTGAGAATGGTTGAAATGTGTTTGCTACTAACCTTCATGGTCTTTTATTGTATTCTTCCTAATCTCTCATGATCCTTTATTGATACTCAATTATCAATTCAACATGGTGATAGAAAGGAGCAACATTCCTCTACTTTTTTTGACCTAATGCTTATTTCTTTTGGTCTACTATGCCTAATGCTTTGATGATTGTTATCATGTTTTTCTCACTTCATCATGTTTTATCCATCCCTTATGTGAGTCATCATTCAACTTATGCGAACACTAACTTGGTTGTTGAATGTGCGAGGTACTTTGAGGAAAGTTTCTTTTTTGGCTTAAGGCTATTGTGTTTCACTTTATTTGTGGGACACAATTTATTATATTGGCACTACTCTTGTGTTTGGCATGTTTGATGGTTTATGCAGGATATATATATATATATATATATATATATATATATATATATATATATATATATATATATATATATATATATATATATATATATATATATATATATATATATATATATATATATATATATATATATATATATATATATATATATATATATATATATATATATATATATATATATATACATGTGATTATGAAATCTATACATTTCCCTTGGGATCTGTTCATATCTGATAATCTCATTACTTACATCCTGATGGCGTAATTTCTGACTTGATTTGTCTACTGATGCCAGCTTGCTTGAAGTTCTCTGGGTTTCTTTTATTCTTGCTCAGTTGCTACGGATAGTTATCCGTTTAGTATTGCACTATTTCCTTTCTTTCATTTTCATTTTGCATAGTTCTATGATTGCATGATGGGACCTCTGTTGCTGATATATGTCAGAAGGCCCTCTATTTTTTTGTCTGATACATGTGTTGTGTTTGCTTTTGATCGATGAGTCACTCAATTTAGAAATTGAGATCACGACTTCGCTCTCAGTGCATGTTCCCTATAGGATATTTATTGTTTTTTCTTCTTTAATTGTTGATCGATGAGTCACTCAATTTAGAAATTGAGATCACGACTTCGCTCTCAGTGCATGTTCCCTATAGGATGTTTATTGTTTTTCTTCTGTAATTGTTGATCGATGAGTCACTCAATTTAGAAATTGAGATCACGACTTCGCTCTTATTGCATGTTCCCTATAGGATAGTTTTGTTAAGCTTCCTTTAGCATGTTAATTAAGGTAGGTTTTTCCTTTATCCTCAACCTTAGGGTCAACCATTGTATGATAACATTAGGGCTAGAGATTAGGATAGTTTCCCCTAGTTGTTTTCTTTTCCTTTGCATTTTGCACCTTAAAACAAAATTTGCTTTCTTGGCAAATCATAAAACACCTCTAATAAACTCAAACCCTTTCTTCAAGGTAAAAGATACAAACCAATCCTATTTGTTTGTGCACCTCTTGGCTTTGTTTTTTTTTAAACCTTATAGCCGATGTTTCGCCATTACACATTTGTTTGAAGCCGATGTTTCGCCATCGCACATGTTTGTTATCCTACTTTGATTCTCAATATCATTGTTAGGTGTGATATTTTACTATCCGTTTGTTGATGTT
The DNA here is from genome assembly GCA_948472305.1 of Vicia faba. Classification (NCBI taxonomy): domain Eukaryota; kingdom Viridiplantae; phylum Streptophyta; class Magnoliopsida; order Fabales; family Fabaceae; genus Vicia; species Vicia faba. Next base: position 1,404,026,476 of record OX451738.1, on the reverse strand, counting down.
TCGCCATCTTTACCATGATATCTTGTTATCTTGAAGCCGATGTTTTGCCATCGCACATGTTTGTTATCTTGCTTTGATTCTTAATATCATTGTTAGGTGTGATGTTTTTTCATCCGTTTTATTGATGTCTCGCCATCTTTGCCATGATGTTTTATTATCTTTTGCCAATGTTTCGCCATCGCACATTTGTTTGAAGCCGATGTTTTGCCATCACACATGCTTGTTATCCTACTTTGATTCTCAATATCATTGTTAGGTGTGTTGTTTTGTCATCCGGTTTATTGAGGTTTCGCCATCTTTGCCATGATACTTTGTTATTTTCTAGCCGATGTTTTGCCATCTCACATTTGTTTGAAGCCGATGTTTCGCCATCGCACATGTTTGTTATCCTACTCTGACTCTCAATGTCATTGTTAGATGTGATGTTTTGTCATCCGTTTTATTGATGTTTCGCCATCTTTGACATGTTACTTTGTTCTTATTTAGCCGATTGTTTTATCATCTCATTTGTTTGTTGTTTTATTTGATGTTTTGCCATCTTGACTATTTTTGTTGTCTTAACTAAAAAACACAAACCAACCAAAATATATTAAGCCGAACTACGGCTGCTCTGATTCCTTAAAAGGGATACGTAGGCATTGGGGTAGGGCCCGACCGAGCATAACTTTTATTGTCCCTACATTGTTTTCTTTTTCTTTCGCATGCATTCCCTTTTCAGTTTTAAGCCATAGACATAGGATTTGACCACATCCATTAGATTAGACAATAAGAGTGGATACCGTAGAGTACTACGGGCGTGTGCGGTGTTAATACCTTCCCCTCGCGTAACAGACTCCCTTACCCGATCTCTCGGTCGAAAGACTGTGATTTCTACCTTTTCAGGTTTTCTCGATGTTTACCTTTCCCTTTCGGTGGGATAAAAAACGTCCGGTGGCGACTTCATTGATTTTATATCTGATGACGGTTTGTCGGGTTGTTTCAGTGTCAATCGAATCATTTTATGCCTCTATGTTGATGACTTACTCATTACAGGAGCAGACAAAGCTGAGATAATGAAGGTAAAGTCAATGTTAATGCAGGAATTCGAAATGTCTGATTTAGGGAATCTCTCCTATTTCTTGGGAATGGAATTCAAAGACGTCGAAGAAGGAGTTTTCTTGCATCAAACGAAGTATGCTCAAGATATACTGAAGAGGTTCAATATGAGCAACTGTAAGGCAGTTGTTACTCTATTAGAGACTGGAGCAAAGCTAAAGAAGGAATCGAATGATGAGTTTGTAAGTTTGACCCTTTACAAACAAATCATTGGATCCTTGAGGTATCTTTGCAATACTATACCAAATATCTGCCAAAGTGTGGGATTATTGAGCAGATTAATGGAGAAGCCTCAGGAATGTCATCCCATCGTAGTGAAGAGGGTGTTGAGATACATAAAGGGAACTATTGATCATGGTGTATTGTTACCAAAGAAGTCGAAGAACAATAGAGATGTCGAAGTTCATGGATACACTGACTCGGACTTCAGTGGAGATCGAGACGAAAAGAAGAGTATTGCAGGCTACATTTTCATTATCGAAGGAGCTCCAATCTCCTGGAGTTCTAGGAAGCAAAGCATTGTGGCTTTGTCATCATGTGAAGCAGAATATGTGGTTGCATCATATGCTGCATGCCAAACAACATGGATCGAAATGCTACTTGAAGAACTCAGAATAAGAGAATCGAAGATGAAGTTGTTTGTTGATAACAAATCAGCTATAAACCTTTCGAATCACCCAATGTGTCATGGTCAAAGTAAGCACATTGAAAGAAGGTATCATTTTCTGAGGGATCAAGTCAACAAAGGGAAGCTTGAAATATAACATTGCAAGACAGAAGTGCAACTAGCTGACATATTCACCAAACCTCTGAAGAAAGTAAGGTTCGAAGAGTTAAAGAAAAGAATTGGGATGAGAAGTCTTGATAACATGAATTAGGGGGGGTGTTAGTTGGTTAATTCTTGTTATATAGTTATTTGAGCTTTTAGCATGTAATTGGGTCTGGGCATTTTTGCCTATAAAAAGGACATTGTGTTTGTGCAGTAACAACAATAATAACAAATCAGATAGATAATTAGTTACATATAACTAACTCATCATTCTCTCTCTCTTCTTCTTATTTTCACAAAATCATCTTTCTTGAATCATTTGTTCCAACAAAACTGTACCACCTTAAATCACAATAATTATTATATTTCTTTCAAGTAATCATCAACAACTAAGAAAGCAATTGATAATTTAATTTAATAGATAGTAAAATCAAAACCTTGAAAAGTCATTGCTTGCACTATTAATATTAGTTTATTACTAACTTAAAGAAAACTGAATGATAAAGCTCCAAGCTTTAGTTCATTTTTATTATCAAGTAGAACAATGTAATAAAGAGCAGAAGCTTTTCACTCATGCTACTCTAAAAAGTGAAGTTTGTTCATATGGTACAAGATGAAGAGTGGCCCTGTTCAAGGTACTGCTTTGGATGATTGCTTGACATGAATGCCGTGTAAAATTTTGCAACCTGGTTCAGACCCTCTTGATGGTCAAATCATAACCTGAGGATATACTTCTAAGTAATGAAAAACAACTAATTAATTCTCTAATAAAAATATTTAAGGATATACTCGTTCATCCACCACTTTTATAAGTGCATCTCACGTCTTTGAAAATTTTAATTTACTTTTCATATATTTATAAATATATTTTTAAACGCATTCAAAATTACGTTAATGTTTTCTTTTTTTTAGTTTCATTCTAATTTGAAAGAAAAATAATATTTAGAGATGTATCTTTGTATATTATTTGAGTGTATTTAAAGATGTATTTCTGAAATACTTCATGCACTAATTTTTGTAATTTTGTTATTCATTCAACTGATTTACATAAAAATTAAATGATATTTCTGGAGATACATCTCTGGAAATGTCCAGCAGAAAAGTTGATAAAACACCACCTTGCATAATCATCTTCTTCATGCTAAAATAAAAGAGGAATTTATTTCTACACCTAGTATCCTTCTCCAAGACCTGTTGCGAAAAACCCAAAATACCTTCAGAATTTGCAAGTGCGCTTACGAACACACCATCAACATGATTTCTTAGATTTACTTCGAATGTGCACACACGAAGTCACCTGTTAGCTTATTTCGAAAGTGCGTGTGCGAATTTATCTTTGGGCAGAACAATCAACATTATTCAACATAATCATAACATTCATTCAATAAAATTCAAAGAAATTACATAATTAGTTATGCAGAAAATTAAAATTATATATTGTTATAAACGGGAAGTTGAGACGTTGCAACATCTTAATAACATCTACTGCCGATCTTTGAAGCCTCGTATCCATCTCAATCGGATCCTTGGAAGAGTATTGTTGAAAGGTATCCCACATAACCTATAAGTCGTCATCGTTCTTGAGCTCAAATGGGGTGAACTTTACGTTTCCTTCAGTGTCAAGTGAAGGTGAACGATACTCAAGTTTGACCACCTTTCGATTCTCTGGATACTTCAAGAGAGAATGCAGTATCGCAATGAGCTCGGTGAATGGCGTGTCCTGCGAGAACCTGAATTGAAGTGGCGACTGCTCACCACTGAAGTAGACAAAAGCAAGGTGTGGATATGTTTATGTCATTTCTGGTTTTGGTTTGTGATGGAAAATGAAATGGTTTGGAGACTCAATTTATAGGCAATTTGGAGTAATAAGGACCAAAGAAATCTTATCAAGACTTAATTCGTAAGTGCACATGCGAATTACCCATATTTTTACACAAATAAGGGAACTCGCATGTGCACTTCCGCAACCACCACGTATTTTATAAAAATAGGAGGTGAATTCGCATATGCATATGCGAATTAAGTCATGTGTTATTTTTTTTAAGAATCTAAGGTTAATTCGCAAGTGCACTTGCGAATTATTCAGAAGCAGAAACAGAACCATTGTTTGCACCAAATAGACATGGAAAAAAATAATTAAAAAACTAAATATAAATAATATGTTATATATGTATTGAAACGTATAGATTTTATAATATGTTCGATAGTACATTCAAAAAATAATTTGATTACATTCTAAAATGCACTGGAAAATTATCACCGCTTAAATCTAAAACCAGATCTTTCTTCGATTTCTCCCTATTTGACGATGTTTCAAGCTCCATAAAATTGGTGAACACCATCATTCTATCTAAAAAATGATTCGGCCAAGTTTTCGCCTCTTTTGCATGATGTGTCGTCCATTCCACGGATGTGGCCGGAATCGGACAATCGGGTTTCAAATAAACCTGAGCAAAATGATGTGACCTAAGGTACCCAACACACATGATGTGTCTGGATGGATCTTTAGGCGGGATAGCCCGAAGAGGAAAAATGTTTCCGAAAAATCATACCTCGTCAAGTCGATACACACCATCTCATATGCATTTGCTATAAGATAGCCCATTTCGGAGAAGCTCATCCACTTTTCAACCAGTGTGTTAACAGTATCACATGGAGCAAGAGCATGGTGAACTTTATTAAATGCTTCCGTCGTCCTATATAGGCGAGTGTAAAGTTCCCTATGTGTCGTCAACTCAGAAATAAGTGTTTGGCGCACAAGAGTGTGTTTCTCCTCTCCTTGACCAAGCAATTTGGATACGGCCCGATATCAGCAATTACCATCTGTTGTACTCCAAAATTTTCCCTCTCATCTTATCAATATTTCCCCTCACAATACTCTTTGGACTCCAGACAAGATTAGGGTTTGCTCTGCTCAAGACATCTCCTTGCACTGATGACCTGAAATTAGGGTTTGAGTTTGCGCAGGGATTTTTGGACTTCCAATGCCTCATGTGACTTTCATACTTCATGTTGGACTTATAAGATTGCCCATACCAAGTTTTAAGCTTTGAATCAAATTTTTGCCCAGTCAATTGGATAGTTGACCTAAAAATCAACTGTATTGGGGAAAACGTCAACCATGGCCAATTTACAGTCAAACCTCATAATTTTTTTATCCACAACAACATTTTAGAATCATATGAACCATTTGATCAAGTTTGGACCACAACTCCTCAAGAAATTTGATCAGATCTTCAAAAGGGCAAAATGGTCATTTTTAGGGTTTTGACTGTAGAAGGGCAATTTCTGATTTTTAACCTAGCCAATGGCAAATTGGGTTCAATCATGGATTCAAGGACTCAATGGCATCATCTTGACCTAATCACAAGGTTCAAAAGATCTCAAAAGCATTGGATTGACAGATGAATTTTCCAGTCAACTGACCTAAAAATCAACTGTACACTGAAAAGTCAAATTCTGACTTTTTTTGGTCAAAATCAAGTGCCAAGGGTCATTTTTCATCAAGATGTGTCAAAACATGAAAATTGTTCACCAAGAAACCTAATTTGGAAAATTAGGGTTTTTCTCGCATTTCTCAGAAGAAATTGAGTTCTCAGAAATTCAATTGATTTTCACATGTTTTCATGCTCTCTCAAATTTACTGAAAAGGCAGTGTTTGTTTGATTCAGGTTAACCAGTTAATTTGCGTCTTTTAAAACATCCGCTTGTTTATGGAATAAACATTTGCCTGTTTATTAGAATACACAGTGCGTGTTTTGATTGGAATACAGTTGCAAGATTACAGAGTTATTGGATTACTTGGAGTTTAAGTTATCTTGATTGTAATTATTGGAATGCAGTTTCAGTTATCTTAATCAGGAATCTTAAAGAATCAGTGAAGACACAAAGAGATAATTACAAGTTACTAATAATAATGGATTTTATTGAACATCAGATTATCTCATAAAGACTTTTTCATTTATTTCAAAAATTGTTACAATACAATTTATTATTTAAATGCTTTAAGTTTTACAACTTATTGTATTTGAAAAATAAATTAGTACAATTGTTTGAGTATTTCTCTCTAAATTATAAAGAAAAAATCTAAGCCTAAGGATGACTAAGCTTCCATTGCTCCCATGCTCGCCAAAGAATCTCTTGCTTCCTCTGCTTTGCCACCATCCAGTTTGCGCTCACCTGAAAGAAAGACAGAAAAATAATTAGCACAGTTAATTGGATATGAGTAAGAATTTTCAAAAAAAAAGAAAATTGTGTTCATCATTAAAGTTTTCCATTTGGAATCAGAGGGCTATTTTTAATTCATCACGTTTTTATTTTTCTCTTTGCAAATCACAAGAAGATTACTCTTCTTGGTTCACAAAAAGAAAAATAAAAATGCAACAAGGCAAGCTATCCAAACAAGAAATGCATGGCCAAAACATATTCCAAACAGCATAAACAAGCAAACAAGGCCCAATGGCTAAACAATGCAGCATGGCAAGTAACTAAACAATGCAGCATGGCGAGTAACTAGACAAGTACAATGCAGCAAACTAGACAGCAGCAAGGCAAGCAGAAAGTACAGTAGTATGGTAAACCAAACAACAAGCAAGGGGCTTGTTTCAAAAGCTTTTCATCATTTTCCAAGATTTTTGGCAAACTTTTCAGAAAAAGGTGAAAAAGCATTTTGCTTTTATCATTGAGAGAGGAGAGAGAGGAAAGAGGTCACCTAATTTGTTGTAATTGTACAACTTTGCTATTCTGCCCACAGGCTGTCAAAGAGAAAAGCAAATATAACACCATCAAACTATAAGAGGAGAAAAAGATTTTGGTAAAACTGAGAAAACAAAACTGCATGGCAAAACAAACTCTCAAGCCTGCAACATTTTTAACTTCAAAATTGTCAAAGGCATCAAAGCTGCATAACCATTTTTCAACATAACCAATATCCCAAAGCTGAAAACATTCAAGCCAAAACTCCCAACCTGTTAACTGATCAAACCTGCACTGTCAAAATCCCAAGCCAGTTTCATAACCATTTTCAACATAACCAATATCCCAAACCTAAAAACCAACAACAAACAGCCAAAACCTGTAAACCAACTCTCAAAACACCCAAACATGCATTTGTAACAAACACCAAGTTCAACATCCAAAACATACAAAAATCCCAAGCCTGTTAACCAAATATACCAAGTTCAAACATACAACCAGCAAAAACTCCCAAACTCACAAAGCCTAACCAAACTGTACAACAACAAAACCATAAGAAATCACAACCAAACCTGCCAAACTGTCAAACAAACAGCCAAAACAACCAAACCCGTTAAACCATAACCAACAGCAACATAGCAAACATCCAAAACTGAAACCATTCCAAATCCAAAACCTGTAACCCAGTTCAAAACCAAATTCCAACAAGTTCAAATCAAAGAAATAGAAAAGTACCAAAACTGTCCAACAATCTTCAACAGTTCATTAACCAATATCCAACAAAGTCAGAAGCATCATCATCATTAACCAATATCCAACAGAAGCATCATCAAAACCAATTCTCAAGCTTCCAAAACATACAATTCCAACTCAGTTCAAACAACCTTCAGCAGATCAACAATCACAAAACACTTCAAACCCAGTTCAAACCAAATTGTTAACAAAAATCATCATTTACAACAAAAACCATCTTTAATACAAAGCCACAAAATATCAAAGCTTTCAGAAACTGATAAAACCTGTTAGAACATTCAAAACCCAAAACATTCAAACCAATAACAATATTCCAAAGTCTAAAAACAGTTTTCCAAGCTAGAACAATCACAGAGTTTCAAACAAATCTTCAAAGTAACAAACAACATCTAACAATCAAAAATATCACATCATCATCAGTCAAAGTTCAAGGGATAGAAAGAAATCACCAGAAAAGCTCACGACATCATTTATTCCCCCGCCTCCGGCCACCAAGGAAGCACCATCAGTTCAATCTCACATTCCTCTCCATTCTTTCAGAAAAGTTCCAAAGGTATGTTTCTTTTCAAACCATTTTTTGCATCTCAAAACATAGCACAATAGATTAACAAACAAAACATGAACAAGGTTAACCATAACAGAAATTGTTCAAACTTCAAAATCCACAGAATCGTACCTTTCAAAGAAGCGAAAAACATCAGCACTTAGGATGTGAGAGAGATAGTGCTCCGATGACCGGGATTGGAGAGAGAAGATCAGTTTAAGTGGTAATCGAGCATTTTAGTTTTGAATCAGAGCTTAGGGTTTCCAGAAAGCAGGGACGTTCATAGATGGAGAGATGAACGAGATAGGGACGTTCAGTGAGAAAGATGAACTAGAGAGGGACGAAGGGACGATAGCGCCACTGTGAGAAACGGCGCCGCTGTGAAAGGGGAACAACAAACCCTAATTGCGTTTACCCTAATCAGAACAATTATGCAAGTTTAAGGTTTTGGGCCAGTTTTTTAAAGCCCGCACGTATTCGCTAGCTCACACCCCCCCCCCCCCTTATTTCCTTTAAGCCTATTTTCTTTCATTTTGATTTAATTTTTTGTTTTTATTTCTTTTTGTTAATAATATATTAATGTTTTTAAAACTTTATTTCATTAAATTGATTTAGTTTTTTTTAAGTTATTAATTTTCTTTTACCATTTTCTCTTTTTTATAAAAAAACTCATTTTTATTAATTTTTAATAAAAAAAACATCAAAAACATTGATTTAATTAGTTTTCTTTCTTTAAGCTTATAATTAATAAAATACACAAAAAATATATAAATAAAGATTTTTTAACTTAAATCATTTTCTTTTTAGATTAAGTTTTATTTTTCTTTTTTGTAAGTAAATACATTGCATTTCATACTTTATTGATTTCTTTATTTCATAAATTGTCATAGCTTTGTATTAAATCGCACAACAATTCCATTTGGTTGTATTATTTGGACATTGCTATTTTTATGTGATTCATCCCCATTTGTAATAATTGTGCCCCCATTCCCGGATACTTTTGTAATAGCTTAGAATTTTAATTCCCGCAATTTATTGCTTTTTATATACTGTGTAGTAATTAGGCGTGTATGGCAAGATTCAAAAATCAATCGCTAGATGACCTAATCCAAGAACAAATAACTTGAAATCAACACACTTCTCACACGTGCACCTCTAGGGTAACCTCGCTTGTTACCTCAGAAATACAATCATGTCCCTCGAATATGAGATACTCTAGCAATGACCCTTCGATAAACAAAGATCGTAGTCCCTCGATGACCCTCGATGTTGCCTTCGATAAAACGATCTCGTCCCTTACAAAATTGCTAGAGCTTCTCACAAGTTGCTTTCAATGATTGTATAATTGACCCGCGCCTGTCCCTTTACATCCAATGATGGGGCTTCTTACCAAATCAATGGTAAGATAGCACCATTAAAAGGAAGAAGAAAAGAACAACTTAAGACCTTTGGAGTAGATAGATTCGCTCTTAGTTACTCGCTTGCTCACGACAAAAACTTTTACATTTACACCTCCATTTCCAAACACTTTCAAAAGACAAAACGTTTTGTATACGTTCTTATAGAGACGAGAACCATTGCAAAACCTCTTTTCAAAACACTTTTCGAAACACGATTCACAAACACCTCTTTGAACTATTTTTCGAAACAAAACTTTGTATATGTTCTTATAGAGACGAGAACCATTACAAATAAACTTTCCAAAATATTTTCAAAACCCACACCATAAGCACACAATCAAACAAAAGCAAGTGATCTAAACGAGTAACTAAGAGCCCATGGAAAACCATGGATGAAAAGGGTGCTAACACCTTCCCTTTTCATAATCTACCCCCCGAAACCCGAGAAAATTCTCGAAAGGTCTTTCCTGTGCTTTTTTTTACCTTTCCTTTTGGATAAAAGAAAAGTCGGTGGCGACTCTTGCTAACCGCACAAGTGCGAACACAAACGAAAAACCTTAAGTCAGTTCTCCCACCGCATCACAGAACTGGCGACTCTGCTGGGGATCTATTATAAAAGTGGGGTTACCTTAGGGTTTTAGATCACCTTTACATGCTTATCTTGTTTGATTTATATGCTTTACATTTTTGTTTCCTTGTTTGGGTTTGTTTTAAATCCTACACCCGGATTTGGGGACACCTTTTAGGTAAGTAGCAATAAACTGTGAGGGAACTGTGCGGGGTATACCGACATGGTTGAAGCAGTAGCTATGTTGATGTGGAACTTTGGTTGGTACCGGTAACCCTTGAGTTGAATCAAGGAGAGTACGGGGCCGCCGCGTGGTGTCGTGAAACATCAACTGACCTTAGAACCTTACTTGACCATCTTGGCCTTTTTAGGACGTAGTGAGATGACCGGTTTCAGTGTAGAGCTGAAAATTGGTAGATACTCGATACTACACTCATTGAGGGTTGTTTTCTTGGAATATTTCGGTCGCCGGTAAGAGGCTAAATTGAAACAATGAACAAGGAAACAATCTAGTGATTTTAAGCTCCTTTAGAACCCGGTTACTATTTCTAGGACAGGTTGAGCCGACTATACTTCAAGAGGGTACTTACCTACAAACTCCATGTAAGCCTAAGCCTAAGGACTTGTCTGCTTTGTGTGAATATGATTATTTGTATGTAAACTTGCTTACTTCACATATCTGTACATAACATCATAACATCATACCATAGTATTAACAATTTCAAGGATCTCGAGGGTCTTTGATGCAGGATGACGTTGAACCAGACGTCTACCAAAGGGCAAGAGGATTCATTTTCCTCTAAACAAACACCGTCAAAGATCAAGTACAACAACTTGAGTTAAAGGCTATGACCCACTCGACATGGTGAGCCTGATTCTCGTGGAAAGACGTCCACCGATACAAAACTCTCTAATCCAAGATGTTGAAAGATGTTCAATTTCTAACATTTTTTTATGTTTACTCCGCGAGATCCTTGAAAACATGCATCCACATATCACGCATCATATCATGACAGGTTTCTCCTCTTCAGGTCTCTTTATCTTCCTACTGTTTATTTCAGTAGAGATGGCTCTAGAGAAGACTATCAAAGACATTTAGGCTCAAAACGCTCAACTTCAAGAGATATTCTTGAACCTATCCAAGGGGCAGGAAGAAGTGAAATCTCTCCTTACTAGGGGCATGATCATAGGGAATCCATAGAGCATCAGGAATGATCAGTTGGAAGGGCTATAGATTGAGATGGCAACAATGAAAATCCAGATGATGGGACAATTGGTGGGCCAGATGGCTCTCATCCAAAACCTGGCACAAGGACAAGAAGAACTAAGGGTCCTCATCAACAAACCGCATCGGGATGGATGTAACCAAATGGGGAAAACAACTAGAGTTGAGGATCAAGTCATCATTCAGCCTCCCTTGAGACAAGAAGCTGAGAGAAAACCTCCCTAGTTTACTTCAGGGTCACAAGCCCAACAACAACCTCACCAACGTCAACAGGGTAATCGACGTAAGCAAAATACATCTGAAAAGCGTTTCACTGAGATTAACATGCCATTATCCCAAGTGCTGCAACGCTTGTTGGAAGTCAAGCTGATTGTATTAAGGGATCCCACTCGGCATCCCAACACGGCCTCTCCAAGGTACAATCCAAATGTAAGATGTGTGTATCATTCCAACAGCCCTGGACATGACACTGATAGTTGTCGGGCATTGAGAAACAAAATTCAAGATCTGATTAAAGAAACAACGCTGGAGTTCACCCAAGATGGCCAGATGAAAATCTTCCGCTGAGGGTTCTCCACCTAAAATGACAAGTTCGAACAAAGAGGCTTCTGTTTATTTTGAATTTCCAGTTGTAATTTCTTTTGTTATTCAAACAATTATCTATTGATGTCAAACTCTGTTTCATTAATGTATTGCATATGTTTGTTTTGAATTCATCTTTTCGTTTTCACTATTTTTAAACTATGCTTTTATTCTTCTTATGACACAAACCTTTAGAAGGAGGATGACGAAAACAATGCCATAATCTCATACAGTATACTTTTGGACAGACCTTACTGGCGATGTACAGGCGTTTATTTCAAATTCTAAACACTGGAGTTATAAGGAAGATAATCCCTAGTCAACCCCTTCGAGCCAAAGAAGTAGAAGTTTTCTGTTTTAACACAAATTAAAACCTTTAATCAAAACCTGGGGCGGGTAGTCTCTCAGTTAATTTAAACGCATGTTAAAGTTGCAAACTCTCGTCTTGTAATATAATGAATGACATCAAAAACATTCCTTTGGAATCAAAAGACGGTGATGGTTCCTTATCACATAGGCAGTCATTATCTCTCAAAAAGAAAAGCCCACTACGTCAAAACCTACAAAGAAGGCTTAAGAAAACTGGGGCATCCTGCTGACTGTAATCTCAAAAAACAGGAACAGTCAGACAAAAATTAGGGATAATAAATCGAAAGAAAGAGGTCACTATAAATCCTCAACAAAAATAATGTTGCAAAAATGATTGCCTTCCAACAAATTCAACTTGTGTGAACCATCACCAAAATGTCGTTCCAGACTCATTTGGAGTTCAAACGAACGATTAACTGAGTTTAGGACTGAAGAACATCACGAAGAGCGGGTGGGTACAAATATACTTTGAGCCTTTATCCTTTGTTTCTTAAACCGTGAACCAAGCCACTTTATAACCCTTCAAAAGTCCTAATTGAAGCATGGGTTAGTTCGAAAGCATACTGTTACAAAATGTATCCTGACTCCTGTAAGGCTTTGCTCTAAATCCTGAGCTGAATTTTTCTTACAAAAGCTTTCTGCTAAAAAGTGAATTTTTCAAAATTTCAAGACAAGCATAGACGTTGCATTATTTGAATATCGCTGTTTGCATATGGCTATTTGTTTGACAGCAAAGAAATTCACACAGTGAATATCCGATGAACGAAAGTTCTCTCAGTGAACAAAATCACTTCAAGTGGGATGACACTTCCGTTGCAAAAATTTCCTATCAACAGAGGGACATGACATGTCATTGTCCAGTACACCTGGGGAAGTCCAGTCAAGATTTCAAGAAATCTCTCAAAGTGCAGAGTAACCAGGGGCAAGTCTCCGTCCCCGTCACTTGGGGCATTGAACGTCAATCCCAACAAAGGGTTGCATACAGTCGAACATTTCGTGGCAAACCCATAAACGCTCGCTACTTGGGGCAGTGACAAATCTCTCCAAAATCTTTTTCATAAGATGGCTCCCAGCCAGAGTTTCAATCTTTGTTAACCTCTTCCCAGCTAAGTCGACCTCAAGAATTTCTGAGATTTTTTTCCCATTGAAGTCGCCAGAATTTTCACTATCAGAAACGAAGAATTCAACTCTTTTCTCCAGCACCAATTTGGGATTTATTTTCCCCAGTGAGAGATCGTCTTGAAAATATTGCATATTTGTACATCAGGATATCATACAATGCGATCTCATTTATTTTGAGAACATCATTGCTTGATATATGTCATACAACTAACCTTTACCTTTCAGGAAAGATGCAATCAAATTCTCACAAAAATTCAAGCTATGAAGTCTGGACCACGACCAGATAGTAGTTCATTCAACTTTCCCCTTCAATAGCAGTCCAAGATTTATTCTCCCCGGCATCTGTTAAATATATTCCAAGACTTTCGTCTGGCTCAGTTAAATCGATTCTAAGATTTTTCTGATTCTTATCCAGTCAAAGTAATTCAAGACCTTCTTTGGCTCAGTCAGATCGACACTAAGATCTCCCTGATTCTTATTCCAGTTGAAGATATTCCAGATTTTGCTGTTTTAGATAAATCTCTCAACGGTTTATTCTGATTCACTTCCAGATTTTGTTGTTTTAGATAAATCTCTCAACGGTTTATTCTGATTCACTTCCAGATTTTGCTATTTCAAATAAATCTCTCAACGGTTTATTCTGATTCACTTCTAGATTTTGTTGTTTCAGATAAATCTCTCAACAGTTTATTCTGATTCACTTCCAGATTTTGTTGTTTTAGATAAATCTCTCAACAGTTTATTCTGATTCACTTCCAGATTTTGTTGTTTCAGATTAATCTCTCAATGGTTTATTCTGATTCACTTCCAGATTTTGCTATTTCAGATCCAGTTCAAACTTTCCGTCAACAATCACCTTTGAATGGCATCTTTAAACCCATTTCTATACACAATCAAATCAGCATGTCATTAAGATCCCCAACAGAGATGAGACTACCAACTACCAATCCCCAGCGGAGCTGAAACTATCAAACCACAGCGGAAATCATCCGGTTTCTCCAATTCCCCAGCAAGTTATCTTAAGGCTTGGAAATCAACCAGATAACAGTTAACTTTTATCCCCAACCTAGGATGACTCCCAGAAGATTGGCATACACCCAAGCTCCTGACCCAAACGCCTGAATGAAGATTCTCATTCTTGCCTTCCCAGAAGATTGGCATACACCCAAGCCCTTGACCCAAACGCCTGAATGAAGATTCTCATTCTTGCCTTCCCAGAAGATTGGCATACACCCAAGCTCCTGACCCAAACGCCTGAATGAAGATTATCATTCTTGCCTTCCCAGAAGATTGGAATACCCAAGCTCCTAACCCAAACGCATGAATGAAGATTCTCATTCTTGCCTTCCCAGAAGATTGGCATACACCCAAGATCCTGATATCTCCAACAGAATAAAGATTCTCATTCTTAAAGTGGCATACAACCCAAACTCCTGAACTTTTTCCAAACAGGAATAAACTTTTCCCCAGAGTCCTGAGCTTACTTTCCAGCAGGATAGCTACTCCCCAACAGTATAGCTATTCCCCATAAAGTTTTTACTCCCCAACAGAATGAAGATTCTCATTCTTGATTCCCCAATGAAGTTACCAAAGTCTTCATTACTCCCCAGATTGAATTTGTCAGAATTTTTAATCCCCTGCAGATCGAAGATTGTCATTCACCACTCCTCAACAGATTGAAGATTCTCATTCTTAATTCTCTGCATAAGCCATTAGAGTCTTCTTTTATCTCCAGTAGATCAAGGTTTTTCCTTTGTCTGATCCCCGGTAGAGATTGTCAGAGTTTTCCCTATTCCCCAGCCGAGTAAGGATTCCCATTGTGAAATCTCCAACCATAGTCATCAAAGTTCTCAGATTCCCCAAGCAGGTTTCTCAAACAACAATTTGACATTTCCCAGCCAACAGAATGATTATCATATTCCAACTCCAAAGACTTAAAGGATCCCTATATCCCCAGGAAAGTCGTGAAGGATTCTCACATCCCCGTAGAAGTTGTCAAAGATTTTGAATCTCCAGCAGTGGTCATGGATTTATTTTCCCTGAAGCAGTCAAGATTTCATTATCTCCAGCTATCAAGGATTTATTTTCCTCAGCAAGACAGCTAATCAGCTTACATGCGCATACATTACATTCACATATCATAAACAATGATAAAACACATTTTATTGCATCATACATTTCATGCAACATAACTTTGTGTTTCAGATAACATTTTACCCTTTTCAGGATAAGATTAACAAGCTACCAATATACAATCAGAAAACAGCTTAGAGATGCTCCAGACACGGATGCTATTCTATTGCTTATTCAGATACAGTTTACAGATGCTCCAGACACGGATGTTATTCTATTGCTTATTCAGATACAGTTTAGAGATGCTCCAGACACGGATGTTATTCTATTGCTTATTCAAATACAAGATTCAGATACAGTCCAGATACGCTCCGGACACGGTAGCCATGCTGTCATTTATTCTGACTTTTTCCCCAACTCAGAGATGCTCCAGACACGGATGCTATTTTGTCGCCTATTCAAATTTCAGATTCAGATCCAATACATATACACTCCAGACACGACAGTCATTCTATTATTCATTCTGATCCAATACAGTTATAACTCGGATACGCTCCAGACACGGACGCCATTCCATTGCTCATACAGATTCAATCTTCAGATACAACTCAGATACGTTCCAGATACGGATACCATTCTGATGTTCATTCTCCTGATTTTCAAAAAACATTTTTGGATGGCATCTTTAAGCCCATCTCCGACAAGATTTTGTCACCTTTCCGAATGGCATCTTTAAGCCCATTCCCTCAACCACATTTTGACGAGTGCAAATTTACAAGCACTCTAGTATCCAATCATCTTTTACCTTCGAGTCACGAACGACAAACTCGCCAATCTAACTCTTCAGGTTCAAGAAGATTGAACAGGGGCAGCTGTTGTACCCCAAAATTTTCCCTCTCATCTCATATAGATTTCCCCTCACAAGACTCTTTGGACTCCAGACAGGATTAGGGTTTGCTCTGCTCAAGACATCTCCTTGCACTGATGACCTAAAATTAGGGTTTGAGTTTGCGCAGGTATTTTTGGACTTCCAATGCCTCATGTGACTTTCATACTTCATGTTGGACTTATAAGATTTCCCATACCAAGTTTTAAGCTTTGAATCAAATTTTTTCCCAATCAATTGGACAGTTGACCTAAAAATCAGTTGTATTGGGGAAAACGTCAACCATAGCCAATTTACAGTCAAACCTCATAATTTTTTATCCACAACAACATTTTAGACTCATATGAACCATTTGATCAAGTTTGGACCACAACTCCTCAAGAAATTTGATCAGATCTTTAAAAGGGCAAAATGGTCATTTTTAGGATTTTGAATGCAGAAGGGCAATTTCTGATTTTTAACCTAGCCAATGGCAAATTGGGTTCAATCATGGATTCAAAGACTCAATGGCATCATCTTAACCTAATCACAAGGTTCAAAATATCTCAAAATCATTGGATTGACAAATGAATTTTCCAATCAACTGACCTAAAAATCAATTGTACACTGAAAAGTTAAATTCTGACTTTTTTGGTCAAAATCAAGTGCCAAGGGTCATTTTTCATCAAGATGTGTCAAAACATGAAACTTGTTCACCAAGAAACCTAATTTTGAAAATTAGGGTTTTTCTCGCATTTCTCAGAAGAAATTGAGTTCTCAGGAATTCAATTAATTTTCACATGTTTTCATGCTCTCTCAAATTTACTGAAAAGGCAGTGTTTGTTTGATCCAGGTTAACCAGTTAATTTGCGTCTTTTAAAACATCCGCTTGTTTATGGAATAAACATGTGCCTGTTTATTAGAATACACAGTGCGTGTTTTGATTGGAATACAGTTGCAAGATTACAGAGTTATTGGATTACTTGGAGTTTAATTTATCTGGATTGGAATTATTGGAATGCAGTTTCAGTTATCTTAATTAGGAATCTTAAAGAATCAGTGAAGACACAAAGAGAGAATTACAAGTTACTAACAGTAATGGATTTTATTGAACATCAGATTATCTCATAAAGACTTTTTCATTTATTTCAAAAATTGTTACAATACAATTTATTATTTAAATGCTTTAAGTTTTACAACTTATTGTATTTGAAAAATAAATTAGTACAATTGTTTGAGTATTTCTCTCTAAATTACAAAGAAAAAATCTAAGCCTAAGGATGACTAAGCTTCCATTGCTCCCATGCTCGCCAAAGAATCTCTTGCTTCCTTTGCTTTGCCACCATCCAGTTTGCGCTCACCTGAAAGAAAGACAGAAAAATAATTAGCACAATTAATTGGATATGAGTAAGAATTTTCAAAAAAAAGAAAATTGTGTTCATCATTAAAGTTTGCCATTTGGAATCAGAGGGCTATTTTTAATTCATCACATTTTTATTTTTCTCTTTGCAAATCACAAGAAGATTACTCTTCTTGGTTCACATAAAGAAAAAGAAAAATGCAACAAGGCAAGCTATCCAAACAAGAAATGCATGGCCAAAACATATTCCAAACAGCATAAACAAGCAAACAAGGCCCAATGGCTAAACAATGCAGCATGGCAAGTAACTAAACAATGCAGCATGGCAAGTAACTAGACAAGTACAATGCAGCAAACTAGACAGCAGCAAGGCAAGCAGAAAGTACAGCAGTATGGTAAACCAAACAACAAGCAAGGGACTTGTTTCAAAAGCTTTTCATCATTTTCCAAGATTTTTGGCAAACTTTTCAGAAAAAGGTGAAAAAGCATTTTGCTTTTATCATTGAGAGAGGAGAGAGAGGAAAGAGGTCACCTAGCACAATAGATTAACAAGAAAAACATGAACAAGGTTAACAATAACAGAAATTGTTCAAACTTCAAAATCCACATAATCGTACCTTTCAAAGAAGCGAAAAACATTAGCGCTTAGGATGTGAGAGAGATAGTGCTCCGGTGACCGGGATTGGAGAGAGAAGATCAGTTTAAGCGGTAATCGAGCATTTTAGTTTTGAATCAGGGCTTAGGGTTTCCAGAAAGCAGGGACGTTCATAGATGGAGAGATGAACGAGATAGGGACGTTCAGTGAGAAAGATAAACTAGAGAGGGACGAAGGGACGATAGCGCCACTGTGAGAAACGACACCGCTGTGAAAGGGGAACAACAAACCCTAATTGCGTTTACCCTAATCAGAACAATTATGCAAGTTTAAGGTTTTGGGCCAATTTTTTAAAGCCCACACGTATTCGCTAGCTCACACCCCCATTCTGGCCTTGTTTCTTTTTTTTTGTTTCAGCATTGACAAATATACCTTTGGGCCTAACCCCCCTTTATTTCCTTTAAGCCCATTTTCTTTCATTTTGATTTAATTTGTTGTTTATATTTCTTTTTGTTAATAATATATTAATGTTTTTAAAACTTTATTTCATTAAATTGATTTAGTTTTTTTTAAGTGATTAATTTTCTTTTACCATTTTCTCTTTTTTTATAAAAAAAACTCATTTTTATTAATTTTTAATAAAAAAAACATCAAAAACATTAATTTAATTAGTTTTCTTTCTTTAAGCTTATAATTAATAAAATACACAAAAAATATATAAATAAAGATTTTTTAACTTAAATCATTTTCTTTTTAGATTAAGTTTTATTTTTCTTTTTTTAAAGTAAATACATTGCATTTCATACTTTATTGATTTCTTTATTTCATAAATTGTCATAGCTTTGTATTAAATCGCACAACAATTCGATTTGGTTGTATTATTTGGACATTGCTATTTTTATGTGATTTATCCCCATTTGTAATAATTGTGCCCCCATTCCCAGATACTTTTGTAATAGCTTAGAATTTTAATTCCCGCAATTTATTGCTTTTTATATACTCTGTAGTAATTAGGCGTGTATGGCAAGATTCAAAAATCAATCGCTAGATGACCTAATCCAAGAACAAATAACTTGAAATCAACACACTTCTCACACGTGCACCTCTAGGGTAACCTCGCTTGTTGCCTCGGAAATACAATCATGTCCCTCGAATATGAGACACTCTAGCAATGACCCTTCGATAAACAAAGATCTTAGTCCCTCGATGACCCTCGATGTTACCTTTGATAAAATGATCTCGTCACTTACAAAATTGCTAGAGCTTCTCACAAGTTGCTTTCAATGATTGTATAATTGACCCGCGCCTGTCCCTTTACATCCAATGATGGGGCTTCTTACCAAATCCATGGTAAGATAGCACCATTAAAAGGAAGAAGAAAAGAACAACTTAAGACCTTTCAAGTAGATAGATTCACTCTTAGTTACTCGCTTGCTCACGACAAAAACTTTTACATTTACACCTCCATTTCCAAACACTTTCAAAACACAAAACATTTTGTATACGTTCTTATAGAGACGAGAACCATTGCAAAACCTCTTTTCAAAACACTTTTTGAAAAACGATTCACAAACACCTCTTTGAACTATTTTTCGAAACAAAACTTTGTATATGTTCTTATAGAGACGAGAACCATTACAAAGAAACTTTCCAAAATATTTTCAAAACCCACACCATAAGCACATAATCAAAAAAAAGCAAGTGATCTAAATGAGTAACTAAGAGCCCATGTAAAACCATGGATGAAAATGGTGCTAACACCTTCCCTTTTCATAATCTACCCCCCGAACCCGAGAAAATTCTCGAAAGGTCTTTCCTGTGCTTTTTTACCTTTCCTTTTGGATAAAAGAAAAGTCGGTGGCGACTCTTGCTAACCGCACAAGTGCGAACACAAACGCAAAACCTCAAGTCAGTTCCTTCACCGCATCACATCATCACTCACCACATCCATGATTTTTTCAACATGTTTGTGCATAAAAAGTGGCATCTCATTAATGTAGATTATCGGTGGTGGTGGTGGTTGTTTTATATAGGCAGTGTACGAGGTGGTTTAGAAATTCGAGCTCTCTTTTTAACACTTGTTTTGGATTTTGGGGTTGGAGAATCCGAGAATATTTCATCAACAACTCCGTCGTAAGAAGGAGTACGCTTTGTTGTGCCGTCAGCTTGTGAAGTTTTCACCTTTTTAGGCGCACCTATAGTTTTCATCGATTGTGGGGGGGGGGTTCAAATCAGTTGTTTCTGGAAATGCGTCTTTTCTCAATTGTTCTTTAATATGAAACTTTGTAGCATCATCCGCTTTAGATAATTGATCCATTATGACTTCCAACTCGGTTGTGATGGTTATGTTGGATTTACCTTCCTTTATCGGCTCGTATTCATCAAATCGAAGCCTTTTCAAATGAGTGCAAACCTCATCCATACGTATGGGGGAATTGAGATTATTTTTTTTTGAAATAATACAAGCACATAGAAACCCGTAAGTCATCCTTATGGTACATCCACATTTCGAACTATTTGGCCTCGTCGTTTCCGCTCGTTTTGCTTCATAAAAAATGAAATTCAATCTCGCCCAGGATATGTTATGAACCAACTACAAATACATTGTGTTGTCTTTGAATATGTGTTCCAATACAGTTTTCTCCTACCAAATGTTGTTTGAATTTCATTATGTTGGTTTTGGAGCATTTGGTTCACAACATCTCATTCTCTATAAAGGTATCCCTTACTATCACTCTGCATGTGCAGATTACACTCTATTAGTTGTTGTGTTCCCCAAATGTCTAACACGATCCATCCAAGCACATACAACTTTCTCTTTCATCTGATCAAGGATAATGGACTCGACGTATTTCAAGAAATTGGGATATTCGACACGCAAGTTCCTAAAGTGTACCACATTCTCAGTATACAACTCTTTTGTAGCAGAATTAATAATATCAGTCTATGCACTCATTATCTTCTCGACCATAACACCGGATTTGACCATTTGTCCGTCTTCACCCTTTTTCTCTTTGCTGCCAACCGCAGGTTTTAGTTGTGCTCTCATATTTTTTTATATGATACTGAAAAAGTATTGCGGTTGATGAAGGAAACACAATGTTAACCGCATTCATAAGGGTGTTATCTCAGTCAGTAACAATAACCGTAGGCGTATTTTTTTGATATTTCAACAAAGTCTTGCAAATACCCAATGCCTAAGTGATGTTCTCTTCCTTCTCACTTTCTAAAATACCTCCAACCAAAAATGTCTTGTCCATAGAGGTGACACCAATAGTTTCTAGAATCGGAAGCCTATAATTGTTGGACTTGTACGTCGAATCAATCATAAGAGCGGTTAGAAATGTGTTGAACAAATTGATACTTTCTGGATGCGTCCAAAAAATTCCACGAATACTTATGTTGTCCTCACAAACTCTGTGCCTGGAAACATAGTGGTTATCGTCCAAACATTTCAATAAATGTTGCATTTCAGACCTCAGACCTCTTTGTGCAATGGGTTGTTTATAACGACAATTGAAAATCAACTTGATATTTGAAATACATTCCACTTTATTTTGTTTCAAACAGGAAAGTATATTTCTCGGCATAACTTTGATCAACGATAATTCAAAAATAAATTCCTTCTCTACTGGCTTAAGTCGACATACAAATGGATGCTTAGCCAGTGGTTTTAACACGGTTATTTAGCATTTATTTCAGTTATCTTTTCTTTTACTTGTCGAGGTTTTCTTTTGTTTACCACATATTTTGCTTTGGTTTTGTGTTTTAGTGTTTTCAGGTTCAAAAGAATAAAACAACACAAATTGGGGCGGAAAAAGTGTAGAATTCAGAGTTTAAGAGGAAGTGCTACAGGAGCCCTGACACGGGCGGTCGTGTCACCTGACACAGGCGGTCGTGTCACCTGACATGGGCTGTGTCAGGAGGGAGAACATGCACAAGTTGGATGTCAAGGGGCTGACACGGGCGGCTGTGTCACCTGACACGGGCGGTTGTGTCACCTGACACGGGCAGCTGTGTCACCTGACACGGGCGACCATATCACTTGACACGGGCCGTGTCAGCGTGCCTGGGACTGAAATAAGAAAATTGATTATCTGAAAGCCAACACTGGAGGCCGAGTTACCTAACACGGGCCGTGTTGGCCAGTGACACTGATTTTGAGTGATTTTATGACTTTTCACTATTTGAGACCTAGTGGGGCATTTTGGACATTTTCAACCGAGACAAATGGATTGTTCACTATTTAGCCAAGTTTGAAAGAGGAATTAGGGGACTTTTGACGGGACTAGATTAGGAACGATCAAAGTTAGAGCTTTCAAGAGATTTGGAGATGGAGATTCGTTCATGAGCAATAGCAATTGAAGATCGAAGAATCCATACCTTTTGTAATGTCTAATTTTATTATTGCTTTTCTTTTTGGAAAAATACCCTTTTTAGTCCCTTAACTTTACCTCTGGGTCCATTATGATCCCTTATCTTTAAAAAGTTCCAAAGTGGTCCTTTAATTGTTCAAAAAGGATCACGTTTATGCTTTCCGTCTGGACCGTTAGTCAAAGTCAATGGTAGAGCTTATGTGGCATATATGTGGCATTGCACGTGTTTACATTTTCGTCCAGGTGGATTAAAGTATCTTTAAAAAAAGGTTAAAGCATTGAATGGGTTAAAGGATCAGATTACATCTCCAACACTTTGAAGGAAATCCTAGGGCAGCCACTGTTGGTAGCTCCATTCTATGAAGAAGCTGCGAGCGAAGCCAAGGCACATTCTGTTCTTGAAGGTGAAATCGACCACAACACTGCTCATCGTAGGTAAGTTTCTGCAAAACTAAGATTTTCGTAGTTAGGGTTTTTTTTAAATAAATCTTTCTGAAATCTAATATATTCCTGTCCATTTAGGACATACTCTGAAATGGATGAATATTTGAACATTACAATACACCATATTGGTGAATTTGTTACTGAGGACATGAGTGTTTACGAAGGAGGTGAGATTGCTGATTTGAGAGTAGATGTTGATAGGTGGGGCTATTTTGAATTGATAGGTGCTATTAAAGAGCTAGGTTACACAAATGTAGAGAATATATATTATAGGGATCCTACTGTTGGGATGAATATGTTGGTTGATGACAAGGGGGCATTAGAGATTGTTGATCTATATAGGGTTCATCTTAGTGTTGAAGTCTTTATTCAACACACGTTGTCAAAGTATGATTATGCTGATGAGACTGAAGCTGTGTTAGATGAGGTACCCCTTAATGTGATAGTTGATGAGGCAGAAGTTATGCTTGAAGAGATGTTGAATGAAACTGATGGAAGGGAAGATGGTGTTAGGGAAGATGATGTTAGGTAAGATGATGTTAGAGAAAATGATGTTAGCGTGGATGGTGTTGGGGAAGATGATATTAGGGAAGATGGTGTTCATGCAGTAGGAATTGATGATAATGGGCCAATGGTTGATGAGGTTGAAAGTGATGATATTGGACATAGGGTTGGTGAGGTTTATGATGTTGTTAGACTAACCGATGATGATGATTGTTCTGATGATAGCACCTTCAACTATGATAGTGCAACAGGGGTAGTATTTGATGATGACTCTGATGAGTATGACACTGATTTGGAAGAGGAAGAGTGTAACCTAATTAACTATGAACACATGGAAAGCAAAAAAGGTAAAGAAAAGTGTGAAGCAAACAAAGAAGATAGCAAAGGAAGTGATAATGAACGTGATGATCTAGGAAGTGATTGTGATAGTGATGATAGTAGTAGAGTTAGGATAAAGAAGTATCCAGTTTTCAAGCTTCAAAAGGATATGTCCAATTACAAATGGAAAGTGGGAACCTACTTTAGTACATCAGAAACTTTCAAGGAAGCCATTACCTCTTATGCAGTCCAATCTGGAAAAAATTTAAAGTTCATTAAAAATGACAAGACCAGGATTAGGGTTAGGTGTAAGGAAGGATGTGAATGGGAATCTTAGTGTTCTAAATTGTCTACTGAGTATTCTTGGCAATTAAGAAAGGTAGTATACACTCATAGTTGCAGTAGAGAATATAATGTGAAGTTAATGAAGACTAAATGGTTGAGCAAGATGTTGCAGAATTCACTTAAAACCAACCCTAGAATGAAAATTAATGACATTAAGGAGAAGGTACATAAGAAGTGGAATGTGGGGGTCAACAAAACCAAGGCCATGAGGGCTAGGTTTGCAGCCAAAGACATGATCGATGGGTCGTTCCTAGGGGATTATCCAAGGATATATGACTATGCACACGAGTTATTAAGAGTTAACCTAGGGTCAACTGTAAAAGTGAATGTCGAACATGCACAAGAAGGTGGTGTTCAGAAATTACATTTCAAAAGGATATATATTTGAAGTGTATTTATATTTGGAATGTATATTTATATTTTAGGATGTCTAATGAGCATATATTTGAAGTGAGGCATCTGGAAAACTCAGCTGAAAAATTCTGAAGGAAAAGTATTGTTCATGCAGAAGATGGGAGCTAACAGGCCTGCCTTGTGTTCATTCACTTGCAGCAATCAAAAGTAGGAACCACAAGATTGATGACTACATTCCTGATTACTACAGGAAAGCAAGATATATGCAAGTGTACAAACCTGTAATATATCATGTTAATGGCTTAAACCTTTGGATGAGAACAGAGTATCCTGATATTCTGCCCCCCAAATTTAGGAAAATGTATGGAAGGCCAAAAAAAAGAAAGAATTTAGAGCAAGGTGAGATAGATGGTTCTGATAAAAAGATGAGAAGGACATGATTCATTATAAAGTGTAACAGGTGTAAGAAAGCATGACACAACAAAATTACTTGCAAGGTACCATCTACTAGTCAAGCATCTCAGACAGCTCAAGCATCTCAGCCAGCTCAAGCATCTCAGCCAGCTCAAGCATCTCAACTAGCTCAAGTATCTCAGCCAGCTCAAGCATCTCAGCTAGCTCAAGCATCCCAGCCAACTCAAGCATCTCAGCCAACTCAAGCATCTCAGCCAGCACAAGCATCTCAGTCCGCTCAAGCATCTTAGCCAGCTCAAGCATCCCAGTCAGCTCAGGTATCTCATCCAACTGCTTCTCAATCATCCAAGAAAGTGAATCCCAGATCCAAAAAGTTACAAGTTAGAAGGCCAAATGCACCTTTTGTCCCACCTGGTCCAACAACTAGGTTGAATGCATCTAAAATTGTTGTAGGTCCAAAAACAAGAAGGACGACACCTATTAAGAGAGTCGCAACAAAATGGAAAGCTTAGATTAATGTCTTTAGTGTAAAAGTTATTTTAGGTTATGTTAACTTTAGTTAAGATATTTTAAAGTGTTTTGAACCTGTACTATCTAGTGTTGTTTTGGACCTGTCATATCAGGTTTCTTGGACATGTAAAGTATGGTTTTTGGATATGTAATAGTAGTATTTTTGGACCTGTAATATCAGGTTTTTTGAACATGAAAAGTATGAATATTAGTGGTATCCACCACCTTATGTATTGTTGTTGACTTCATTCAGTTGATTTTATATGTTATGCTATGATTTCATTCAAAATGTTACACCAGTTACTGGAATTTACAAAATTCATCAAAAATACAGTTCCAAAATTACACCAGTTTCATACAGTTCCAAAATTCATACAGTTGCTTACTAGAATTTACACCAGTTCCAAAATTCATTACAAAATATTACAAATAAAACATACAAATTCATCAATTAACAACATCATCTTCTTTTCAAATGATATTACAAATGATACTGGAATTTACAACATCACCCAAATGACAAAAAAATTAACAACATACAAAACATTCTTTTCCAATTTTTTTTGGAATTCATCATTTTCTTCATTTCAATTTGTAACCCCCTTATCTTTTGTTTCAGTCCATCCTTTTTTCTTTTAAAAACGGTATCTCCATTTTTGTTGCATCAAGGTCATTTTGAAGCTTCTCCATCCTACTATTTTTCTTCTTTATAAACTGCTCTTTCTCATCCACAACATCATCATAGAACCATTGAAAGTATCCACATCCAGTTTCAGATGAACCCTGTGTCATTCCAAATTTGGATAGATCAGAAAAAATAATATGAGTAAGCCATTTAATTTCTTTCTTACCTTATAATGACGACAGCCCCAGAATTGCTTCACAAAATTCGTGTAAGTTGAAGTCCTTCAAAGAACAGTCGTGTCTCCACAGCCATATCTGGGTTTCCATCGCAAATTTTCGTCTAAAATTCCACCGATGTTGACCTTCGAATCGTATGAACATTGACCTGAGTACGCTAATGATGATTGCTTCATTTTCCTCAAGCAATTACAGAATGAAAAGGGGAAGAAAATTGTTGAACCCTAGAATTTGGGGGAGTCTGGGGTAGAAGAGAAAGAAATAAGCGATGCAAACTTAAAGAGAATAAAAAATATGACATAACATTCCACATAGCTGCCACGCATACAAAACAAACGTTTGTTTGTGCCTTTTGGACGGAAAGGACTATTATGGTCCTTTTTGAACAATTAAAGGACCACTTTGGAACTTTTTAAAGATAAGGGACCAGAATGGACCCAAAGGTAAAGTTAAGGGACTAAAAAGGGTATTTTGCCTTTTCTTTTTAATACTATGAGAGGCTAAACCCCCCATTTATAGGGGGATTTCTCTGTTTTGTGAATGTAATGATTTTGAATTCTGGATTTTGATACAATAGTTTCTTTTCAATTTAATTGTTCAATGTTCTTATACTTTTCCTATCGGACAAATAGGGATTGATTCATGGTTAACAATTAGGTTTGGACCGCCATTGTTAAGGTTTTTGAACAATTAAACTATAGTAGATACCCTATAGTTACCGGTAGAATCTTGATAAAATCAATGCTTATTTTCCTCATAATTTTCTAAGGACTTAGGGGTTTAGGAGGAATGTTCAAAGGTTTTCCCACTAAGGCCTTAGGGGAAAATAAACTAAAGATCTGGTAGTTGAAGGTTATGAACTCGTCGAAGAAATCAAGAGTCAAGGTTATTACATAGGTAAATTACACAGTTACCCCTAGCATGCTCCTCATATTAGTAAAAAGCCAATTTATATTTTTGTTGATTCTACAGTGATAATTTCTAAACCAAAACCCCAATTTAAGTTTTTGTTTAATTGAACCATGAATTAAACTCGATACTTATACGCAGTCCTCGAGATCTATATTCGGGGAAATTTTTCATTATTACTACTCAGGAAAAATAGTACACTTTCTATTTTTCCCATCAAGTTTTTGGCATCGTTGCCGGGGACTGTAAAATTATAGAGTTTAATTTGAGTTCAATTAAATTTTTGTTCCTCTGCGACTAAATTTTTTCTTTTCTTTTTTTTTATAAATATTTTTTGTTTATTATTATTAATTTGTTCCTAACCTTTGTATGCGAGGAAAGCCCTCAGCTGACTTTCCTTTTGACGCAGAAATTGAAATCTCCTTTCATGCAAGGCGCAGACAAGCTGAGTTAGTTAGACCTGAATCAGAAGGTTCGCCAGATCATTCAGGTTCAGAGTATGAGAAGGAAGAAGAAATTATGGGTGAAAACCCCCCACCATCAGAGAGACTTCTTGGGGACTATGGAGGAGCAAATTCTCCAATAGGTCGGTTGACTATCGTGAATCAACTGGTTACTGTTGCAAGTTTTCAGCTACACCCTTCAACAATCCGACAACTTCAGAATAAATTTTCACCGGAAAGATAAATGAAGATGCAAATAAGAATTTGCAAATATTTCTCATTATGAGCACTACTTTGAAAATTGAGGGGCATTCTGAAGAAGCAAAGAAATTAAGAATGTTTCCATTCACACTTTCTGAAGATGTTGAAGAGTGGTTTTACTCATTACCTGCTGACAGTATTACCACTTGGAAACAAATGGAGAATACTTTTCTTGATGAATACTTCCCTACTTCTGTTTACATTCGCAAAAGATATGTGTTGTACCCCAAAATTTTCCCTCTCATTTTATCAATATTTCTCCTTACAAGACTCTTTGAACTCAAGACCAAGCTAGGGTTTGCTCTGCTCAAGACATCTCCTTACACTGTTGACCTAAATTAGGGTTTGGGTTTGCACAAGGAATTTTGGACTTCTAATGCTCAATGTGACTTTCATACTTCATGTTGGACTTATAAGATTTCTCATACCAAGTTTCAAGCCTTGAATCAAATTTTTGCCCAATCAATTGGACAATTGACCTAAAAATCAACTGTATTGGGGAAAAAGTCAATTGTGGCCAATTTACAGTCAAACCTCATAAATTTTGATCCACATCAACATTATAATCTCATATGAACCATTTGATCAAGTTTGGGCCACAACTCCTCAAGAAATTTGATCAGATCATCAAAAGGGCAAGATGGTCATTTTTAGGGTTTTGACTATAGAAGGGCAATTTCTGACTTTTCACCTAGCCAATGGCAAATTGGGTTCAATCATGGATTCAAGGACTCAATGGAATCATCTTGACCTATTCACAAGGTTCAAAAGATCTCAATTGCATTGGATTGATAGATGAATTTTCCAGTCAACTGATCAAAAATCAACTATACAATGAAAAGTCAAACTTTGACTTTTTGGTCAAAATCAAGTGACAAGGGTCATTTTTCATCAAGATGTGTCAAAACATGAAACTTGTTCATCAAGAAACCTAATTTTGCAAATTAGGGTTTAAGATTGAAAAATTTCATAACTTAGAATTTTTATAAGTTATGAAATTTTCTTATTTTTTCCCAACTTTGCCCAATTTTTTCACCATGATGCAATTGGATTCAAACAAAAATTCCAACATGAAAGTTGTAGTCCTCCACAAAATCTACAACTTTTATTCACAAAGTTTTCTCAAAAGAAGCTTTGATCTCAAGTTGTGATTTTTGGAACAAGGGTCCATGAAACTTTTAACTTAGTGAAATTTTGCCCTAGTTTAGGCAGGATTTTGACCTATCTTCATGGAAATATTTCACCTAGTTCCACTTGGAATCTAAAAATTCATTTAAAATATGGATTTTATATCATGTTACAAGATTTCCAAAATGTCTAAGAACTCTCCAAAATCATTTATGGTTAGGAAGAATCGAAGGTTTGAATTTGGCAAAAACTCAATTTGATCCATGGCATGTTTCATGTTACTACAAGTTGCAATTTCCATCTAGCATTGTTTATACTTGATTACAGGCATCTAAACCCTTCCACACTCAAGAATTAAATGCAAACCCAATGGATTGAAGCTTGGTTCTGATCATTAGAGGTTTACACAAGAGATTAATCCAAAAATAGCAAAAATGCAACATTGCCATTTTTGTCAAAACTTGCTTTATGTCAAATTGCATCTCTTGAGCCTTGAACCAAATCTTGGACAGCAAACCAAATCCAAAAACTTGGGTCCAAGCTCACAAAATGTATGCAGGATTAGAGCTAGCCTGTACAGGTCTGCTCTTTGTCACTTCCCACCTTTTGCTTCATAACCAAGAAATGTGCAAAAGTCTACACAACTTGAGTATCTGTTATAACCAACTCTTATAAGCATTCTAAACAAGTTTTGCACATTGCCTTGAGCCAGAAACACGAGTTATTAAACCCTCAAGCCTTCCAAAACACAAAATCACCTTCCTCTTGCAAAACAGGGAAGTTTCTGCACTTTGAGTTGCATAACAAAAACTACTCGTGCGTTTTGCCCCAAACCTGTTCCAATACCTTCCATATAACCCACCTGAGCTATCCCAACCATTGGTCATTGACTGTAACTCCATTTGCAAGCTTCACCATTTCTGTTTTCAGCTTGTGCAGGTTGACTTCTACAAGCTTGTTCAAGCAAATCCAAAGCAAGCTAAGCATTGGGGAAGGTCAGAGGAAGTTCAAGCAAGCTCCCAAGCATCTTAGGCCTCACTGAAAAGCTCTACATTGCCATACTCGTGTCCAACTGAAACAGGTATTTTTCAACTTCCTATCTCTCTATTTAGGAATCATTAGGCTTAGGTTTGTGAATAAAAATGTAGTACTCATAGCCCTTAAGCTGTACATATGCATAGATTTCATTTAAGTTAAGTGTGCTAAGAGAATTTGATTGATGAACTTCCTAAAAAAGTTAGTTTAGAAATTAGGGCCAGAGAAATTCTCTCTGGTCTTTGAGAGTTAGATTAAGTTCTTTACATGGTTGGAATCGTCTTGAAAAATGTTATAACTTTTGTGTTATGAGTTTTTGCTTTAGAGCACGTATGCAGGAGTTGGACATTTGTACACAGGCGCATGTATTTTTAAATCAGAGGTTGAAGACGAAGCTGTAACTGGGTTGTGCTTAGTTTGGCTTGTTTTTGACCCCCCCCCCCCCCCCCCTCTTTGTTGTTCATACCCCCCTGGCCCATTGTTTTATATTTTTATATTTTTATATTTATTTTTCATTTCTGATTTTATTTTATATTTTCTAAATATAAAAAAATATCAAAAACATTTTCATAAATTTTCACATTTTATTTTATTATTTTTTAGATATAAAAATAATTATTAAATAGTATATACTTTTATTTTCACAAATAAAAAACTTGTAAATAACACATAAAAATATTATATTCTTATTTTTGTTCTTTTTAATATTTATATACTTAAATAATATTTCGTCATATATTATTATTTTCTAAACAATTGTATATATTTTTATTTTTATTTATTTTCTTGTATATAAATAGATAATATAATATATATTGTCTTAAAACAAAAACAAAAAACTAGGGTTTCCACCCTTATTAAAAATAATATTTTTTCTAATATATTTTATTTTTTGACACTTGAATATATATTTATTTATTTTATTGTTCATAAATAAATAAATATTATAATTTACATACATATTCTTAAACCAAAAATTAGGGTTTTTACCCTTAACAAAAATAACTTTTTATTTTCTTTTTTTTAATACATTAAATATTTTATTTTTACATATATAAAAATAAACAAAAACATTTTTTGCATATTTATAATATATTGCATATATATGTAATTGCTTATTTAAATATTGTTTATTTATCATTTGAGCAAATAAATTCAATTTGGTTGTAATAACTTAGGGTTTTAATTTCTTGCAAAATAATTCTCCATTCAAAATTGTATCCCCCTCCCCAAATCAATGTTGTAATAGCCTAGATTACTTTTACGCATTTATGCTTTCAAATATGCCATGATAGAGATTAGCGTTTGTATGCAATATCCAAAATCAAAACAAATAGTTAGACCTAATACAAGACATAAATGCATGAAAATGATAACACAATGCACACATGCACCCCTAGGGTTTCATCCACTTGTTGCCTTTAAAATGGTCATGGTATGCATGTTGAGTATCTTGGCAAAACAAAAACAAAACAAAAGATCATAGTCCCTCGATGATGCTATCTTGGTTTCCTATACAAAATTATCTAGTCCCTCAAAAATTTGCTAAGATACTTAGCACAATTGCTATCATGATCAATACGATGACCCGCGTCTGTCCCGTTTAACATCAAAATACAAGGTTGTTTACCAAATGCAATGGTAAAACAACACTGTCAAAAGAGTTAAAAATGTGTAGGAAAGATCTTTGAGTAGATAGGGTAGACAACTCTTGGTTACTTGATCTAAACTTGCAAAACATCCTTGCTATTTTCAAACACACCTCACAACACAATTTCAAACATTTCCCAAAACAAACTTTCAAACATTGAAAAATATTTTCAAAAGACAATACACCTTTGTATATATTCAAACAAGAATCATTACAAAGGTTGCCACAACGATGGCCTCTTTTCAAAACATTTTCAAAACCACAGACAAAGCACCATTTCAAACAATTGAAAAGCAAAAGCAAGTGATCTAAACAAGTAACTAAGAGCCCATGGATAACCATGGATGAAAAGGGTGCTTACACCTTCCCTTTTCATAATATACCCCCTGAACCCAAGAAAACATCTCAAAGGTCTTTCCTGTGATTTTTGACCTTTCCTTTGGATAAAATAAAAAGTCGGTGGCGACTCTTGCTAAACTGAAACATTTGCAAACACAAACGCAAAACCTCAAGTCAGTTCTCCCACCGTATCACAGAACTGGCGACTCTGTTGGGGATATTGAGAATGAGTATTCCAAAAGTGGGGTTACCTTAGGGTTTAGATCACCTTTACATGCTTACCTTGTTTGCTTTGATTGCTTTACCTTTGGTTCTACAACTTGGGTTTGAAATCCTCTACCCGGGTTTGGGAAACATTCATAGGTAAATAGCAATACGTTGCGGAAACTGTGCGGGGTATACCGACATGGTTGAAGCAATAGCTATATTAGTGTGACATATTTGTGGGTACCGGTAGCCTTTGAGTTAATCAAAGAGAATACGAGGTCGTTGAGTGATGTCAAGAAGCACTAATGGACTTTTAGAACCTTTACTTGACCATCTTGGCCTTATTAGGGGTAGTGAGATGACTGGCTTTGGTGCAGTCCGAAGTTGGTAGATACTCGATACTACACTCATTGAGGGTTGTTTTCTCGGAATATTTCGGTCGCCAGTAAAGTGGCTAAACTGAAACAATGAACACAGAAAATAATCCAGTGATATTGAGCTCCTTAGAACCTGGTTACTATTTATAGAACAGGTTGACCCAACTAAACTTCAAGAGGGTACTTACCTATGAAACCCCATGCAAGCCTGAAATTAGGAACTTGTGTGATTTGTTTGTACATATACTTGTGCATACATCATGAACATCATAAAGCATCATATGCATCCACTAACCACTTCAAGGGTTTGGATCTTCATCTTTGTTCCTGTTTTGTAGGTAATGGAATTACTTCGCAGAAAAACAATCCAAGTCAACCTTGTGAGAATCCCTCCTCAACTCAAGGAGCTTACTTCCAAGATTCTAGAGAATTATCCCTTCAGTGAAAGACATGGTAGACTTCTCAACTTGATCAACTCCAACATTGAAGAAGACATGGTGAAAGTTCTCTTCCAGTTCTTTGACCCCCTACACCATTGCTTTACATTTCCTGAGTACCAACTAGTGCCTACTTTGGAGAAATTTTCTCAACTCCTAAGGATTCCTATTCTCCACCAACTACCCTACAACGGTACGGAAAGAGAGCCAAAGCCTGAAGATGTTGCTCAAGCCTTACATTTGCAACCAGAAGTGGTGTCAAGGGTTACTTGGCAAAGTTTATGTTTGAGAAGGCACAAGAATGCTGGAATTCTCTAGATCTGTAAGCTTTTGAGGAGATTGTAGCACTTCTCATCTATGGGTTGGTCTTGTTCCCAAACCCTGATCAGCTTATAGATGTGAATGCTGTCAAGATTTTCATATCTTGGAATTCTGTGCCTACATTGCTTGGGGACATCCTACACTCATTTTACACACGAACAATGAGGAAAAGAGGTGTTCTCATGTGCTGTACTCCTCTTCTAGCAAGGTGGTTTATTTCTCACCTTCCCCAGTCAGTCTTGAAGAATGAAAAAGGCTTGATGTGGTCACAACGGTTGATGACTCTTACACATTCTGATGTTCATTGGTGTTCTCGGTCTAGAGAAAATGTCATCATCATTGATCGTTATGGGGAATTCCCTAATGTCCCACTAATTGGCATTAGGGGAGGCATTACCTACAACCCCTGTTTGGCTCTGAGACAGTTTGGGTATGCCCGAAGGGATGGCCCTCATGACATGCTGATTCCAGACTTGGTTTTTGACTTCGACAATGACGCTCAAGGACTTCGACAAAGGTTTATCCGAGCTTGGAGGATGCCCAATAAAGTGGACAGTAAGACACTGGGACACAAGAATTCCATCCCCCTTGAGCCTTACCTCAAGTGGGTACGAACCCGTGCCCAGAGTCTTATGATGCCTTACCCCTACATTCTTCCTATGATCAAAGAGCCTGTTAGGGAAGGAGAGGTTCCATACACCCTCCTACATCCTGACATGCCAACATCATTGGAAGATTTGCAAAAGAGTTGGATACAGCTCAAGGAAGAACAGAATACTTTTGAAGCCAGCTTCTACGCCAGTGAGAAGAAGGTTTTGGAACTTACTCGTCGACTCCATGAAGAGCAGACTCTCAACACCTACATTGAGCCAAAGAGGATGCGCAACATCTTTTTACATTAGAGTTTTGTATTTATTTTGCCCATGGGGCACTTATGTACTAACAAATTCTTCTTATTAATATGACGTGTGTTCTTTTTGTTTGCAATAACTTTGAATTTCTGAATCCTTGAATGCATTACATGAATAAATATCATTCATCATATGCATAAACAGGTCTTCACACCAGGTTTCCTTATCTCTCTACTGTTTATTTCAGCAACATGGATATAGAGCAGACGGTCAAAGATCTACAAGTGCAGAATTCGCAGTTCCAACAACTCCTCATGACCTTGGCAAAGGGTCAGGAGGATCTTAAAGCACTGTTAGAGAAGGAGAAAGAAAAGGAGAAAAAGAAAAAGAAAAGAGTGGGTGTAGCTACTTTGGGAAGAAGATTTGAGAATCAAGCTAGAAGGGTCATGGATTTCCCCTCAACGTCAGATGAAGGGGTTGGCAAAGGAAAGGGAGCTGCAGTGCCCTCCGAGTCTGAGGCTGAAGAAGAAGAAGAAG
This sequence comes from Vicia faba, assembly GCA_948472305.1. Taxonomy (NCBI): domain Eukaryota; kingdom Viridiplantae; phylum Streptophyta; class Magnoliopsida; order Fabales; family Fabaceae; genus Vicia; species Vicia faba. Next base: position 1,403,991,839 of record OX451738.1, on the reverse strand, counting down.
AGGATGAAGATTACTCTGAGCAGCAGTACCCTCCTGCAGATGAAAAGTATAAGAATCTGGAAGAGTGTTTGGCAGCCATGGAGGTACAAAGAGTGCCTGGGATGGATTTCGAGGAGCTAGGGTTGGTTGCTGGGATTGTGATTCCCCCTAAATTCAAGGTGCCTACATTTGCTAAATACGATGGTTTGTCTTGTCCGAAGATGCATCTGCGGTCTTACGTCAGAAAGATCCAACCTCATTCTTTTGATAAGGATTTGTGGGTCCACTTTTTTCAAGATAGTTTGTCAGGTATGCAATTGGATTGGTTCTATCAGCTTGAGAGATCTGATGTACACAACTGAGAAGATTTGGCTGCTGCCTTCTACAGACAATATCAATATAATGCAAACTTAGCACCTACTCGTACTCAATTACAGAGTATGTGTATGGTCTCTAATGAAGGCTTTAAGGAGTATGCCCAGAAATGGAGGGACTTGGCTGGAAGGGTGCAGCCACCATTGTCTGAAAGAGAGCTTGTTGATATGTTTTTGGGGACACTGTCAGGACCATTATTTAATCACCTGATAGGGAGTTCATCAGTGGGGTTCACCGAATTAATTCTGACTGGTGAACGAGTTGAAGTTGGCATCAAGAGCGGTAAAATTCAAAAAGATACGTCTGCTTTTGCTGCCGTCAAAAAACCTTTTCCAGCCAAGAAAGAGGTGTCATTTGTTTACTCTCAGAGAGGTCGAGGAAGAGTGGAGCGCCAGCCAGCAGTGGGGGCTGTAATGATTCAAAAGACTGCGGCTGATCAGCCTAGAAATGATCAACCCAGAACCAACCAACAAAGAGGGGGAAGGCCTGCTAGGCAATTCACCAAAATAAACATAACGCCTGCCCAGGTTCTCCCCCATCTCCTGAAGTTAAACCTTACAACCTTAAGAGAGCCACCACAAAATCCGAATACAACTTCTCCTTTTTACCATGCCAACGCTAAATGCACTTATCATTCAGACGGAATTGGGCACGACACCAACAACTGTTGGGCCCTCAAAAACAAGATCCGGGATTTAATAGATGCCAAGGAGGTGGAGTTTAACGCACCTGAAAAACCTAATGTGATATCCGCTCCAATGCCAAAACATGGTCATAATGTCCATGATGTTGTAGAATATCTTTATATTGCTGTTGTTGATGACTTAATGACTCCCTTACCAATGATCAAGATGAATTTGTTGAAAGCTGGGATTTTCCCGGGCTGTGAAAAAGATTGTTACCTTTGTTCGACCTTGCAATCCGACTGTCCTCTATTAAAGTTAGGCATCCAACGACTAATGGATAATCAAGAAATCCTCTTCAAGAAAACTCCTGTTACTCTTGTTACTCCTGTTACTTCAATCAACGATGTTGCTATAATCACCATTTCCAACAATCTTTCCAAGGTCTCCAAAAGACCTGTTAAGATTACACCCGATCAAAAGTTTGTACCTCTGAAGATAACTATGTCGGGGCCTATCCCATACAAGTCCAGCAAGACAATACCGTGGAATTATGGAGGAGAGATCTTCTACCACGGTGTTAAGCAGATCGAATCAGTTGAAGAAAGTTCCGATGAAGAGACTCCTGACGTAGGAAATATTGCGGGGACAAGTAAGATCACCCGCAGCGAAAGAATCTTCTCTCCGGAGATTGCTCCTCCAAGGGCAATCTTCGGACCCTCAAATGCTCCTAAGGTTACTCGTGTGCCAGTCAAGATATCTGTGTGAAGTCCAGTTATTGAAGAAATTGTTACTCCCGAAGTTGTACCCTCTACTGTTACTGCTGATAAAGGTAAGGGGATCCAAGAAGCGCCCGTCAGGACGAGGGCTCAGCCTTTGGTAATCCCCGAGACCACTCAAAAGGAAATGGAGGAAATTTTAAAAATAATTAAGAAAAGAGACTATGATGTCGTAGAACAATTGGGACAAACCCCTTCAAAAATCTCCATGCTGGCCCTATTGCTCTGTTCTGAGGCTCATGCCAAAGCCTTGATCAAATTCCTGAAGATGGCCCATGTGCCTCAAGAAACCTCCACGGACCAGTTCCAGGAGTGTGTAGCCAGCTTAACCGCCGACAATGGTCTTGGCTTCTCCGATGCCGATCTAACATCTAAGGGGAGAAAGCATAACGACGCGCTGCATGTCTCGGTGGAATGTAGAGGGACCACTCTTGCTCACATTCTGGTTGATACCAGGTCATCTTTAAATGTCCTGCCAAAGAAAGCATTGGACAGATTAGACTGTGAGGGTTTGACCCTAAAGCCCAGCAATATCATTGTTAGAGCCTTTGACGGTTCTAAGAGGATGGTCCACGGGGAGGTGGACATCCCAATTAAGGTGGGAATGGAAATTTTCAACTCTACATTTTATGTGATGGACATCCGTCCTTCATATTTTTGCTTGTTGGGAAGACCTTGGATCCATAACGCTGGGGCAATCACTTCTTATCTACACCAAATGCTCAAATACCCAGTCCAGGGTAAAATTATAACAGTTCATGGTGAGGAGGAGTATATGATAAGCCATCTTAACTCTTTCCGCTATATGGAGTTAGATGGTGAATTCATAGAAACCCCTTTCCAACACTTTGAAGAGGTTTCTCCTGAGGTTGCGGCAGCCAAGACAATGACTTCTGTACCCATCATTACCAAACCTGTGTCCCAGATGTCATCCCTTAAAGATGTGAAGGTTGTGATCGAGGAAGGGGAAGCACAGTATGGGGTCAGCTACCATATTTTCCTTTCAAGACAGATAAGTTCGGCTTGGGTTTCACTGCTGCTAGTCAGAAGGTTGTGCATCGCTCCCGGGCTGGAGGGCCACTATTAAAGATCACTCATCATGGAGTTCATGCTTTGGAGGATGGTGAAGAGGAGAGAAATTTTGAAGATTGGATCTTTCCAACTATTGAAGGAGGGCTGAACAACTGGGAGGCGAAAGACTTCTTTCCCATTACTTTCATCAATCAGTAATTTATCTTTTGAACATTTTCTGTTGGTCTGTAATAATTTTTTAAACAATTCGTACACTTTTTGCCTTATGCCTTACCCGGGGTATATAGGTCCATTTGTAAGGGGTTTTGATTCTTCATTTTCATATGCCATTTTTAATGAATCATGGACGTTTTCATATTTAAACTTTTCTGTTCATTTTCTTTCTTTTTTACATTTTATTTTGTTTAAAGGTGGCTATCCCTTACACACACCCACACTCACAAATGTAGGTACCCTTCCACTCCGGATTCTATGGGTAACAATTCTACTATGGCCTTCAGTGACTCTGAAGATCTGGTCAATCATGCCGAGTACGAAGGTGATGAAGACTGTGAAGTGCCTGGAGAGTTGGCTAGACTTCTACAACAGGAAGAAAGGGCTATTCTGCCACATGAAGAGTTGTTAGAGACTATCAACTTGGGAACAGAGGAAGACAGAAAAGAGGTTAAAGTGGGTGCCAACCTAGAGCCAAATGTCAAGGAGCATTTAGTTCAGCTGTTGAATGAATATGTTGAGATCTTTGCTTGGTCCTATGAAGACATGTCGGGACTCGATGCAGAATTGTGGTTCACTGTCTCCCTACAAGAGAAGACTGTCCACCAATTAAATAGAAAGTCCGTCGAATGAGGCCTGATATGTCTGAAAAGATCAAAGCCGAAGTGATGAAGCAGTTCAATGCTGGGTTTCTTGTTGTTACTTCCTATCCACAATGGGTTGCTAACATTGTGCCCGTACCTAAGAAGGACGGCAAAGTGAGAATGTATGTGGATTACAGAGACTTAAACAGGGCTAGCCCTAAAGATAACTTTCCACTACCGCACATTGACATCTTGGTTGACAATACAGCTCAACATAAGGTATTTTCCTTCATGGATGGATTTTCAGGGTACAACCAGATCAAAATGGCCCCCGAAGACATGGAGAAGACTACTTTTGTTACGCAGTGGGGTACCTTCTGCTATAAAGTGATGCCATTCGGACTGAAGAATGTCGGGGCAACCTATCAGCGAGCCATGGTACCTTTGTTTCATGACATGATACATCATGATATTGAAGTTTACGTAGACGATATGATAGCCCGTTCACAGACGGAAGAAGAACACCTCGACCATCTGCAAAAGCTGTTTGTCAGGTTGAAAGAATACAAGCTCAGACTGAACCCTAACAAGTGCACTTTCGGAGTCAGGTCCGGTAAACTCTTAAGATTCATCGTCATTAACAAAGGCATCGAGGTTAACCCTACCAAAGTCAAAGCTATACAAGAAATGCCTCACCCTCGCACTGAGAAGGAGGTCAGAGGTTTCTTGGGACGCCTAAACTACATTGCAAGGTTCATTTCTCACCTAACATCTACCTGTGAACCAATCTTCAAGCTGTTGAAGAAAGATCAGGTGGTTGAATGGAATGATGACTGTCAAGTTGCTTTCGATAAAATCAAGGAGTATTTGCTAGAACCTCCTATCCTGATGCCACCCGGCGAAGGAAGGCCGCTAATCATGTATCTGACTGTTTTGGATAATTCAATGGGGTGCGTACTGGGCCAACATGACGAGTCTGGCCGAAATGAGCATGCCATTTATTACCTTAGCAAAAAGTTTACCGACTGTGAGACCCGATACTCACTGCACTTGGAAACAGTATCGGTGCGATACTTATCTCTCTAGGAGGTTGCCATACACCTTTCACTGTTAGACTCTGCTTCAGCTGCACCAACAACATGGCCGAGTATGAAGCTTGTATCTTTGGTCTCAAGGCTGCTATTGACTTGGGAATCAAATCTTTCATTGTATTTGGGGACTCAGCTTTGGTTATCAGTCAAATCAAAGGAGAGTGGGATACTAAACACCCTAACCTCATCCCTTACAAAGAACATGTCTTGACATTCTTACCTCATTTCGAGCAGATTACCTTCGAACACTTCCCGCGAGAAGAAAATCAGCTAGCGGATGCTCTAGCTACAATGTCATCCATGTTTAAACTTAACTGGGATAATGAGGCTCCACAAATCACCATTGAGCGGATGGAGGAACCTGCACATTGTCACGAGATTAATACTGAAGAAGTAGTGGACCAACCCTGGTTTCACGAAGTCAAAAGGTATCTCGAGACTCGAGAATGCCCTGAAGGAGCTTCAGTCAACGACAAAAAGTTCTTAAGGAGATTTTCTGCCAAGTTCTTCCTGAGCAATGGTATCCTATACAAGAGCACCCATGATTGCATTCTGCTTCGTTGTGTGGACAAGGTTGAAGCTGGGCAGATCATGACTGAACTGCATGATGGTACATCCGGCACCCACTTGAGTGGACATACAATGGCTAAGAAGATTCTAAGGGCAGGCTACTACTGGTCTATCATGGAAGCTGACTGTCATTAATATTCTCGTACTTGTCACAAATGCCAAATCTATGCGGACAAGGTACATATTCCTCCAGTTCCGCTCAATGTCCTAACAGCTCCTTGGGCATTCGCAATGTGGGGTATCGACATGATTGGAGAGATTAAGCCTACGGCATCCAATGGACACCACTTCATCCTGGTGGCCATTGATTACTTTACCAAGTGGGTAGAAGCAGCTTCCTTCACCTCCGTTACAAAGAATGTGGTTGCCTGTTTCATCAAGCAGAACCTTATATGCCGGTATGGTATCCCCGACCGTATCATCACGGACAACGGTACAAACCTGAACAACACTATGATCATCGCTCTGTGTGAACAGTTCAAGATTCAACATCATAATTCATCTCCCTATCAACCAAAGATGAACGGTGTTGTCGAAGTTACAAACAAAAATATCAAGAAGATCATTCAAAAGATGACAGTCACCTACAAGGACTGGCATGAGATGTTACCGTTTGCTCTGCACGGGTACCGTACCACGACACGCACTTCAACTGGGGAAACACCTTATTCTTTGGTATACAGCATGGAAGTTGTTTTGCCTATCGAGGTTCAGATTCCCTCCTTGAGAATCATGAAAGAGGCTGGTTTGAGTGAAGACGATTGGATTCAGACCCGGCTTGATCAACTTAACTTGATTGACGAGAAGCGACTTACTGTTGTTTGTCATGGTCAGACGTATCAAAAACGGATGATTAAGGCTTTCAACAAGAAGGTCAGGCGCCAGGTATATCAAGTCGGAGATCTTGTAATCAAGCGGATCATCTTGCCGCAAAGTGATCCCAGGGGCAAATGGACTCCTACCTACGAAGGACCATTTGTGATCAAAAACATCTTTTCAGGTGGGGCAATGATACTGACCACCATGGACGGCGATGACCTGCTGCACCCTGCAAACGCGGACAAAGTCAAAAGATACTACGCATAAACGACCCAACAAGTTGAAAACCCGAAAGGGTGACTTGGGCAAAAATGGGCATCCCGGTGAACTGAAAACCCGAAAGGGCGGTTCAGGCAAAAATTAGGGATAAAACAAAAAAATTTGTACACCCGACAAGTTGAAAACCCGAAAGGGCGACTTGGGAAAAAAGGGGTTTCTCGGTGGATCGAAAACCCGAAAGGGCGATCCAGGAAAAAGTTAAGGAATTAAAGCGTATGACTATGTCTTGTCGGATCACTTTAAGGACAATCTTTTCATCGAAAATCTCCAAGCTCCCGATAAATCCAATCATCTGCGGACGAAGCAACGAATGGACAAGATACTCAGAGTTACGAAGGCTATAGCAGAATGGGAACCCCATGGAATTGTTACACATAGCCATCTTTCTTTGTATAAATGTTTTCTCAATTTTATGACAACATTCTCTTACTAGGATGTATGTCTCCTTTGTACAAAATACTTACACAAAGTTAATACAAAGATACTTCAAAGTGCAAAAAATTGTTTGCCTTTTCTTTCTTTTTTACACTTGTGTTTTATTTGAAAACGTCCAATGATTTATTAAATGAGCATATGCATTTGAATATAATCACTGCTTACAAATAAAACGAAATGAGAAAGGATAATTACCGATAGGTTGAAAGTATAGGAAAACGTCTTTAGGCTTTTCCAGAAGAAATCCCCTGTAGTACATCATCCAGATCTTCGGTGGAACTAAAATCTTGAAATACATATCCCCAGTGGATTTAAGTTTCAAAAATCCCCATCAGAGTTGAGTTTTCAAACTCCCAATCCCCAACGGAGCAAACCCTCAATAAAAATGAAACTTTCTTCCCCAATTGGAGTCAAACCTTCAACCTTTGAACATCATTGAAGACCATCCAGTTTCCTCCAACTTCCCCGGAAAGTCGCTTTAAAAACAGATAATTCCCCAGGGAGTTATTTTAAAACCTTCTTCCTAAACGAAGTCAAATTTCCATACACGATCAAATCAGCACGTCTTTAAGATCCCCAGCGGAGAGGAAACTTTGAGCTACCAATCCCCAGCAAAAACCATTCAGTTTTCCCCTGATACCCCTAACAGAATGGAGATTCTCATTCTTGAAGTCCTCAATAGATTGGCATACAACCCAAGCTCCTGATCTCCTCGGTTGTATAGCTTCTCCCCACAGAAGTTGTCAAAGTTTTTGATAATCCCCGCGAGTTGCCATGGATTTTCTATCCCCAACAGTAGTCAGCAAGGATTTCTCATCCTCAGAAATTAAAGATTCAGAATCTCCAACAGTGGTCATGGATTTATTTTCCCCGACAGCAGTCAAAGATTTTATTATCTCCAGCTATCCAGGATTTATTTTCCTCAACAAAACAGTTAATCAACTTACATGCACATACATTACATTCATAAATCATGACCATTGATAAAAACATATATATTGCATCATACATTTCATGCAACATAACTTTGTGTTTCAGTTGACTTTTTACCCTTTGCAAGAAAAAATTAATAGCTACCTAAAACAGATATTCAAAGCTCAGAAAACGGCTTAGAGATGCTCCAGACACGGATGCTCTCTTGTTTTCTCATTCAAATCAATGTGCAGATTCCTGTTCCAATTATGAAGCCTGGATTCGACCAGATAATATCTTGACTATACTGAAGCCCGGAGATCGACCGGAAAATAATTGAACCCCCTGCAGGTATTGTGAAACCGGAGGCAACCGGATAACCATTTGATTTCCTTTTGAAGACTGGGCGTTGACCAGATAAGAAGAAAGGTATTGTGAAACCTAGACGTTGACCAGATAGCAATACAAGACTGTGAAGCCTGGATGTTGACCAGATAACAGTAAGGTATACTGTGAAGCTTGGATGTTGACCAAATAACAGTTTACTTGGCCAATTACTTTGAAGCCCGGATCCAACCGGATATTAGTAGGCCCCAAAATCAAAGGGAAAACTGGAGGCGACCGGATAACCATTTGATTTCCTTCTGAAGACTGGACGTTGACCAGATAGGAAGTAAGGTATCATGAAGCCTGGATGTTGACCAGATAGCAGTACAAGACTGTGAAGCCTGGATGTTGACCATATAAGAGTAAGGTATATTGTGAAGCTTGGACGTTGACCAAATAACAGTTTACTCGGCCAATTACTTTGAAGCCCGGATTCAACCGGATATTAGTAGGCCCCAAAATCAAAGGGAAAACGGGAGGCGACCGGATAACCACTTGATTTCCTTCTAAAGCCTGGATGTTGACCAGATAGGAAGTAAAATATCGTGAAGCCTGGATGTTGACCAGATAGCAATACAAGACTGTGAAGCCTGGATGTTGACCAGATAGCAGTTCACTATCACCTCTTCAACCAAGGGATGACTCCCCATTAGAATAACAGACGACTGAAGTTCTATTTCTACCACGATATAGACCAGCATTCCCCCAGCGTAGTCCTCCTCAATAACAGGTATACGGGCTCTCACAAAGGAATCTCTTATGCGACCAATTTTATTGGATGGAATCTTTAAGCCCATCTCCGACAAGATTCTATCACATCTTCCAAATGGCATCTTTAAGCCCATTCCCTCGACTACACTCTGAAGAGCGCAAATTTAAGGGCACTTTAATGTCCAATCCTCTTTTACCTTCGAGTCACGAAAGGCAAACTTGCCAATCTAACTCTTCAGGTTCAAGAAAATTGAACAGGGTCAGCTGTTGTACCCCAAAATTTTCCCTCTCATTTTATCAAGATTTCTCCTCACAAGACTCTTTGAACTCAAGATCGAGCTAGGGTTTGCTCTGCTCAAGACATCTCCTTGCACTGTTGACCTAAATTAGGGTTTGGGTTTGCACAAGGAATTTTGGACTTCTAATGCTCAATGTGACTTTCATACTTCATGTTGGACTTATAAGATTGCTCATACCAAGTTTCAAGCCTTGAATCAAATTTTTGCCCAGTCAATTGGACAGTTGACCTAAAAATCAACTGTATTGGGGAAAAAGTCAATTGTGGCTAATTTACAGTCAAACCTCATAAATTTTGATCCATATCAACATTATAAGCTCATATGAACCATTTGATCAAGTTTGGGCCACAACTCCTCAAGAAATTTGATCAGATCATCAAAAGGGCAAGATGGTCATTTTTAGGGTTTTGACTGCAGAAGGGCAATTTCTGACTTTTCACCTAGCCGATGGAAACTTGGGTTCAAGAATGTATTCAAGGACTCAATGGAATCATCTTGACCTATTCACAAGGTTCAAAAGATCTGAATTGCATTGGATTGACAGATGAATTTTCCAGTCAACTGATCAAAAATCAACTGTACAATGAAAAGTCAAACTTTGACTTTTTGGTCAAAATCATGTGCCAAGGGTCATTTTTCATCAATATGTGTCAAAACATGAAACTTGTTCATCAAGAAACCTAATTTTTCAAATTAGGGTTTAAGATTGAAAGTTTTCATAACTTAGAATTTTTCTAAGTTATGAAATTTTCTTATTTTTTCCCAACTTTGCCCAATTTTTTCACCATGATGCAATTGGATTCAAACAAAACTTCCAACATCAAAGTTGTAGTACTACACAAAATTTAAAACTTTTATTCACAAAGTTTTCTCAAAAGAAGCTTGGATCTCAAGTTATGGGTTTTGGAACAAGGGTCCATGAAACTTTTAACTTAGTGAAATTTTGCCCTAGTTTAGGCAGGATTTTGACCTATCTTCATGGAAATTTCTCACCTAATTCCACTTGGAATATCAAAATTCATTTCAAAGATGGATTGTATATAATGTTACAAGCTTTCCAAAATGTCCAAGAACTCTCCAAAATCATTTATGGTTAGGAAGAATCGAAGGTTTGAATTTGGAAAAAACTCACTTTGATCCATGGCATGTTTCATGTTACTACAAGTTGCAATTTCCATCTAGAATTGTTTATACTTGATTACAGGCGTCTAAACCCTTCCACACTCAAGAATTAAGTGCAAACCCAATGGATTTAAGCTTAGTTCTGATCATTAGAGGTTTACACAAGAGATTAATTCAAAAATAGCAAAAAGGCAACATTGGCATTTTTGTCAAAACTTGCTTTATGTCAAATTGCATCTCTTGAGCCTTGAACCAAATCTTGGACAGCAAACCAAATCCACAAACTTGGGGCCAAGCTCACAAAATGTATGCAGGATTAGATCTAGCCTGTACAGGCCTGCTCTTTGTCACTTCCCACCTTTTGCTTCATAACCAAGAAATGTGCAAAAGTCTACACAACTTGAGTATCTGTTATAACCAACTCTTGTAAGCATTCCAAACAAGTTTTGCACATTGCCTTGAGCCAGAAACATGAGTTATTCAACCCTCAAGCCTTCCAAAACACAAAATCCCCTTCCTCTTGCAAAACAGGGCAGTTTCTGCACTTTGAGTTGCATAACAAAAACTACTTGTGCGTTTTGCCCCAAACCTGTTCCAATACCTTACATATAACCCACATGAGCTATCCCAACCATTGGCCATTGACTGTAACTCCATTTGCAAGCTTCACCATTTCTGTTTTCAACTTGTGCAGGTTGACTTCTACAAGCTTATTCAAGCAAATCCAAAGCAAGCTAAGCTTTGGGGAAGGTCAGAGGAAGTTCAAGCAAGCTCCCAAGCATCTCAGGCCTCACTGAAAAGCTCTACATTGCCATACTCGTGTCCAACTGAAACAGGTATTTTTCAACTTCCTATCTCTCTATTTAGGAATCATTAGGCTTAGGTTTGTGAATAAAAAATGTAGTACTCATAGCCCTTAAGTTGTACATATGCATAGATTTCATTTAAGTTAAGTGTGCTAAGAGAGGCCCATTGTTTTATATTTTTATATTTTTCTATTTATTTTTCATTTCTGATTTTATTTTATATTTTCTAAATATCAAAAAATATCGAAAAAAATTTCATAAATTTTCACATTTTATTTTATTATTTTTTATTATTTTTTAGATATAAAAATAATTATTAAATAGTATATACTTTTATTTTCACAAATTAAAAACTTGTAAATAACACATAAATATATTATATTCTTATTTTTGTTCTTTTTAATATTTATATACTTAAATAATATTTTCTCATATATTATTATTTTCTAAACAATTGTATATATTTTTATTTATATTTATTTTCTTGTATATAAATAGATAATATAATATATATTGTCTTAAAACAAAAAAAAACTAGGGTTTCCACCCTTATTAAAAATAATAATTTTTTCTAATATATTTTATTTTTTGACACTTGAATATATATTTATTTATTTTATTGTACATAAATAAATAAATATTATAATTTACATACATATTCTTAAACCAAAAATTAGGGTTTTTACCCTTAACAAAAATAACTTTTTATTTTTTTTTAATACATTAAATATTTCATTTTTACATATATAAAAATAAACAAAAACATTTTTTGCATATTTATAATATATTGCATATATATGTAATTGCTTATTTAAATATTGTTTATTTATCATTTGAGCAAAGAAATTCAATTTGGTTGTAATAACTTAGGGTTTCAATTTCTTGCAAAATAATTCCCCATTCAAAATTGTATCCCCCTCCCCATATCAATGTTTTAATAGCCTAGATTACTTTTACGCATTTATGCTTTCAAATATGCCATGATAGAGATTAGGGTTTGTATGCAATATCCAAAATCAAAACAAATAGTTAGACCTAATACAAGACATAAATGCATGAAAATGATAACACAATGCACACATGCACCCCTAGGGTTTCATCCACTTGTTGCCTTTAAAATGGACATGGTATGCATGTTGAGTATCTTGGCAAAACAAAAACAAAACAAAAGATCATAGTCCCTCAATGACGATATCTTGGTTGCCTATACAAAATGATCTAGTCCCTCAAAAATTTGCTAAGATACTTAGCACAATTGCTATCATGGTCAATACGATGACCCGCGCCTGTCCCGTTTAACATCCAAATACAAGGTTGTTTACCAAATGCAATGGTAAAACAACACTGTCAAAAGGGTTAAAAATGTGTAGGAAAGATCTTTGAGTAGATAGGGTAGACAACTCTTGGTTACTTGATCTAAACTTTCAAAACATCCTTGCTATTTTCAAACACACCTCACAACACAATTTCAAAACATTTCCCAAAATAAACTTTCAAACATTGAAAAATATTTTCAAAAGACAATACACCTTTGTATATATTCAAACAAGAATCATTACAAAGGTTGCCACAATGATGGCCTCTTTTTAAAACATTTTCAAAACCAAACACAAAGCACCATTTCAAACAATTGAAAAGCAAAAGCAAGTGATCTAAACAAGTAACTAAGAGCCCATGGATAACCATGGATGAAAAGGGTGCTTTCACCTTCCTTTTTCATAATCTACCCCTCGAACCCAAGAAAACATCTCAAAGGTCTTTCCTGTGCTTTTTGACCTTTCCTTTGGATAAAATAAAAAGTCGGCGGCGACTCTTGCTAAATCGAAACATTTGCGAACACAAACGCAAAACCTCAAGTCAGTTCTCCCACCGTATCACAATATGATATTATGAATTTTAAGCAAAATGAAGGTGAGTCCCTAGGTGATGCTTATAAGAGGTTCAAGATATTATTGGTAACTTGTTCCACTCATAATGTGGATCAAACAGAGCAAATGCAGATGTTTGTTTATGGCCTCAGAATAAAGACAAAGCAGCTTATTGATACAGCATTCGGTGGCTCATCCAACTTTACAACAGCCACTGGTGTAAGGAAGATTATTGAAGTCATTTCTACAAATGAGCATCTGGAGCTGTATGATAGGGTTACAAGTAAGTCAGATGGAGTGATTGATCTGAAGTTAGAAGTTTACAAGCAACTTAAGATTGAAGAAACAATTACTGCAGAAGTGGAGAAAAAGCTAAAAGTAATGAACATTGGTACTCAACGGGTAGCTCAGGTTCAACATGCACAAAATGTTGTTTGTGAAATTTGTAGTGGACCACACATTACTTGTGCAATGTCTTGTAACTCCACAACAAATTAAGGTGATAAAATTCTTGAAGCAGAATAATCTACATTCTAACACCTTTAATCAGGGGTGGAAGAATCATTCAAATTTCTCCTAGAAAGACCAACAACAACAAGCTCCTCAGAAGGAAGAATGAGAGGTAGCTATTGAAAGGATGGATGCTCACACTTCTCAATTTCAAGAAGAAACAAGAAGCAATCACAGGAATACCACAACCACGATCAAAAATTTGGAAGTTCAAATGAGACAGATTGCATAACAAGTAGCTCTGTAAGCACAAGGAAATTAGAAAAATCATGAGAATGTCAATGTTGTCTCAACAAGGAGTCAGAAAGTTGTTGAAGAAAAAGAATATGAGGTAAAATTTGATGATAGTATCATAGAAGTAGATCTGGAAGTGAGAGAGGACAATAAAAAATAGGAAGAAGTGGTATCACCTGTGAATCCAGTTGAAGAGAAGACCAAACTGGTGATTAAGTTTCCATATCCCTCACGGGTAGCAAAGAAGGACACAAAAGAGAAAGACTTTGATAAATTTGTCAAAGTGTTCAAGAAGATAGAGATTCGCATACCGTTCTTAGAAGCACTCGAGAAAGTGCCATTGTACCAGAAATTCATGAAGGAGGTACTCTCAAAAAAGAGACCTACAGAAGATGGACAGGTACCCGTGATGAGAAATTATGTGCAATCACGTCCGAGAGGAAAATCCCTATCAAGTAGAAGGATCTAGGGTCAGTTTCAATATTGTGCATAATAAAAGACAGAAAATTCAAGAGGGTTCTAATTGATTATGGATCTAATGTGAGTTTAACGCCATTATCAATCTTCCATAAGCTCGGTATTGAAAAGATAAGTGAGAGTGAGACAAAATTGAAATTTGTTGATCACACCATCAAGAAGTCATATGGGATAGTTGAGGATGTATTGGTAGAAATTGAAAATTTAGCCTTTCTAGTTGATTTCCATATCATGGAAATACCGAAAGATGAAGAGACTCCTATCATTCTTGGTCGACCATTTTTGATGACTAGTCGGTGTAATTTTGACATCGAGACAGGTAATCTGACATTAAAATCTTTTGATGAGGAGATAACCTTGAAGGTGATGGAAATCAAGAAACAAGGTGGAGGTGGAAAGAATAAATCTTCAGTCGGTATGATTAAAGTAGAAGGAGAAACAAAATGGCAAAACCTCTCCCATAAGAAGTTTCAAGCATAATCTCTCATGTGGCATCAATAAAAATTCTCAAGTTCAGTCAGGAAGCCAAGAAGAGAAAAAAGAAGGAACAGAAAGGTGAGAAGATGGAAGTTGGAAAGGATTGGAAGCCCATAGTGGTCAAGGCTTTTGATCTAGATAAGTTCTGGGTTACGGAAAGCACAAGCCAAAAGGTGTGGAAGAGAAAGTACCCTTATAAGAGGATGAACCGTCGAGTAATATGACGTTAAACAAAGCGCTTCATGGGAGGCAACCCACACTTTTAATAACTTAGTTTCTGTTTTTGTTTTGTTTGCAGGTAATAAAAAGGGAGTCTTACTTGCGAAAGCTAAGAGGCGGCAGTTGGTGTTGCATTACCCTTTATGAGTCGCCTTCCTCAAGCTTGTTTTGAAACATTGGGGTCAATGTTTAGTTCAAGTTTGGGGATTTTTACTGCTTTGCTCTTATATTTATTTGTTGGTTTTATGGTAATTGTTGTGTAAGTCTACGAGTTAAAGTTCATCCCAAATTTTGATCAAAAAAAATTGTTTTTTTTTTCTCAAGAGCTTTTGTTTCGAAGAGACCAAGAATAGTATATAGAGATAAAGGGATGAGTGTTTGTGTAACACCCCAATTTTATTTACTGATTATTTTGTTTATTTATTTATTTTATTTAATTATTAATTAGTTTGATAATTATTTAATTTATTTAATTTTGGTGAATTTGTGATTAATTGAATTAATTGGTGGTTATGTAGATAATTGACTTAATTAGATAATGAGTGTGCTATGTGTTAATGAGTTATTGAGTGTGACAATATTAAATATTGTTTGGGCCTTATATCACATTTGAATAAGTGGGAAGAGTTAATCCCATTAAGATTAATGGTTAGTTTTATAAAATAAGAGAATTATAGAATTAGAGGGAGAAATTGAAGAAAGGAAGATAGAGAGAGGAAAACAGACAAAGAGGGAAGTGGAGAAAAGGAGGAAAAAACCTAATAGGAAAAGCTCAAGAGCTCAAATAATCAAGGTAAGGGTGTGAATTTTCTTATTATTATAGGATTGTATGATAATATTTGATGGGTAGAAACATGTTTAGGTTAAAATCCCTAAATTTTTATGGATTGAAATAACATGTTTTAATGATAAATTCTTGATGTGTGATAATTAATTGTGTTTAGAATTGATATTTATGAAATTGAGAGATGATTGAGAAGTCAATTTAATATTTTTTCATTACGTGATATATACATTGCCTATATTTCGATAGAGATGACAATTGATAAATAACAACTTAATGAGATATACCCTTTTAGCATATATTGTAGCATTGTTTCATTCTGCATATATGCACTGTAGTGGCCATATTTGTAATCAAATGAAACAATTGCAATTGATACATTACGTTTCTGTAGCTACATTTTCTTAGGATACTATTTTTTATGATACACATATATAATGATAGATATAGTATTATAAATATTACTTCACATGAATTATAGTGAGATAGAATTCTGTTATGACATAATGCATTAACACTGTAGAAGTATTTCTATATTTTATTAGAAAATCAATATTAGTAATAGTGATTTAGTATATTAATATAGTAATTTTAAGAGTTTTGAAATTAGAGATAAACCATTGATTAACAGGTTAATTTAAATTAATTTCAATTTTGTTAAGAGTGTCAATAAAATTGTTAAAGTTATTAATAGAGTTGTTAGAGTTGTTTTGAATTATTGAGAGTCGTGTTTTTAATTGTTTTCCGTAATTTTGACATGATTAGAGTTCTCAATGTATGATGTTTGTGTTTGTTTTTTTCGTTGAAATTTTAACTATTCATAACTTTTGAACCGTAATTCCGTTTGAGTCCCTGTTCGAAACGTTAGAAAGCTAGAGCGATATTCTTTTCAATAAAAATGGTCTTGTTGGCAATAAGTGATTTAATAATAACGTGATTATGTAAATGACTTGTAATTGTGTTGTTTGGTTTGTGAATTGGTGTTGGATGTGAATGATATTGTTTGGCTTGATTTGTTACATGTTGGTGTGGTGTATTGTTGTGATGAATACCTCGAGTATGTGTTATTTGTTAAGAATGTCATGATGTATGTATATGTGCAATTTGGTGAAGATAATTCAAATGTGTTGAATTATAGAAAATATGCTTGTATGATTAAGATTTGGAGTTGGTCTTAATTTGCATATGTTTTGTTGATATTGCATATGCATCATTTATATCAAGAGACAATGTTTGGTAATTTCGTGGAAATTATTGAGTTGTCCCAAAACTGGCGTGGTTTTGAAAGCTTAAGGCCGAATCGAGTTTTTGGAGTGTTATCCGTCTAGAGTGGACCCGGCAGGACCGGTAAAAGATAACATGTTTGGTACCACATGCATTTGCATAGTATTGAGTTGCATTGGAGTCACATGAGTCGATGTGAATATTGTGTTTTTGGGTGTTAAATGTGATAATTGAACTAATTGTACATTTGTGGTAATATTGACTAATTCCAAGTGAAATATGATTTGATGAACTATGTTGTATATGTTAAATATGCATGTTGGATCGTTTTATGCTGAATACATGATTACATGAAGTGTGATGAATTCATTGGTTCTATGTATGTTGTACATTACTTATTATTATACGTTTCTATAATGATTGTGAATTCTCACCCTTCTGTTGGAATGATGTTTTGTACGATATCGCTCAGGTACCGAAGATAGCGATATTTCTCGTGAGGACTAGTCGGAGGGATTAGTAGCCTATTATTACTATTTACTAGGTAGTTGTGATGCTCTGGTCATGTAACACGGGATCGTTCAGATTTATGTTTATTCTTATGAGATATTTATTGCATTCTCGTATTTATGTTTGCATTGAGATGTTGAGGTATATGACCTTTAGTGCTTCTCATTTGATGTATAATTTACATTTAAGATTCATTTATGAGAAATGATATGAGATGAGTTTTATTCTGCTAGGATGTGTATATGAAACATAAATTTGAATGAGTTTTATTAACCATGACCATTATGCGTGTATGTTGTTATCGTGAAGTAAATGTGATACCCTCATTATATGCATGTTATTACTCTGATTGTTCATATATTTGCACGGGGGATTAGAGGGTGTTACAGTTTGGGGGTAGGAAGTTTGGAATAATCTGACAGTGATACGAGTCCAACGTGTAGATTTGTATCATATTGCTTGAATCCTGAGAAGTACTCCTTGAGTAGTTTATTTATACAGTATGGCATAATCTAGATTCACATGCAGGTATGATTGGTTGAGAAATAAATAAAGCTGGCACCAAATGATGAAAAGGCAGTAAAAGGCAACTGGCTCGCTAAGTTGGGTAGCCCCCGCTAGGTTATTCAGCCCAAAGGGAGTTGATCCCTAAACATCGTCCAAAAAGGACAATATATAACTGCAGAGTTTGAAAATTTCATCGGTAATTAAAAGTCGTAAATGTTGCTCATTTGGTGCCGAAACAAAATGATTCTTGATTAGTCTTTTGCATGTGATGATCATCATAATCTTCATTACCTTAATTTGATTGTCCAAATGAAAGAGGAGGAAAGTTGGAAAAAAAAGACTTAAGTACAAAGCATAGTTTGAGAGGTATCTGAAGAGGAAGCGCGGGGTTAAAAGGTTCTTACAGAAAACTCTTCGTGTCATGTGAAGGCCGGACAAACTAACTTTTGAGCAATGTGAACTAAAGTGTCACGTATGAGTATCGGGTTGCTTTGATTTCCATGAGTTCTTGTAATTGCTGCTAGAGGTCAAGCAACGGTTTAAGTTTGGGGGAGTTTGACCAGTGGTTTTTACACGGTTATTTAGTATTTATTTCAGTTATAATTTCTTTTACTTGTCGAGGTTTTCTTTGTTTTATCGCATATTTTGCTTTGGTTTTTTATTTTAGTGTTTTCAGGTTCAAAAGAATAAAACAGGATAAATCAGGACAGAAAAAGTGCAGAATTCAGAGTTTTGACGGAAGTGCTACAGGATCCTTGACAAGGGCCGTGTCAGGAGGGAGAACATGCACAAGCTGGATACCAGGGGGTGACACGGACGGTCGTGTCACCTGACACGGGTCGTGTCAGCGTGTCTGGGACTGAAATAAGAAAATTGATTATCTGAAAGCCAACACGGGCGACCGTGTCACCTGATATGGGTCGTGTTTGCCAGTGACGCTGATTTTGAGTGATTTTATGATTTTTCACTATTTGAGGCCTAGAGGGGTATTTTGGGTATTTTCAATCGAGACAAATGGATTGTTCACTATTTAGTCAAGTTTGAAATAGGAATTAGGGGACTTTTTGACGGGAGAAGATTAGGAACGATCAAAATTGAAGCTCTCAAGAGATTTGGAGACGGAGATTCCTTCATGAGCAATAGCAATTGAAGATCAAAGAATTCATACCTTTTGTAATATCTAATTTTATTATTGCTTTTCTTTTTAATACTATGAGAGGCTAAACCACCCATTTCTAGGGAGTGTCCCTATATTGCGAATGTAATGAATTCGAATTTTTTATTTTGATACAATAGTTTCTTTTCAATTTAATTGTTCAATATTCTTATGCTTTTCCTATCATACAAATAAGGATTGATTCACGGTTAACAATTAGGGCTAGACCGCCATTCTTAAGGTTTTTGAACAATTAAACTATAGTAGATATCATCTAGGACTAGGGATACCCTATAGTTACCGATAGAATCTTGATAAAATTAATGCTTGTTTTCCTCATAATTCTCTAAGGACTTAGGGGTTTAGAGGAATGTTCAAAGGTTTTCCCACTAAGGCCTTAGGGAAAAATAAACTAAAGATTTGGTAGTTGAAGGTTATGAACTTGTTGAAGAAATCGAGAGCCAAGGTTATTACAGGGGAAAATCACACACTTACCCCTAGCATGCTCCTCATATTAGTGAAAAGCCAATTTATATTTCTGTTGATTCTACATTGATAATTTCAAAACCAAAACCCCAATTTTAGTTTTTATTTAATTGAACCACGAATTAAACTCGGTACTTATACTCTATCCCCGAGATCGATATTCAGGGAAATTATCCATTATTACTATTCAGGCAAAATAGTACACTTGCTATTTTTCCAATCAATGCCCGTGTAAATTGGTGTCTAATGCATGATTATGCATACCAGACAAGACATTAAACCGCCGTAAATCATCCACCCTACAATATACGTGCATTTTAAACAGACACTCACATTTCCTCGATCTCGTGTCATCATGTTTCATCTTGCAAATTTTTGAACATATTTTCCACTTCTCTCGCACGTTATCACAACAAATGGTTGTCGATTACTAGTCCTATTTTCGTACCTTTCAATCACAAATCCAAACCCAATTTTGCTAGCTTCCATTCGAACCCAATCAAGCATATGTTAACGAGTGGTGAAAGTTTTATCATTTGGAAATTGTTTACCATGATCTATCACGACATCAATCGTTTTATCAACGTCCTTCACTTTATTCGGCTTATCGTCTTCATTGACCTTGTCTGGAACCTTTACTATATCTTTGCCAATGTTGTCAGGGTGCACCATACCTAACAATTTCAAAAAAAAATATGAATTCTGTTAAAACGGAATTCTAGTTCTGTAATGGAGTTAATTTCGCATGTGCACTTGCGAATTTTGGCAAGTGGACTTCGCAAGTGAACATGCGAAGTGACGTTGTTTTCTTCTTTAACAAAACATCTTCAATGTAGCTAATTCATGATCAAGGGATGAAATTTTACTTCAAATTGCAGCTTTCAATGCTCACTTTGCTAAACTCAAACACTTGAAACTTGATTTGGAGACGAAAAAACCATTGAGATTATGTAATATGGTGGGAGAACTGACTTGGGTGTTTTGTGTTTTATCGCAATTGTTATAGATATCAAGAGTCGTCACCAACTTTTCTTTTATCCAATAAAGGAAAGGGTGAAAAGAACAGGAAAGACCTTTCGAGAATTTCCTTGAGTTCGGGGGTAGGTTATGTAAAGGGAAGGTGTTAGCACCCTTTTCATCCGTAGTTATCTATGAGCTCTTAGTTGCTAGCTCACTTTGAAATTCTTTGTAAAATGTGTTTCTGATTGTTTTGAAAGTATTTTTGAAAAGTGTCTTCGTTTAGGCGAACTTTCTAATGATTCTCGTCTCTATAAGAATGTATACAAAGTGTTGACTTTTGAAAATATTTTATAGAAAGTGTTGGTGTTTGAAATATGTTTTAAAATGTTTGTGAGCAAGCAACTACAAACGTTCTACCTACTCAAAACAAGTCTTTGTCCTTTTCCTCCTCCTTTACATAGTGTTATCTTACCATTGATTGTTAAGATGCCATATCATTGGATGTGAAGGGACAGGCGTGGGTTATCGTACAGTCATAGAAGGCAACATTGTAGGATACCTTAGCAATTTGTCGTAAGGGTCTAAGATCGTTTACTGAAGGCAACATTGAAGGGTCATCAAGGGACTACGATCTTGTAATCGAGGGTCTTTGCTAAAGTATCCTACGTTCGAGGGACATGACTGTTTTATTCTAAGAAAATAAGTGTGGGTTAACCCTATATGTGCAAGTGTGCAAAGTGTGTTATTTTAATTCATTTGTCTTGAATTAAGGTTGTCTACTTGTTGGTTTTAAGTCTTGCCATACAAAACCTAATTACTAGCTATAATATTGAAAGTGATAAATTGCGGAAATTTAAAATCCTCTATGCTATTACAATACTTTAGGGGATGGGGGATACAAATTTACAAATGGGAATGACAAGTAAAGATAAATCCTAATTACTATTAAAAGGCTTTGACAATTACATAAATTGTAGCACGAAATAATAAAATGTACAAAAATTTAAAGATGAAGAAAAGAGATCTCTTTTTAGGGTTTTTTGATAGAAAAGGTTTTATGGTTAATTTAAACGAAGAAAAACCTAGGTCTAAGTTAACTTTAAAAAGAAAACTAATTGTTTAGAAAAATATTTTTGATGTTTCATTTAGAAAAATGTTTTATGGCGTTAGGTCATCTCCAAGCAAGGCAATATGTCAAAAGTAACTTTAAAATCTCAAAATTAGGAATTTTGATGCCTGAGCTGACACGGGCCGTGTCAGTGGACACGGGCACCCATGTCAGGATCTGTTCCTGGCCTTGCACATGTTTCTTTGTCCCAGCTAAATTGACACGAGCAGTGTAGTGTGACGTGGGCGCCCGTGTCAGCCCCTTCCTTGCCCTGTTACACGTTTTCTGAACCAGTTGAGTTGACATGGGCCGTGTCGTGTGACATGGGCCGTGTCGTGTGACACGGGCACCCGTGTCAGCCCCTGTACTGCATGTTTGCTAAGTTTCCTCCCTGACACGGCTTGTGTCTAATGACACGGTCGTCCGTGTCAGGGCCCCTGAATCATTCTTTTGAAATTTCTGAATGTTTACACTCTTATGCCTCGATTTAACCTGTCTTATTCTTTTGAAAATAACAGCAAATGATGTATGGATAAGTATATCACAGTTTGAGAAAACTTACCTCTTGAAGTGAAAACTTTAGAATATGTATGGATGTTTCCGGGTGCAAAGTGGTGATTGATTGAGCTTCATTAGATCTTCTTGAGGCTATGCCAATCCTCACTCTATGCTGGAAGTTGTTGAACCACTCCAACCAGGTCAAGTTGCAAGGTAATGTTTTTGAGTTTGGAAGATGGTGATAATGATATTATAGAAGTTGTTCTTGTGTTTAAACAACTTTTATATGATATATGTGAAGTATTTGGATGGTTTGTTTGGGAAGAACTTGCAAGGTATGAGAGATTCAAAGATTTGGACTTCAAAGCTCAACAATGGTGGTTTTGTGAATAATTCTGGTTTTTTTTTAGAGTGAAGGGATTTTGAGGGCTTGTTTTTTCTATATTTTTCTGACCTCTTTCTCTTGCAATTGATCTCTTTAAGACAAGGATTTATCAGATTTTGCAAGATCACATGTTGTGGCTAGGTTGGATTGTCAATGAAGCAAGCTTAAAGATCATAGTTCCAATGATTTGTACTTTGCTGCATAGAGTTGTTAGATACTTTAAGCATGCTTATCTAATTTTGTATGTTGAGTGTGTGTAGAAGGAACAAGTTAGAGGCTCAAGAAGAGCTTACTTTGTGATTAAAGCTACTTTGCAAGAATGGAAATGTTAACTTTGTGCCAAAAATTGAAAGATCACTTGGACAATGCTTAAATCAAATGGACCATAGCTCAAAAGTTTGTGTAAACATTAAATTATGGTGAGATTTGCAAGTTAGAAGGCCTGAAAAGGAAGATTATGCATCACATCATGCAAATTGGATTATGTATTCTTCAACAAAATGACTTGTAATTCAAGAATGGATGCCTAACTTCATGCCTTTGAATCTCCTAGCTCAAGTATGATAAATTCATGCTCTTGAACATTTTGGAAAGCTTGAAACATTGTATACAACCTTCATGTTGACCACTTTGGCTGAATCAAGTTAGAACTTGATGAGAATTGGCTAACAAGTTGAGATAAAAACTGACCAAAACCTGTTGAGAATTTATCTAAATGTTAGATGAAAATGTCATGACTTCATGGGCTTATATCTTCAAATCTAAGAATTTTTTGGACATCAACCATAAAGTTTTAGAATTCATCAAGATCTACAACTTTCATCTTGAAAGTTTCCTTTGAGTCATCTTGCATCTTGGTGAAAAATGTCATGAAGTAATGAAACTATCAAGTGTAAAAACACTTAGAAAATTTCTAAGTATTGAAATATTTTACTTTTTTGTAGACTTTCTGACTTTCTTGATTCTTGATGATAAAGCTTCATATTTTTTAATATCTTGATGAATTATAATCTTTGAAATTCAATATTGACCAAAAAGTCAAAGTTTTACTTTTTGTGTATTAGTTGACTTTTCACTGATTGATCAAATTTCAACTATCAATCCATTGATCTTGAGAAATGTTTTGAACCATGAAATTAGGTCAACATGTTGCATTTGAATCCTTGAGATCGTGCTTCAAGCCATTAGATCATGTGTGAAGTCAAAAGTCATTGATCAGTCAATTACAGTCAAAACCCTAATTTTGACCATTTTGCCCTCTTGATGAATTGAGTGCTTTTCTTGAGGAATTATGATCCAAACTTGATCATTTGGTGAATATGACTTAAAAATGTTGATATTGCCCAAAAATCTTGAAGTTTGACGGTAGGTTGACCACAGTTGACTTTTTACCCAATACAACTGATTTTCTGTCATCTGATCATTTGACTGAGCAAAATTATGATCCAAGACTAAAACTTGGCATCAGTACTCTTGGAGACCTATAATGAACCATGAAAGTATTTTGAAGCATTAGAAATCCAATTGTCCTTGAGAAAACCAAAATCCTAATTTATGGACTTAGTGCTAAGGAGGTGAGTTTGTCGGATCTAATCTTGAGAATTCTTTAGAAATGTCTTGAGGAAGGAGAGGGAAAATTTTGGGATACAAAATCTTCCCCTGTTCAATCTCCTTAAACCTGAATAGTTAGATTAGCATGCTCGCCATTTGTGACTTGAAGGTGGAAGATGATTGAACACTAAAGTGCCCAGAAATTTGCATTGGTTTGTGCACGAAGTAAAATTGCTTGTTGATTATGTCAGGAATGGGCTTAAGGATTCCTTTTGGAGAGATGACAAAGACCTATCGGAGAATGTCTTATAAATTCCATCCAAAAGTGATTGTTGATAGAAGTATCAGAACGAGTCTACGATCGACTGTATCTGAAGAGTGCTTTCCAGAATGACCCTCTGGGAAAGGCGTTTGGGTAGTTGCTTGTCATGTAGATAGTCGCCCTGTCCTGTTTTAGGAATTGATCTATAATCAGTTTGTTGGTAAACCCGTCCTGTTTCAGGAGTTCATATCGTTAGTGGTAAAGATAGTCGCTTCGTCCTGTTTCGTGAATTGATCTTTATCTGACCAAAAAGAAAGAAAGATAGTTTCCCCGTCCTATTTTGGGAGTTAATCTTCAATATGTTCATGTAGATAGTTGCTTTGTCTTGTTTTGGGAATTGATCTACAATCAGTTTACTCTTCACAGATAGTTACCATGTATTGTTTCAAGAATTAATCTGTGGATGGTTATCCAAATAGTTGCCCTGTCTTGTTTCAGGAATTAATCTTGAACCTGCTTTTTGTTGGACGTAGAGATAGTTGTCCTATCTTGTTTCATGAATTAATCTCTAACCAAAGAGAAAGAAAGAAAGGTAGTTTCCCGGTCCTGTTTCGGGAGTTAATCTTCAATTTGTTCATATAGATAGTCGCCCCATCTTGTTTTGGGAATTGATCTACAATCAGTTTGTTCTTCACAAATAGTTGCCATGTCTTATTTCAGGAATTAATCTGTGGCTGGTTATTCAGATAGTTGCCTTGTCTTGTTTCAGGAATTAATTTGGAACCTGCTTGAAAATAGTTGATGAGATTCTTCTGCTGATTGATCTTTCCTGAAAAGGTAAATAGTTAGTTGTGTGCAATGTCATGATATATGAAATGCACTGTGTAATGATGTTCTCAAAATAAATGAGATTGCGCTATATGTGTTTTGTATGCATATGTTATGATGTATGAATGCAAAATGTTGTTGAAGTGTAGTTGTTTCTGGGAAAATAAATCCCTGACTATTGATGGGGAAGAAGAGTATGTGTATCTTCAATCTTGTATAGGATGCTTCCGCTGGGGATTCCTGCTTACTTGTTTGAGGAAACTCTACATGGTATGTATTGGTTTCTTCTCGGGAAGTAGAATTTTAGGAACATTGGTCGTTCGTTGATCTACTTGGGAATTTATTTCGTATATACCCTGACTGGGGATAAAAGAGATGGATAACCTTTGAGGAAGATAATTTTTTTATACCCTGGCTAGGGATAAAAGAGATGGATAATCTTTCGACTTGTTTTAGGGAGAATGAAGTTAACCTGTATCTGGTTGGATTCCAGGGTTTTCAGCAACTTTTTGGGGACATTAGAAACTCTAATGGGGATTAGGAGATTTGTCGGTGACTTGTAGTAGTCTTAGGAATAGGCTCAAGCTGGGGAGATTGTAGTCTGTTGGGGAAATGAACCATGTTGAGGAAAGTATTCTGGCGACCTTACCGGGGAAATGAATTCTTTGGGAAAGAACTATTTCCTTTCCAGTCTAGGAAGATCAAACTTGGTTGGGGAAGAGGATTTCTAGGAGATGTATAAATTAATTTGTAGGGATATATGGATAGCATGAGTGTTACCCTGGCTCCTTGAGTAAGTGTTTATTCATATTCTTATTTGTACATTTATTAACAGTAAATCATGTTCATATGCACATGTTCATTCAATTTTAGTCATTGGACGTTTTTGCAAACAAAACAGAAAAAACAAAAAGTTTGCACTTCAAAGTATATTTATATTGATAATTTGCCTATAAACAAGCATTTTTGTACAAAGAGACGGAAATCCTAGTAAGAGGAATTCGTCGTGAAATGAAAAGAATACAAAGTGAAAACAAATATATATAGCCATGTGGAAGTGATCTCATCAGGTTCCCACTCTGTTATTACCCCTATGTATTTGAATATCTCATCCTTTGCCATCAGAAGAAGTTGATTGAACTGTTCTTGTACCATTTGAACTTTTGACCTTGGTGATAAAGCTGGCTATAGTGATCCAATGGGATACAGTCGTATGCTTTTAATCCTTAACTTTTGCCTATTTCTTATGGGACATGTGCATTTTTCATAAATTTTATCAAGCCTTGGGCATGTGCTTCAGAGCATAGCAACAAAGACAGCATGGATATCTTTGAGGGTGTCTGCCTCAGTTGTTGCACTATCTTGTAGTCACTTTTTCGGATAATTTTTAGAATCTCCTTAATCTCTTGGCTTGATGGGTCTTCAATATTTTTTGTGGGCGCCTCTGTCCGGGCAGGCTCAGTCATTTTTTCCTTTCCTTGAGTATCGGCAACAGGTTTAGCAACAGAAATGTGAATGGGTATTGTAGTAGTGGTTGTCGGAGGAGAGATCTTCAGAGAAAAGATCCTTCCCGTCCTAGTGAATTTACTTGATCCAACATTGTTTGTAATGTCGGCATCTTTATTTTCACCAATCCATGGCTCTTGTTTGATGCCATGATAATACACTCCCGCCCCATAGTTCCCGGGCACTGCTTTATCGAAAGAGTAGGGGATTGGCCCCGGTGTAGTGATAATCAAGGGAGAAATTATTGGCTCAGAGGGAATCCTTATAGGGCCTTTGGAGGTGATCCTAATAAGAGTGTTTGAAATGGTAATTATGGACACGTCTTCAAACTCTTGAGATACATTTTTGGTCAAACTTTTCACAGATGGAATTTTCTCAAATAGAATTTCATGGCTATTTGTTGTACCCCAAAATTTGCCCTCGCATTTTTTCCACAAGAAATCTCAGCTTCAGGCATTTCCTGATTTTTCAAACTGGCTCAAGAATCGGTCAAACAGACTTTTCTCGTTAGTCAGGACACAATTAGGGTTTTACTGATTTTCAGGGCTCCGGAATGTTTCACACAAGTTGGCTTAGGGTTTTGGTTGACTTTGACTTAATTTTGATCAGGCGAATGTTATTTGGCATTTAATCAGGAATTAAGGTTTTTGTGGGCATATTCTCAGAAGGGTTAAAATTCCACAGCACTTTGCAAAATATTCCGAGATTCGGTTTGAATTCGTTTTGTTTTGATTTAATCAGTAAAAGAGGCAGTTGGTTTGAATTCACGTTGGTTTGTTTGAGCCAGTCAAAAGAAATATGCAGTATTGGATTTACAGTGCTTGGTAAAAAATCAATAAGAAATGAATGCGTCTGATCAGTTATTGCGTTTGGCTGTGTGTTGCTTTAGATGATGGAGGCGCCAAGTTCATTTATTTTCATCAGCGAAGAATCAATGTTTAGTTGATTATTTATTATTCTAAGGATTAAATATCTGAAATTTAATTTTCATTTATTTAATTTAAGGAACTATAAATAATAAGTAAATAATTGAAAAAAGGATAAAAAGAATTAAATGGATCAATAGAATTTTTATTTCATATTTAAACATTTGTTACAATTATTATTTAGATACAAGTATGCATTTACGAAGTATTTAAAATAATAATAGTTTACAATGATTAAATTGAAAATAAAAACTATCCTATTTTTCTAAATATTTTCTAAGTCCCTAATTCTTCATTCTTCACTTTGCTCCTCTCCATCCAAATATTCATCTGCAAAAAGAAAAGGAGAAAAGTCAGTGACTGATAAATAAATAAAGACAGATAAATTCATCACTAAGGGCCACTGATTGGGATCAGTTAACCCTCTCTGCAAATCACGGGATTTCTCCCGGTTCACAAAGAGGGAAGAATTTTATGCAAAGTTGAGAAAAAATGCAAAGTGTCAAAAATGCATAAATGCAAAATGTCAAACTGCATAGTTCAGAAGCAAGTTCAAACCCAACTAAAAATCCAAATTCCTACTTTCTGTCAAAATCCAAAAAAGGTACAACTTGCTGTCAAATGCCAAAAGGGTTACCCAAGTTGTCAAAGAAAAGAAGATTTGGCAAAGATATGGAAAGTTCACAAAGTACAAAAGCTGTCAAAGAAAAGAGACAAGAATGCAGAGGAAATCCATTATGCAAGCAAAACTATTCATATCATCATTTCCCATAAGGGTGGCCCTTTCAGAAAGTACAGCAGAAAACATATTTTAACATATTTAACTGTACTAAGAGAGAGAAAAAGAAGAGATAAGGAGCAGTTTTTCAGGCTTTAGGCGATGGGCATAAGAAAATATACAAAAGACTAAACACAGTAGGGGAAAAGAAGTTAAAAGAAACTCTAACACAAAATATACAAACTCCCACTGCATAAACCTCAGAACCAGAAAACACCTCCAAACTCAGAACCTTCAAAAGCTCAGGCCTGCAAGCATAATTTGCAAAAACCAGCCTCAAGCTTAACAAGAACCTCCAAACACATAACCTGAAGCTCAATCCAAGTCAATAAAACCTCAAAACCAATAACCTGCTAGGCCTAAAAACCTGAAGCATAATAAACCAGTTCAAGCCTGAAACCAGTCCAGAATCTCAAGCCTGAAACCAGTTCAAGCTTCACCTGAACTACCATACCAGCATATACACCAAACCATTGCCTACTGCACTACCAAAACCTGTTGTCTGCATTGCCACAACCTGCCTAAGCATTACCAAAATCTTGGCCTAAACATCAAAAACCTGTTCAAGGCCAAACCTGAAACCAACATGGCATAAACCATACCTGCATTAACCTGAACCATCACAACCCTAAACAACAAAAAACCTGAACAAAAGAACCTGAAACACAAAACCTACCTACTGCATAAACCAAGTCCTAACATGGCCTAAACCAATATACAAACCTGCAGAAGAAACTCACTGAAAGGCCTGTCCAGCTTCAAGCCTAATACATCAAACTAAAAGCCAGTTTCAACACAAATTACCTGCCTATTATCACACTCAAGCCAACCAACTCAACATAGGCCAAAAACCTGTTTGAAGCCTTCAAGCCTCAAGCATTAAGGGCAAACATTCAGGGCAAAGGGAGAAGAGAACGAGAAGTATATTCAAGGCAGGCCCTCAGGAAATTCATCACAGGGCAATCCAAAGGTATCTTAAAGCATATCCAAGCATATTCAAAGGCAACACAAGTCAGAAGAAGAGAGAAAATCAACATAGGCAAGCCTCAGACAACACCATCATAGGCCATTAAACAAGCTCAACAGCTTCAAGGGAAAGCTCAAAGCAACAAGTCAGAAGAAGAGGAAAAGCAATAAGAAACTAAGGCAACTCAGTGTCAAAACCCTCGAGCCCTCAGTAAGAACTCATCATTGGGCAAAAAGCAACATAAGCAAGCATCTCAACAAACGTTCAAGGCAATAAGCATACAACAAAATCATAGCAAGAGAGGAAGAAAGAAAGTACTCAGAGGCAACCAAAGAAGCATTCAAGGCGATTCAAAGGCCTCAGAAGAAGGCTTCCTCATAGGCAACAAGCTCCACAGTTTCAAAGGCAAGCTCAAGGCAACGAAAGAAAGAAGAAGAAAATATACAAGATACCAGATAAAGCCCCTCATCGCGCATCACGTTCCATTCGCCATCGAGCCTCCTAGCTTTCCCCATCCTCCTTCCTCCTTCTCCAGGTAGCAACTTCTCACTCTCCTTCGCTTTTCGCTCAAAATTCCTCGAATGATAACATAATAAAATCAACTCAGAATCAATAAACTTGAAAAATCATGAACATGCAACTATAACAAAAGCCTAACGAAAAGGAAAACGCTTATACCGTATATCAGTTGCCCCCTAGCGTCCGGTTGAAGGGAGGAGGAAGATGGAGAACCGGTGGCCTTGGGCTGACGAACTCACGCTGGGCACTCAGAAGCAAACGAGGAAGACGAAGATGAACGAAACTCCAAGATGAGCGCCGCTGTACACAAACCCTAAGCCAATTGTCCCAACTGAAAGCAAATTAACAAAACCCTAAAACTGTTCATTCAACCATGGGCCTAATGCGTTTCTGAGACACCTAAGCCCAAGATAATTCCTCATACCCCCCCCCCCCCCCCTTTTTGTCTTCAGTTTTGGTTGGGGCTTATTGCCTTTAAGGCCCATTTAGAGTTTTAAATCATTTTTCTTTTATAAAACAAATTATTAATTTACTAACTTAATTTTTCTAACAAATATTTTGTTAACACTAACTTTTCTTTTTTATATCTAACTTTATATCTAACTTTTCATTTTCTAATTTAAATTTTATTTGTACATAACAATTAAAAATACATTTCTTTTTAATATACATAATTCAATTCTTGATATTTAATTGAAACATATTTTGTACATAAATAATAAAAATACATTTTCTACATCATATAATTAAAATTGAAAACATTTCCCCTTTCTTTTAATTAAAATATTTTGTACATAACAAACGAAAAAATACTTTTTATATACCTAATTAAAACTTAGAAATGTTTTCTTTTCTTAAAACATCATTTTTATATTTAATTAGAACTTAAAACATTCAATTAAAACATTTTCTTTTGTGCATATTAAAAAATGTAAGATCACTAATTAATTAAATGAACATTTAATTTTTCTTTAGGTCAAAACAAATACTTACCAATACTTAATACATATCAAAATTCACATTGTCGCATCTGTAAATAATCACGTACGCATATACTTGTACACTTACACAATACATTCACACTGCCCCTATACACATTTGTTTATCTTATATTTGTATATTCATTATTTACATTTGATCGCAAATTCGATTTGGTTGTAACTTATTGGATACTATAAGTCTCATCCCCATTTGTGAATATTGTACCCCCACTCCCGGATACTTATTTTGTAATAGCGTAGATTTTACATTTTTCGCAATTTACCGCTTTCAATTATACCATGGTTAGACCTAGGGTTTGCATGTACATAAAATCAAACGCTAGATAACCTAATACAAGACAAATACATGAAATCAGTATACAATCACACTTGCACCCTCTAGGGTAATCCCACATGTTGCCTTCCAAAATGGGCCATGCTTGCACGTCGAGTATCTTTGGCAAAACCAAATCAAATGATCATAAGTCTCTCGATGACGCCCTCGAATGTTGCCTAAAACGGAATGATCATAGTCCTTTCAAAGTAAATTGCCAAAGACACTTGGCATCATTGCATTCATGGTCCATCCGATGACCCGCGCCCGTCCCGAATAAACTTTCTAAACGCAAGATTGTCCACCAAATTCAATGGTGGAACAAAATTGTTAAAAAGGGTTGAAAACATAGAGAAAACCTTTGAGTACAATAGGGTAGATAAAACTCTTAGTTACTTGAGATCAACTTGCAAAAACACTTGCCTTCTTTTCAAAAACCACAATCCACAACACTTTCAAACAAACTCTCAAAACCTTTTGAAACATCTTTTCGAAAAGATACACGCCTTTGTAAAATATTCGAGTAAAGAATTATTACAAGGTTAGCCTAAGACAATGCATCTTCTTCTAAAACATTTTCAAAACACACACACACACCACATTTCCAAGCAATCGAAAATCAAAGCAAGTGATCTAAAAAACCAAGTAACTAAGAGCCCATGGATAACCATGGATGAAAAGGGTGCTAATACCTTCCCTTTTCATAATCTACCCCCCGAACCCACGAAACATCTCAAAAGGTTTTTGTTGTGCTTTTTTAACCTTTCCTTTAGGATAAAATAAAAAGTCGGTGGCGACTCTTGCTCAACCGCACAAGTGCGAATACGAACGCAAAACCATAGTCAGTTCTCCCACCGTATCACAGAACTGGCGACTCTGCTGGGGACAATTCTTAAAAGTGGGGTTACCTTAGGGTTTAGATCACCTTTACTTTCTTGCTTTGATTGATTTGATTGATTTATCTTTTTGGGTCCTTGTTTGGGTTTGTTATAAATCCTCCACCCGGATTTGGGGCACCTTCTTAGGTAAATAGCAAAAAACTGAGAGGGAACTGTGCGGGGTATACCAACATGGTTGAAGCAGTAAGCTATGTTAGTGTGACATATTTGTGAGTACCGGTAACCCTTGAGTAGTCAAGGAGAGTACGGGGCCGCTGTGTGATGTCGTGAAGCACTAACGAACTCTTAGAACCTTAATTGACCATCTTAGCCTTTTTAGGGGTAGTGAGATGACCGACTTTGGTGCAGTCTGAAGTTGGTAGATCCTCGATACTACACTCTTTTGAGGATTGTTTTCTTGGAATATTTTGGTCGCCAGTAAGTGGCTAAACCGAAACAATGAACACAGAAAACAATCCAATGATATTGAGCTCCTTAGAACCCGGTTACTTTTGATAGGACAGGTTTTAACCAACAAACTGAAAGAGGGTAGTGCCTGAACCTCATGCAAGCCTAAACCTCATGACTTGTTTGCTTTGTGTGAATATGTTTGCCTGTATATACATTCCCTTGCTTTTCACATACATGTACATAACATCATGACATCATACCATAGCATTTTCAATAACCATTTCAAGGATCTCGAGGGTTCTTTGGATGCAGGGTTACGTTGAACCAGACGTCTATCAAGGGGTAAGGGGTTTCTCCTCTAAACAAAGCTCTCCAGTCAAAGTTCAAGTACAGCAACTTGAATCAGTGGCTATGACCCACTCGACATGGTGAGCTTGATTCTCGTGGAAGGATATCCACCGATACAAAGCTCTCCTATCAAAGATCAAGTGCAACAACTTGAATCAGTGGCTATGACCCACTCGACATGGTGAGCTTGATTCTCGTGGAAGGATATCCACCGATACAAAGCTCTCCAATCAAAGATCAAGTGCAACAACTTGAATCAGTGGCTATGACCCACTGGACATGGTGAGCTTGATTCTCGTGGAAGGACGTCCACCGGTGCAGAGATCTCCAATCCAAGAGCAAAGTTTAACCTCTAACACTTTCTTGTGTTTACCCCAAGAGATCCTTGAAAGCATGCATCCACATATCATGCATTGCATTTTGACAATCTTTCCTTTTTCAGGTTTCCTTACTCTCCTGCTGTTTATTTCAGCAAGAGATGGCTCTAGAAAGGTCTGTCAAAGACATCCAAGACCAGACTGCTCAGCTGCAGGAGATGTTACTGAACTTGTCACTGGGGCAAGAAGAGATGAAAGCTCTCCTCACCAAGAGCTTGGAGAATTCCAACAATTCCAGGAGTGATCAGCTGGCGGAGCTGCAGTTTGATCTGACAACATTGAGGACCCAAGTGATGGGACAGTTGGTGGGCCAGATGGATCTCATCCAAGACCTATCTCAAAGACAAGAGGAAATCAGAGTTCTTGTCCGCCAACTGCTCCCAAACAACCAACTGGGGCAAACATCTGGGGTCGAAGAGCAAGTCACCGCTCAGCCTCCATCAACTCAAGAAGACAAGGGGAAAGCTCCTTTGCTCGCTTCAGGGTCACAAACCCATCAACAACCTCGCCAGCGTCAACGGGGTAATCGGCGTAAGCAAGAAACGTCGAGAAGACAGTTCACGGAGACTGAAATACCATCATTTTTCATACTAAAGCGTCTGTTGGAGGTCAACCTGCTCACCTTAAAGGATCCTCCTCAGAAGCCCAATATCTCCTCTCCTCACTATCATCCCGACGCATTTTGTGTTTACCACTCCTACAGCCCAGGACACGACACCAACGACTGTTGGGCCTTGAAGAACAAGATTCAAGATCTGATTGACATCGGGGTGCTGGAATTCATGCCAGACAGCGAGATGAAAATCTTCCGTTGAAGGGTTCTCCACTTGAAGTGACGAAGCTCAAGCTGAAAGACTTTTGCTTCTTTTTGAATTTTCAAAGTTGTAATTTCTTTTGCTGTCAAACAATTATCTGTTGATGTTAAACTCTATTTTCATTAATGCATTGCATATGTTTGTCTTGAATTCATCCATTCGTTTCACTACTCTTATGCTTTTCTTTATGATATTTGACTCTTGATAAAAAGCTATAAGCCTTTAGAGGGAGAATGACGAAATAATACCATGATCTTATACAGTATGCTTTTGAACAGACCTTGCTGATGATGTACAGGCATTTCTTTCAATCCCCAAACACTGGAGTTATAAGGAAGTTAATCCCTAGTCAACCCCTTCGAGCCAAAGAAGTAGGAGTTTTATGTTCTAAACAATCAAAACCTTTGATATAAACCTGGGGCAGGGTAGTATCTCAGTTAATTCAAAAGAAAATGCGCATTGAAGTCGCAAACTCTCAGTTCGTAATACAATGAACGACGTCAAAAAAAAAAGCATTCCTTTGGAATCAAAAGACAAGGGTGGTTCCCTATCACATAGACAGTCAATCTCTCAAAAGAGAAAAGCCCACCAAGCCAAAACCTGTAAAGGAGGCTTAAGAAAGCTGGGGCATCCCGCTGACAGTAATCCCGGAAAACGGTAACAGTCAGGCAAAAGTTAGGGATAACAAATCAAAATCAAAATAGTGAGGTCACTACAAAACCCTCAACAACATGGAAAAAAATGTTGAAAAAGAAAAAAAAAAGGAGATGATGACTGTCTCCCCGAATTCAACTGGTGAACCATCGCCTAAAAGTCGTTCCAAACTCAAAATAGAGCGACGCACAGTTAACTGAGCTTAGGTCGGAGAACATCACGAAGAACGGGTGGGTACAAATATACTTTGAGCCTTTATCCTTTGTTTCTTAAACTGTGAACCAGGCCACGTTACAACCCTTCAAAAGTCCTAATTGAAGCATGGGTTAGTTCGAAAGCATACCGTTACAAAAGGTATCCTGACTCCTGTAAGGCTTTACTCTTAATCTTGTGTTGATTTGTCTTATAAAAAGTTTTCTGCTAAAAACGCATTTTTCAAAACTTCGAGACAAACATAAACTTTGCATTATTTGAATATCATTGTCTGCATTTGACTTTTTGTTTGACAGTGAAGAAATTCATACAGTGAATGTTCGGAGGAACGAAAACTCTCTCAATAAGCAAAATTACTTCAAAGGGACGACACTTCCTTTACAAATCTCCTATCAACAAGGGGGCATGACATGTCACAATCCAATTAACCTGGGGCAGTCCAGTCAAGGTCCAACAGATCTTTCAAAGTTCAGTAAACCTGGGGCAGTCCAGTCAAGATTTCAATAAATCTCTCAATATGCAGAGTAATCTGATTCAAGACCCCCTCTCCACCACTTGGGGCATTCGAATGTCAAAAGTGTTCAACAAATCAACTATTACAATTCCAGATTCGACTCCTGTATCCAGCCAGGGCATGTCTGTTGACCACATTTCCAGACTCGATTCCTGTATCTAGCCAGGGCACGTCTGAAGAGTTTGAAGATTCGATTCCTGTATCCAGCCAGGGCATATCTATCAACTATCACCTTTCCAGATTCGATTCCTGTATCCAGCCAGGGCATGTCTGAAGAATTCCAGATCAACACTTGTAACAAGCCAGGAAAACATCTGTGAACGACCGATTGTAGACCAACACCTGTAATAAGCCAGGAAGTTATCTACATCACCACTTGGGGCATTCGAATGTCAAAAGTGTTCAAAAAACCGATGCAGCTTTACACGAGCTCATCATCAGGAAACCCTACACCGGTTCCTCTTCAAGACTTCTGAAAACAGTTTATGGATTCTTCCCAACAACGGATGTTAATCTATCAACTTGTTCAGATGCAACCTTTGAAATTAGTTTACGGACGCTTCCCAATAACGGACGCGGCTCTATTGCTGATTCAACTTCAAGATTTCTGAAAACAGTTCACGGGTTCTCCAAGTAAACGGATGTTAACCTATCACTTGTTCAGATTCTTCTTCAAGACTTCTGAAAACAGTTTATGGATTCTTCCCAACAACGGATGTTAATCTATCAACTTGTTCAGATGCAACCTTTGAAATTAGTTTACGGACGCTTCCCAACAACGGACGCGGCTCTATTGCTGATTCAACTTCAAGATTTCTGAAAATAGTTCACGGGTTCTCCAAGTAAACGGATGTTAACCTATCACTTGTTAGGATTCTTCTTCAAGACTTCTGAAAACGGTTTATGGATTCTTCCCAACAACGGATGTTAATCTATCAGCTTGTTCGGATGCAACCTTTGAAAACAGTTTACGGACGCTTCCCAACAACGGATGCTGCTCTATTGCTTATTCAATCTCAAGATTTCTGAAAACAGTTCACGGGTTCTCCAAGTAACGGATGTTAACCTATCGCTTGTTCAGATTCTTCTCAAGCTAACTCCACTCAGAGTCAAGCTTCATTATCCCCAGCAAAGCTAAAACTTCAAATTATCAATCCCCAGCGGAGCCAGACCATTGAACCTTCTCCCCACAGAGTTTTGGGAGGGCAAATCTTGAGTTCCCCAGTGAAGTCGCCAGAGTTACTTCCCACCGAGCTGAAGATTCTCAATCTTACCTCCCCAGCATGAGTCTACTAGTTTGGAACTCCCCATTAGAGGTCATCAGGAATTCGCCTTCACAGCAGCAGCCAGAGATTATTTTCCCGGCAGCAGTCAAGATGCTTTTATCTTCGGCCATCTCAGATTCATTTATCCTCAGCATTAGCTCATCAGCTTACATGCGCATTCATGTCATAAACATTGATGCCACATACATTGCATCATGCATCATAACATTGCATACAACTAACCCTCTATCTTTTCAGGTAAGAGCAGTCGACAGACACAGATCATCTTCCGAGATTCATCCAGAAATAGTTCATATGTGACCCGGACACGGCGACATTCTGATACTTATTCCAAGATTCATCCGGATGCAGCTTTGCACGAGATCATTATCAGGAAACCCTACACCGGTTCCTCTTCAAGACATCTGAAAACAGTTTACGGATTCTTCCCAATAACGGATGTCAATCTACCAACTTGTTCAGATGCCAACTTTTGAAAACAGTTTACGGACGCCTCCCAACGACGGATGTGGCTCTATCGCTCACTCAATCTCAACTCCTGAAAATAGTTTACGGATTCTCCAGACATGGACGTCAATCTGTTGCTTATTCGGACCCCCAATTCAGAGATGTTCCAAAACATGGATGCCCTTCTGATACTTGTCCACTCACCATTAACATACAGTTCAACATAACCAGATGGCATCTATAAGTCCATCCTCCTACCAGCAGTCACCAGATGGCATCTTTAAGCCCATCACCAAATGGCATCTTTAAGCCCATCACCAAATGGCATCTGTAAGCCCATTCACCTCTACCATCACATCGCCGAGTGCAAATTTTCTGGGCACTTTAGTGTCCAATCTTCTTTTACCTTCAAGTCGCGAAAGGCAAACTTGCCAATCTAACTCTTCAGGTTCAAGAAGATTGAACAGGGGCAATTGTTGTACCCCAAAATTTGCCCTCGCATTTTTTCCACAAGAAATCTCAGCTTCAGGCATTTCCTGATTTTTCAAACTGGCTCAAGAATCGGTCAAACAGACTTTTCTCGTTAGTCAGGACACAATTAGGGTTTTACTGATTTTCAGGGCTCCGGAATGTTTCACACAAGTTGGCTTAGGGTTTTGGTTGAATTTGACTTAATTTTGATCAGGCGAACGTTATTTGGCATTTAATCAGGAATTAAGGTTTTTGTGGGCATATTCTCAGAAGGGTTAAAATTCCACAGCACTTTGCAATATATTCCGAGATTCGGTTTGAATTCGTTTTGTTTTGATTTAATCAGTAAAAGAGGCAGTTGGTTTGAATTCACGTTGGTTTGTTTGAGCCAGTCAAAAGAAATATGCAGTATTGGATTTACAGTGCTTGGTAAAAAATCAATAAGAAATGAATGCGTCTGATCAGTTATTGCGTTTGGCTGTGCGTTGCTTTAGATGATGGAGGCGCCAAGTTCATTTATTTTGATCAGCGAAGAATCAATGTTTAGTTGATTATTTATTATTCTAAGGATTAAATATCTGAAATTTAATTTTCATTTATTTAATTTAAGGAACTATAAATAATAAGTAAATAATTGAAAAAAGGATAAAAAGAATTAAATGGATCAATAGAATTTTTATTTCATATTTAAACATTTGTTACAATTATTATTTAGATACAAGTATGCATTTACGAAGTATTTAAAATAATAATAGTTTACAATGATTAAATTGAAAATAAAAACTATCCTATTTTTCTAAATATTTTCTAAGTCCCTAATTCTTCATTCTTCACTTTGCTCCTCTCCATCCAAATATTCATCTGCAAAAAGAAAAGGAGAAAAGTCAGTGACTGATAAATAAATAAAGATAGATAAATTCATCATTAAGGGCCACTGATTGGGATCAGTTAACCCTCTCTGCAAATCACGGGATTTCTCCCGGTTCACAAAGAGGGAAGAATTTTATGCAAAGTTGAGAAAAAATGCAAAGTGTCAAAAATGCATAAATGCAAAATGTCAAACTGCATAGTTCAGAAGCAAGTTCAAACCCAACTAAAAATCCAAATTCCTACTTTCTGTCAAAATCCAAAAAAGGTACAACTTGCTGTCAAATGCCAAAAGGGTTACCAAAGCTGTCAAAGAAAAGAAGATTTGGCAAAGATATGGAAAGTTCACAAAGTACAAAAGCTGTCAAAGAAAAGAGACAAGAATGCAGAGGAAATCCATTATGCAAGCAAAACTATTCATATCATCATTTCCCATAAGGGTGGCCCTTTCAGAAAGTACAGCAGAAAACATATTTTAACATATTTAACTGTACTAAGAGAGAGAAAAAGAAGAGATAAGGAGCAGGTTTTCAGGCTTTAGGCGATGGGCATAAGAAAATATACAAAAGACTAAACACAGTAGGGGAAAAGAAGTTAAAAGAAACTCTAACACAAAATATACAAACTCCCACTGCATAAACCTCAGAACCAGAAAACACCTCCAAACTCAGAACCTTCAAAAGCTCAGGCCTGCAAGCATAATTTGCAAAAACCAGCCTCAAGCTTAACAAGAACCTCCAAACACATAACCTGAAGCTCAATCCAAGTCAATAAAACCTCAAAACCAATAACCTGCTAGGCCTAAAAACCTGAAGCATAATAAACCAGTTCAAGCCTGAAACCAGTCCAGAATCTCAAGCCTGAAACCAGTTCAAGCTTCACCTGAACTACCATACCAGCATATACACCAAACCATTGCCTACTGCACTACCAAAACCTGCTGTCTGCATTGCCACAACCTGCCTAAGCATTACCAAAATCTTGGCCTAAACATCAAAAACCTGTTCAAGGCCAAACCTGAAACCAACATGGCATAAACCATACCTGCATTAACCTGAACCATCACAACCCTAAACAACAAAAAACCTGAACAAAAGAACCTGAAACACAAAACCTACCTACTGCATAAACCAAGTCCTAACATGGCCTAAACCAATATACAAACCTGCAGAAGAAACTCACCGAAAGGCCTGTCCAGCTTCAAGCCTAATACATCAAACTAAAAGCCAGTTTCAACACAAATTACCTGCCTATTATCACACTCAAGCCAACCAACTCAACATAGGCCAAAAACCTGTTTGAAGCCTTCAAGCCTCAAGCATTAAGGGCAAACATTCAGGGCAAATGGAGAAGAGAACGAGAAGTATATTCAAGGCAGACCCTCAGGAAATTCATCACAGGGCAATCCAAAGGTATCTTAAAGCATATCCAAGCATATTTAAAGGCAACACAAGTCAGAAGAAGGGAGAAAATCAACACAGGCAAGCCTTAGACAACACCATCATAGGCCATTAAACAAGCTCAACAGCTTCAAGGGCAAGCTCAAAGCAACAAGTCAGAAGAAGAGGAAAAGCAATAAGCAACTAAGGCAACTCAGTGTCAAAACCCTCGAGCCCTCAGTAAGAACTCATCATTGGGCAAAAAGCAACATAAGCAAGCATCTCAACAAACGTTCAAGGCAATAAGCATACAACAAAATCATAGCAAGAGAGGAAGAAAGAAAGTACTCAGAGGCAACCAAAGAAGCATTCAAGGCGATTCAAAGGCCTCAGAAGAAGGCTTCCTCATAGGCAACAAGCTCCACAGTTTCAAAGGCAAGCTCAAGGCAACGAAAGAAAGAA
Organism: Vicia faba; assembly: GCA_948472305.1. NCBI lineage: Eukaryota > Viridiplantae > Streptophyta > Magnoliopsida > Fabales > Fabaceae > Vicia > Vicia faba. Next base: position 1,403,951,647 of record OX451738.1, on the reverse strand, counting down.
GAAGAAAATATACAAGATACCAGATAAAGCCCCTCATCGCGCATCACGTTCCATTCGCCATCGAGCCTCCTAGCTTTCCCCATCCTCCTTCCTCCTTCTTCAGGTAGCAACTTCTCACTCTCCTTCGCTTTTTGCTCAAAATTCCTCGAATGATAACATAATAAAATCAACTCAGAATCAATAAACTTGAAAAATCATGAACATGCAACTATAACAAAAGCCTAACAAAAAGGAAAACGCTTATACCGTATATCAGTTGCCCCCTAGCGTCTGGTTGAAGGGAGGAGGAAGATGGAGAACCGGTGGCCTTGGGCTGACGAACTCACGCTGGGCACTCAGAAGCAAACGAGGAAGACGAAGATGAACGAAACTCCAAGATGAGCGCCGCTGTACACAAACCCTAAGCCAATTGTCCCAACTGAAAGCAAATTAACAAAACCCTAAAACTGTTCGTTCAACCATGGGCCTAATGCGTTTCTGAGACACCTAATCCCAAGACAATTCCTCATACCCCCCCCCCTTTTGTCTTCAGTTTTGGTTGGGGCTTATTGCCTTTAAGGCCCATTTAGAGTTTTAAATCATTTTTCTTTTATAAAACAAATTATTAATTTACTAACTTAATTTTTCTAACAAATATTTTGTTAACACTAACTTTTCTTTTTTATATCTAACTTTATATCTAACTTTTCATTTTCTAATTTAAATTTTATTTGTACATAACAATTTAAAATACATTTCTTTTTAATATACATAATTCAATTCTTGATATTTAATTGAAACATATTTTGTACATAAATAATAAAAATACATTTTCTACATCATATAATTAAAATTGAAAGCATTTCCCCTTTCTTTTAATTAAAATATTTTGTACATAACAAACGAAAAAATACTTTTTATATACCTAATTAAAACTTAGAAATGTTTTCTTTTCTTAAAACATCATTTTTATATTTAATTAGAACTTAAAACATTCAATTAAAACATTTTCTTTTGTGCATATTAAAAAATGCAAGATCACTAATTAATTAAATGAACATTTAATTTTTCTTTAGGTCAAAACAAATACTTACCAATACTTAATACATATCAAAATTCACATTGTCGCATCTGTAAATAATCACGTACGCATATACTTGTACACTTACACAATACATTCACACTGCCCCTATACACATTTGTTTATCTTATATTTGTATATTCATTATTTACATTTGATCGCAAATTCGATTTGGTTGTAACTTATTGGATACTATAAGTCTCATCCCCATTTGTGAATATTGTACCCCCACTCCCGGATACTTATTTTGTAATAGCGTAGATTTTACATTTTTCGCAATTTACCGCTTTCAATTATACCATGGTTAGACCTAGGGTTTGCATGTACATAAAATCAAACGCTAGATAACCTAATACAAGACAAATACATGAAATCAGTACACAATCACACTTGCACCCTCTAGGGTAATCCCACATGTTGCCTTCCAAAATGGGCCATGCTTGCACGTCGAGTATCTTTGGCAAAACCAAATCAAATGATCATAAGTCCCTCGATGACGCCCTCGAATGTTGCCTAAAACGGAATGATCATAGTCCTTTCAAAGTAAATTGCCAAAGACACTTGGCATCATTGCATTCATGGTCCATCCGATGACCCGCGCCCGTCCCGAATAAACTTCCTAAACGCAAGATTGTCCACCAAATTCAATGGTGGAACAAAATTGTTAAAAAGGGTTGAAAACATAGAGAAAACCTTTGAGTACAATAGGGTAGATAAAACTCTTAGTTACTTGAGATCAACTTGCAAAAACACTTGCCTTCTTTTCAAAAACCATAATCCACAACACTTTCAAACAAACTCTCAAAACCTTTTGAAACATCTTTTCGAAAAGATACACGCCTTTGTAAAATATTCGAGTAAAGAATTGTTACAAGGTTAGCCTAAGACAAGGCATCTTCTTCTAAAACATTTTCAAAACACACACACACACCATATTTCCAAGCAATCGAAAATCAAAGCAAGTGATCTAAAAAACCAAGTAACTAAGAGCCCATGGATAACCATGGATGAAAAGGGTGCTAATACCTTCCCTTTTCATAATCTACCCCCCGAACCCACGAAACATCTCAAAAGGTTTTTGCTGTGCTTTTTTAACCTTTCCTTTAGGATAAAATAAAAAGTCGGTGGCGACTCTTGCTCAACCGCACAAGTGCGAATACGAACACAAAACCATAGTCAGTTCTCCCACCGTATCACACTATTGATCAGGCGTTGGACACTTTTTTTCAGCCATACACAACCATTAATTTGTGCAGCACAGTGGTAACAGTCTCTAAGGCATCCTGGAAATACTCCGGCTTCCAACAAATTCTTTTAAATAGTCATCAAAGGAGTGGTTAAATCATTGATAGAGGAAACAAAATAGGCATATTCAATAGCATTGACACCCTTACCATGACTGGGCATGGGTGCGGTGATCGCGTTGAGAGTCAGTGGAGGGTCGAATTCAATTGTTTTGTTATCAGTCAAGTCTTGGATTTTGTTCTTTAATGCCCAATAATCATTGGTATCATGTCCGGGACTATTTGAATGGTAAGCACATTTTGCATTGGGGTTATATTTGGGAGAAGCTGTGTTAGGATTAGAAGGGGGATCTCGTAAGGTCACCAGATCAGCTTTCAATAGGTGTTGCAGAGCTTGAGATAGTTGCATATTGATTCTAGTAAATTGTCTTCTATGGGCATCCAGACTTTGTTGGTTGTTTTGTTAACGCGTTTGTTAAGTTGGAATTGGATTAGAAATCAATATTGCCCCTACTGAATGTTGACGGTCATTCTTAGTACGACTTCTTGACCCATACACAGCATTAGTCTCTTTTTTACTAATAAATGGTTTTTTCACAGCATGAGGAGTGGAGGCCATGGGTATCTTCCTGCTTTTAATTCCTCTTTAAACCCTATCACCAGTCAAGATCAATTCAGTAAATCTAGATGATGAACTCCCAATCAGCAAGTTGAAAAATGGACCAGTCAATGTTCCCATAAACATGCCTACCAATTCTATATCATTTAGATGTGGTTGCACCCTGCCCGCCATATCTCTCCACTTTTGGGCGTACTCTTTAAAGCCCTCATTTGAACCCATGGTCATGCCTTGCAATTGCACTCGGGTCGGTTCCAAATGAGCATTATATTGGTATTGTCGGTAAAAGGCAGCAGCCAGATCCTCCCATGTATGGATGTTTGTCCCTTCCAATTGGTAAAACCACACCAAATGTGTTCCAGATAGACTCTCTTGGAAAAAGAGCACCCATAGTTTCCTATCAGCGGTATGCAGTTGGATCTTGTGGATGTATGATCTGAGATGAAGCTTCGGACATGAGACATCGTCATACTTGGCAAAGATAGAGATCTTAAACTTGTGGGGAATGACCACCCCGTGAACCAAACCCAAGTCTCCAAATTCTCAGCTAGACACTGCTTAGATCTCTACAGCTTTTAATTTATCTTCTAGCTGCTTATATTTGTCGTCGACATGCGGGTATTACTCATCGAAATAATCCTCGTCCTCAGAAATTTGGTTATTCCCACCCCTAGCACGGGTGCTTCTAGCATCTTGATTATCATCTTCCTTGGAGGAGTTCTCTTAAATTTGAACTTGTCCGACAGGGCCTTTGAACCTCTTCCCCATGTTGATCACAACTTTCTTCTTGGTCTTCTTCTTCGTGATGAGAAGCGTCATCATTTCTTGTTGACCTTTTTCCAAGTTGAGAAGAGTTTCTTGGAACTGAGTGTGTTGAGTCTACAAGTCCTTGACGATTTTCTCGAGATCCACCTTATACTGAAATAAACAGTAGAAAGATAAGGAAACCTGTGTCAGAAAACCTGCTTATGGTATGATGCATGTTATGCGGATGCCATGTTTCAAGGACTTTAAGGAATTTAAGTTTGCTATACAAAAAGAAGACAAAAAACACCAATTACATTAATAAGTTCCAGAATTACAAATGTCTCTTGGGCTTACAATGGAAAAAAGAAAAAAGGGTCTTAATGAGACGACAAAATAAACTCCTAAAACAAAAAGACTCAAATCTCCCACAAACGCGTCATCTTTGGTGCAATGTAGGCATTCAGGCCTCGCTCCTCGTGAAGTTGCCTTGTGAGCCCCAACACTTTCTTCTCGCTTGCATAAAATTGGGCTTCAAATGTATCTCGTTCCCCCTTGAGTTGAATCCATGATCTTTGTAATTCCCATAAGTCGATAGGCATGTCAGGATGAAGAATGGTATAAGGCACATACCCTTCGGTAACTAGTTCCATAATCACGGGTAGGATGGTTGGATACGACATCATGAGACTTTGAGCACGAGTTTGTACCAATTTGAGGAAAGGCTCAAGAGGGATGGAATTTTTATGCCCCAAAGTCTTGCTATCAACCTTGTTTACCATGCCCCAAGCATGCACAAACCTTTGATGATAACCTTGGACATCATTCTCATAGTCGAATACAATACCTTGAATGAGTGCGTTGTGGAGATCATCCCTTCAAGCATAGCCAAACTGTTGCAGAGCTAAACAAGGGTTATAAGTAAATGCCCAAGAGTGGAACATTAGGGAACTACCCATAATGGTAAATAATAGTAATGTCTTCTTGGGAACAAGAGCACCAGTGGATGCCTGCATGAGAAAGTGTCATTATCCTTTGTGACCACCTCAAGCCTTGCTCATTCTTTAATACTGATTGGGGAAGGTGCGAACTAAACCACCTAGACAGCAATGGAATGCAACACATAAGATCCCCTTTCTTACTCATGGTGCCAGTGTAAAGACAATGTAGAATGTCTCCAAGCAAGGTAGGCACGGGATTACGAGTAAGGAAAATTTTGACAGCGTTCACATCTATAGTTGGTCAGGGTTAGGAAAAAGCACCAACCCATAGATTAGAAGAGCCAAGATCTCCTCAAAAGGTTGCAAATCCATAGCATCCCAAAATAGTTGAGCCTTCTCGATCAGGAATTTAGCCAAAAAGCCTTTGACCCTGCTTCTTGTCTCTCAATTGGCTATAATGTCAGAACTCTTCAAATGTAAGGCCTTGGCAATAACATCAGGTCTTGGGGTCTCCTACGGTGATTGGTTTTTGATCAAGGACTGGTACCCTTAATAGTTGAGAGAATTCTTCTATTGTAGGCACCAATTGATAATTGGAAAAGGTGAAATAATGATGTACGGGATCAAAGAACTGAAAGAGCGCCTTCAACATGTCTTCATCAAAGCTTAAAGTAGCCAGGTTGAGAAGTCGACCATATCTTTTGGTGAACGAAGAATTTTCAGAAAACCCTTGACGCTAACTCTTTGAATTGAGGAGGTACCCTTACGAAGTTGATTTGAATGGTATTTCTGCGGGTGGAATCCATGTCCTACAAAATAGAACAAAGATAAATCCCCAAGTCCTTAAAATGGTTAGTGAAAATGCTATGGCATGATGTCATGATGTTTATGAACAAATAATCACACACAAACAAGCACATAAGGTCTTAGGTTTAGGCGTGCATGAGGTTTATAGGTAAGTACACTCTTGAAGTTTAGTTGGTTCAACCTATCCTAAAATAAAGTAACCGGGTTATAAGGAATCTAAATATCACTGATCTTTCCTCATCATGCATTGTTTCAGCACAAGCTTCTTTATTAGCGACCGAAATATCCCGAAAGTACGATCTCAATGAGTGTAGTATCGAGTATCAACCAACTTTAGTCTTGCATCAAAACCAGCTATCTCACTACTTTCTAATGGCCAAGTTGTTCAACTAAGGTTCTACGGTCACTTACTGCTTTATGACACCACACAGCGGCCCCGTATTCTCCTTGACTGGACTCAAGGGACACCGGTACCAAAAAATGTGTCACACTAGCGTAATCATCGCTTCAACCATGTCGGTATTACGCTGCATAGTCCCCACGATCTATTGCTACATACCTAATATGCCACAAATCCGGGTATAAATTTTTTACAAGTAATAAACCCAAGCATTACCCACAAAATGTAAAGCATAGAAGACAAACAAAATAAAGTAAATAAATGTGATCTAGCTCTTAAGGTAACCCCGTTTTTAGATGGATCCCAAGCAGAGTCTCCAGTTCTGTAATACGGTGGGAGAAATGACTTGGGTATTTTGCGTTGGATCGCAATTGTTGCGGGTAGCAAGAGTCGCTACCTACTTTTCTTTTATCCAATAAAGGAAAGGGTGAAAAGAATAGGAAAGACCTTTTTTGAGAATTTTCTTGAGTTCGGGGGGTAAGTTATGAAAAGGGAAGGTGTTAGCACCCTTTTCATCTGTAGTTATCTACGCGCTCTTAGTTGCTAGCTCACTTTTGTAAATGCTTTGTAAATGTGTTTGCGTTTGTTTGAAAGTATTTTTGAAAAGTGACTTCGTTTAGGCTAACTTTGTAATGATTCTCGTCTCTATAAGAATGTATACAAAGTGTTGACTTTTGAAAATATTTCATGAAAGTGTTGGTGTGTTTAAAAGATGTTTTGTTTTGAAATGTTTGTAAACAAGCAACTACGAGCGTTCTACCTACTCAAAGAAGTCTTTGTTCTTTTCCTCCTCCTTTAGATAGTGTTATCTTACCATTAGTTAGTAAGAAACCATATCATTGGATGTAAAGGGACAGACATGGGTCATCGTACAATCATAAAAAGCAAAATTGTGGATACCTTAGAAATTTGTTGTAAGGGACTAAGATCATTTACCGAAGGTAATATTGAAGAGTCATTGAGGGACTGCAATCTTGTAATTGAGGGTCTTTTGCTAAAGTATCCCACGTTCGAGGGACATGACTGTTTTAATCTAAGGCAACAAGTGTGGGTTAACCCTAGAGGTATATGTGTGCAAAGTGTATTGTTTTCATTTATTTTGTCTTGAATTAGGGTTGTCTAGTATTGATTTTAAGTCTTGTCATACAAACCCTAATTAGTAGCAATAATATGGAAAGCGATAAATTGTGGAAATTAAATGTCCTACGCTATTACAATACTTGAGAGAATGGAGATACAAATTTATAAATGGGGATGACAATTAATATAAACCCTAATTAATATTACAAGGCTTTGACAATTACATAAATTATAATTCGAAATAATAGAATGTACAAACAATATAAAGATAATGCAAAGAGAAAAGAAAATTGTTTTTATATGTTTTTTATGGAAGGGGTTTTAATTGACCTAATTAAACTAATTAATTACAAGGAGTTTAAACAAAACATAAAGTATAGATTAATTTAAATAAAATAGAAAATTAAACTAAAAACCTAAGTCTAAGTCAGTTTAATTAAGAAAAGAAATTAAATGGTTTAAGAAAATATTTTCATTATTTTTTTGCCTATGTGATAAAAATAAAATAAAATGGGAAAATATAATTATTTAAGAAAAATGTATTTTTGGGATTTTGGTTAAAAATAAATTAAATAAAAGAAAGCAAATAAAATAAAATATAAAAATTGGGTCAGGGAGTTTGAAAAGAAGACAGGGAGGTTTGAAAGAAAAAAATGTTTTTGGTTTAGGCTCAAGGTCTGTTTGTTTGAAATCAAAAAATAAAATAAAATAAAATGAAGATGTTTGGGCCTGCGCTGCTATAGGAAACAGGGGGTGATGTTCAGCAAAAACAAACAAAGGCCCAAACCATGAGACGCCCAGGCATGCTGGCAGAAAATGAAACAAGGAAAATGTTAGGAAAAATAACAAAATGTGGTGTTGGGGCTCGAACCCAAGTCACAAAGGTCGTAGGCGCGTGCTTTAACCACTAGGGTGGTGATACATCTGTTGATTTATACAAAACCATCACATTATATTATAAACGCGCTCCTGACTGTGCACTTCATCTTCTTCCTCACACCGTGACCAGAACAACAAATTTGAATTTTGTATCTTGCTCATTTCTCAACCATTTCAGAAATTGTAAACATCTAACTTGTTAGAAATTTCACCACGATTTCAAATATGTAAGTAACTTAAACTATGGATTAAAGATGAACACAAATTTTGCTTGGTACCAAATCTTACCTAGTTTTTTTAGAAAGTTCAAACTTAAAATTCTCCATGCTCAGGCAATATAAATGAATTCTAAGGACATGGTTAGTTTCAGAGCTATAATGTCTACATTTTATCTTTTAAAATCATATCCAAATGATGCTTGTATGAAGAGATGGAAGTTCATAAAACTCACCTTGCAAATGGAGATCGTGTTTGGAGTTTGAGCACTCTTCAAGGTGTTATAATGATCTGGTTAGCTTCACTGAACCTCCGGGAAACTATTGTAATGCTTACTTTGGATTGAGAGTGGATGTATTGTTCTAGAGAAGTCAAAATCCAATTTACTATTTTTGAAAATGGAGGATAGTGATGGAGTGTTACAGTCGTGTAACAAGTGTTTGGTTAGGCTCTAAATGATATATGGATGCTTTGTGGTTGATTTTGAGGAAGAATACACGAGTGGAATGTGAGTTTGGGGTGCAAGGTTAGAATCTGCAAAAAAATGGTGTTTTGAGGCATTTTCTGGTTTAAGGGAGTTTGGGAGAGCTTATGAGCTTCCGGATCCATGTCCTATCTTTCAAAATAGTTCTTCTACTTATAGGAAAAGGTTTGGAAGCTTGGAGTGTTCAGAATCACAAGATCAATGTTATGGATTTTTGACTTGTTTTTAAAGCAAGCTTGACAAACATCTTTCCAAGGCATGGTACAAGGCTATCTAGAGTGGTTAAAAGCTTTAAACATTTTTATCTAACTTTGTATGTTGAGTGTATGCAGAGGGAGCAAGTTAGAGGCTCAATACAAGTTGAATTTGTGACTAAAGCAACTTTACAAGAATAACAATGTTACTTTATGCCAAAAATGGATGAATCTCTTGTACAATGGCTCTAATGCTTGGATCATAGATCTAAAAATTGTGTAAACTATTAATTATGGAGTGAATTTCAAGTTAAAAGCCTGCAAATTAAGATTATGCAGCATAGCTGTGAGATTTGGCCAAGGGTTCATCATCAAAATGACTTGTAATTCAAGAACGGATGCCCAACTTCTTGCCTTCGATTCTCTTAGCTCAAAAATGATATATTCAAGTTCTTGAACACTTTGGAAAGCTTGAAACATTGTCTACAACTTTCATGTTTTCCACTTTGGCTAAATGGAATTGGAACTATGTGAAAATTGGCCAAGAAGTTGGGACAAAAATCTGCCTAAACTAGGTGAAAATTTCACCGTGTTTTAGAAAAAAGTCATAACTTCATGAGCTTATAATTCAAAATCCAAGAATTTTCAGGACTTTATCAGCAAAGAAAAGTTGTATATTTCATCAAGATCTACAACTTTCATGTTGAAAACTTTCTTTGAATCATCTTGCACCTTGGTGAAAAATTGCCATGAAGTAGTGAAATTATCAAGGTTTAAAACACTTAGAAATTTTTCTAAGTCTTGAAAAGTTTGACTTTTTTATGGACTTTTTTATTTTCTTGATTCTTGATGATCAAAATTCATATTTCTGAATGTCTTGATGAATCTTGATCTTTGAAACTCAATGTTGACCAAAAAGTCAAAGTTTAACTTTTGGTGTAACAGATGACTTTTTCATCAGTTGATCAAATTTTAACTATCAATTGTTTGATCTTGAGAAATGATTTGAGATATGAAATTAGGTCAAGATATTGTGTTTGAATTATTAATATCATTCTTCAAACCATTAAGTCATGTATTAGGTCAAAAATCAATGATTGGTCAATCACAGTCAAAACCCTAATTTTGACTATTTTGCCCCTTTGATGATTTGAATGCTTTTCTTGAGGAATTGTGATCAAACCTTGATCAATTGATGAATATGACTTCAAAATATTGATATGGGCTAAAAGTCTTGAAGTTTGACTGTAGGTTGATCATAGTTGACTTTTTACCCAATACAATTGATTTTCAATCATTTGATCAATTGACTGAGCAAAATTGTGATCTAGAACTTGAAAGGCATAAGTATTATTGAAGACCCACAATGAACCATTAAAGTATTTTGAGGAATTATAAATCCAATTTCCCTTGTGAAAACCAAAACCCTAATTTGTGGCCTTAGTGCTTAGGAGATGAGTTTGTCTGATCAATTCTTGAGAATCCTTGAGCATTGAAGATCCTTTGTGAGAAATGTCTTGAGAAAAGAGAGGGAAAATTTTGGGGTAAAACAGTGACCACGCAGCATTCTAATATGGAAATGGAAGTTTCGCATGTGCACTTGCGAATTCACCTTTATGGATGTTTCGCATGTGCACATGCGAAATCCCCTCAATGTTTTAAAATTTAACGTTTAAATATTAAAACGTGCAAAATAGGTGTAAAGAGAAATTACCAAACAAAAAACCATTCCAAAATCCTTGAAAAAATTTATCTCATTCTCAATTAACTTTTCGACACCAAAACATCATTCTTGCATTTCATCACTTCAAATAGAGCAAAACAAGTTGAAATTACATTAAATAGCAGTTATTTCATCCCTCATTCCATGCATTAATCTTAGTTTTGAGCTGAAAAATGAATGTTGACTCCAGAGATCCATCTTCGTCTGAAGTTTGGTGTGATTCGGATGTGCATCTCCGGATTGTCCTGATAGTTTTAGTTTTCACACTATTTTTATATTATTGTTGTTAATAGATATGGTGCATCGGGATATGTTTTCCAAAGCTATTGTGAGTGTGGATGTTAAATCGTTCAAAGTGAAGCATGGTGTTAAACAGGATGAAGTGAATGATGATGTTAAATCAAATAGAGCAAAAAATGATTTTAAATCGGGTGCTCGGCCGGTTGTTGTCAAGGTAGATATTTATGCATAATTTACTAATAAAGAAGTATTTATTTATCGTGAACATATGCTACATTGGGTCTGTAGGGAGCCTGTAAAATTAGGATTTTGCATTGTAATCAGAAGATTTGACAATGGTTTGGATATAAGACAAGCATTTGTAACAATGATATGTGAAAGAAGTGGCATGTACCAACCAATGTTTAGGAAGTTGAAATGAGATGACATGGGATCGAGGAAATGTGAATCTCTGTTTAAATTGCGCGAATACCGTATGCATATGGCAGATGAGACATGGAAATTTAATGTGATTTATGGTATACATAATCATGCCTTGTGACATGCTAGTCGGTCATCCAATTGTATGTCACCTTGTTCCGGAGGAGGGGGAACTTGTTTCAGACATGACATTAAACATGGTGGCGCCAAAAAAACATACTCGCATATTTGAAATGAAAAAAAGACCTCTAAATATTTCCAATATCAAATAAATATACAACACGTGTGTTTGAAACAACAAGGCGGTAAGAGGATCAAGATATGAGATGCAACAACTGTTAAAACTTTTGAATGATCAAGACTATGTTTAGAGGTACATAGTATGCGAGGATAAAGTCACCGTTCGAGATATATTTTGGAGTCATCCTGATTTCGTGAAGTTTTCAACACCTTTACCTTTATGCTCATAATTGACTCAACATACAAAACTAACAATATAGACTTTCACTCTTGGAAATTGTTGGTGTTACTTCTACGGAGCCGACTTATTCATATCGGTTTTGCATTTTTGAAATCCAAAAAAGAGGACAATATTACACGGGCTTTGGAAATGTGCAAGAGTATGTTGAAGGACCAAGAAAATATGCCATGAGTCATAATCACCGATCATGACACTGCACTAATTAATTCAGCTGCAATGATGTTTTCTACATCGTCTGCATTACTTTGTAAATATCACATAACCAAAAATGCGAGAAGTTCAGTAAAACATGTGATTGGCACCAAACAAATCAAAGGTGAATATGGAAAATGGTCAAACCTGGTGTGATTATTAAAAAGATAATAGATGCATGGAATCGTATAATAAATTCTTCCACGAAAGAATTATATGTTGAATTTGTTATACATTTCATATGTGTGTGTGACATATACAGATTTGCTAAAATATGTTGAGGGCACGATTCTGGCATATCCAAATGTGTGTGACATATCCACATTTCAAGTCATAATCACCGATCATGACATTGCACTGATTAATTCAACTACAACGGTGTTTTCTACATCGTCTGCATTACTTTGTAAGTATAAAATAACCAAAAATGTGAGAAGTTAAGTAAAACATGCGGTTGGCACCAAACAAATCAAGGGTGAAGATGGAAAATGGTCAAACCTGGTGTGATTGTTAAAAAGATAATAGATGCATGGAATTGTATAATAAATTCTTCCACGAAAGAATTATATGTCGAATTTATTATACATTTCAGATGTGTGTGTGAGTGTGTGTGACATATCCAGATTTGCTGAAATATGTTGAGGGCACGATTTTGGACCAGGTTAAAGAGAAGATTGTTTGTTCATGAACCGATCAAGTTCGACAGTTTGGTAATACAATAACTAACAAAGTTGAATCTGCACATGCTAGACTAAAGAATTGGCTGGGAAACATTAAAGGTAATTTTTGTCGAGATTGGAACACGGTTAACCAAATGCTTTGAAACCAACATAATGAGATACATACATATTTTGGTTGGAGGATTATTTTGTTAGAACATTCATTTAAAGATAACATAATTTATTCACAGTTAGTTGCCAACGTATCTCGGGAGGTATTGAATTTTACTTTTCATAAATCCAAGTGAACGAATAAAACATGTTGACGACATAAGGTCTTCAATGTGCTTGTTTAATTCAAAGAATAAGAAGCTTGAAAAACCAATGTTATGGATGAATTTTGCACTCACTGGAAAAGGCTTAGTTTTGATGATGATGGTGTGATGAAGGATGATAAATCAAACATATCTATCATGACCGAGTGGGAAGTGATCCAAGAGAGATTCATGAAAATTGATGACAATAAAATTACACCTCAAAGAGCAATTGAGTAAGATTGCTTACCCAAAAACAACGTATTTGAAACCACCGTCGGAACCGGTTAAAATAAATGGTTCCTCTAAAAAATTCAACCTGACACAAAGTGAACACTCCACGAGACGGTCTCCTTCATACTTTGAACATGTTGACTCACACTTTCCAGATTATCCGGCTCCAAAATCCCAAAAAAGTGTTTTCAAGAGTGCTAGCATTGGCAAACCATTTCCCTCGCCACCATTGCCAAAAATAAAACACATTAAATAGATTTTGTTTTTTATGCACAAATTCATTTAGCATATTGTAAATGTTAAAGGTGATGGCAACTGTGGTTTTTAAGTTGTTTCGGGTTTGCTGGGTAAGGGAGAGGACAACTACCAATTTATTCATCTTCATCTAATACAATAGATAAAGATGTGTAGGGAATCATACATAACTCTATACAGAAACAAAGCAAAATATGATGCAATTCTTAATGCTTTAGTTCCTTGTCTTAGTGGCATGGATCCATTTGACAAATGGATGTGCTTCCCGTAAATGGGACGCCCTATAGCAATTGGTTATGATAGAGTGTGTATTGCTTTAACATGATATGGTTTCTCATAAACATTCTTTTCACTTAGGACTGAATAACCTCAAAATTAATTTGAGCGCATCATGTGTATAAGTTAGCTATCAAAAACACAACATTTTGTTCAGATTTATTTGAAACTGAGATGTCCTATACCAAAGACATCACTGGAGTGGATGGAACATTTCACCTAACATGTTAAAAATTGGTCGGATCACTTTTTAGAAAGGATTGAAGAGTTCACCAAGTTTAGCGATATTGAAAGAGAAGCAAATAAGAAAATATTGAAGAATGAACCACCAATAGATTTAGGCAGTGACATATGTTTTGATTCATTTTAGTTGTAATCTAACAATGTAACACGTTTTTTTTGTATGTAATGCAATGCATAATGTTATAAAATTGGATGGTACTTTTTGGACAATTCTTGACTTTTGAAATCTTACTCTGCATAATCAGTTGGTTTATTCTGCATAATTTTTTGGTTGTTCCGGAGACGCGTCTTCGGGCACACCTTCTAATAATTAAAAAAAAAACAAAAGAAGAGAATATTCAGACTTGCATCTCCGGATAAACCCTTATTTTTTGGAAAAAAAATGCAGATCTGAATATGTATCTCTAAATTCTTTCTTGATTATAGTATAATGTTTGTAAGGTCTTTCATTTCATAAATAGGGTTTCTCATTGTATTTTCTTTACAAAAATCAGAATGAATTCATATCTTCATCTTACATTTGTGTATTTCAATGGTGAAAATGCTTCATTTCAGTTTAGGATCTCCGAAGACATACTTTTGGTTGATTTGATATCCAAATTGAATACTTTGTTACGATATCTAAAAAATCGGAGAGTTCTCAAGCTCGAATATCATTCACCCTCCATTGACAATGAATGAAATATACAATTCACTATGCTTGGACTGAAGACAGATGATGATTTAAAGGTTATGTGGAGTACCTTTTACTGTTACTCAATAGAGTCTAATTGAAGTGGATGCGAAGATTCAAAGATCATTAAAAAATATTATAAAGATGTTGCAACATCCCGAACCACCCGTTTGTAATGACATGTAATGTTAAATCTATGTAATCTTTATTTTGATGTCAATTTATGTTGGTTTTCCATCATGCCATTGTTTGTGTCCGTTGTTGTTTTGAAGTATTTGAGCATATTCTGGAGATGCATCTCCAAAAATCTAACATACTAATAAGTTGAAGAGGATTACAAGAATGCATCTCTGAATTAACCTTTTGTGCATACGAAAATGCATCTCCAGACCAAATTTAAACAAAACAAAGTTTTCTCAACAATTTCGCTGAGATGTGTGAAAAAATGTGTTCAAAGATGCATCTTGGAGGCAAAGGTTTGTGAGGGGAACAATGTCCACCCTTTGACTCATAGCTGGATTGATAGAGGAAAAAGTTTCGAAGATTTTAACGTGGCTATTCCTGTGGAGCTAGTTGACTGCATGCTTCGTGATTTGGTCGATAACGATGGAAAGTGGAATTGGAGTCTGATGGCTTGGATTCCGAATGATGTAAAGTTAAAGATTACAGCTATTCTTACTCTGCTTACAGGAAGTGGTGTAGACAAGCTGATCACGGCTACAGATGAAGTAGGTAATTTTGCTATTGGGCGTTTGTACAAGGAGCTTACGCGAGATGGTAATCTGGAGAGGAGTGAGGAATGGAACCTGATCTGAAGTTGCATGTCCCAGAGAGAGTCAGTAGTTTCATCTAGCTCTTGAAGCATGATAGATTACTTACTAGAAATCGTGTGAGTATTTCTGGACTCGGAATTGATGGATGCTCTTTGTGTGGTGTTGTGTGTGAATCCTCCTTGCATGCGCTTAGAGATTGTAAAGCGATGCATAGTGTGTGGGATGTTAAGGTTCCTGCAAACATGGTGAATGAATTTTTGTAGTTGGATTGGAATGAGTGGATTTCTCATAACTTGGACGTCAGTTTGCATGCAAAGCCGGACTGGTGTGAGTATTGGGCTGTTGGGTGTCACACGATTTGGTTATGGAGAAATAAAGAGTTGCATGACCTTAATTTCGTGCGACCCAATAATTTAAGTCAAATCATTGAAGCTTATTTGCAGCAGTATAAGAGTGCGATGTTGATTAATAGCAAGATTATGGGAATAGAGCAAGCTGAGATTTTGCTTAAATGGACCCCCCCTAAGATCTCTTTTGTCAAGTTGAATTTGATGGTGCTCACAATAGTAAAGTTTTATCGGGATGTGAAGGAATTCTTAGGGACGATCATGATGGTTGGCTACGTGGCTTCTCCAAAGGCATAGAATGTTACAGTCCTTTGATGGCGAAATTTTGGAGCATTTTCATTGGGCTAAATTTCACAGCGGAGTGTGGTTTTAAGAAAGGTAGAATTAGAGTCAGACTCCAACATTGCAATTTCTAGCATCATGAGAAATAGCAACAAGAATATGGTTGCTGGAAATATGGTGTCTCATATTAAGGCCTTAATGACAAAGTTTGAAGTGATAGAGTTCCAACATATTTATAGAGAGATCAATTGATGTGCTAATTTGTTTGTCGTTAATAGAAAAGAAGATAAACGAAGATGTTTTAGTCTTATATAATATTCCTAGGTGGTTAGTTCATTTAGTTGATAAAGATAATAGTGTAGAGGTTTCTCTTAGAATTGTTGTTGTGTAGCTTTCTTTTTTCCTGGGCTTAGGCCCTCCTTTTTACCAAAAAAAAATGCATCTTAAAACACTAGAAGCATGACGATAATTTATCTTGCCACCCCCAAGTTATACATGTTACCCCTCAAACCTATGAAAAGACCAAAATGTCCAACAAATTTCCATTACCATATTTTCACAAATTTATAGAAAGAATTGGATTTTTTAAATTTTTTGATACCGGAAATTTCGAAGGCGTACCTGAAATTTTGCGAAAACAAGTAAGATTTACGGTATACTTTGTGAAATTTCCGGTATATTATATCGAAAATTTCAAAATTTCCGGTATTTTTTACCGAAAATTATGAAATTTCCGGTATTTTCTACCAAAAATTATGAAATTTCCGGTATTTTTGTACCAGAAATTTCAAAATTTCCGTATTATCATTTACCAATATTATCAGAAATTTTGAGCCTATTATCATACCAGAAATTTTGAAATTTCTGGTATTTGATTTTTTTTTTAATACTATTTTCTTTATATTTTTTTTAATTTTGCAATGAGGACCAGAGGCAGAGACAGTTCACCGATAGAGTCGATGTTGTTGCTCGAGATGCTGATGAGGCGCAGGCCTCAAAGCTACGTGCTGGACGCATTCCTCCGACCGGTTCTCACCGGAAACGGATGGCTGAACAGTAGACGGTGACGGGGTTCCGCGCACCTCGTCGTCGGACTGGTAGACATCCACTACTATGGAGGATCAGACTCATGTTCCTACAGTGGAGTCGGTAGTTGAGGAGCGGGTGGTCCAATAACCCTAAGACCCCTATTTATTCAAATGGGGATGCATTCTAGACCACACATGTGTCGTTGTAATCATGACCCTCTAAAAGTGCCCAGAAATTTAAAATTTCCGATATACCAAAAATTTCAAATATACTACCGGAAATTCCCTCGTACTCAAAATTTGATAGGAGTGTACCAGAAATTTCAATTGGTAATGGAGATTTCAACTCTCTTACCTGAAATTTCATCCAGAAATTCTTTGTATCTCATCAAGGATAAAATTAGAATTCAAGCATAAAATTAGAATTAAAAAATAAAAGATGACATGTATAATTTAAGAGGTTACAAGATAAATTCTCAAACGTGACTTTTCATGATGGTGTCAGATAACACATAAGGTGGAAATAACAGCCCAAGACACTAACATATTAATCTTAATTGGTCACATTCAAATACTTACAAACATTATAATTCTGCTATGTGTTCAAAATCATTTTATAGAAGATACTAGCATAAAATATTAGGCAATTCAGTTCAAACTTGATAAAGATGAAGTGTTCATGTTTAAAAGGAGAGTTTAACTCCTCGTGATTTAAAATCTAGCTTATACTCCCTTCGTTCCAAATTATAAGACACTTTGGAGAAAAAATTTATCACAAACTATAAATCACTTTATAATTCCAATACAACATTAATGATATTTTTTCCAATATACTCTCTATTATTTATTTCTCTTTCTTCTTTCAATTCTCTTAATTTCTCTCACCTTTCTAATTAATAAAGGACAAAAATGTAAAATTATACATAATTTCTCTTTCCTATACAACAATGATTACTTTTCTTAATATCCGTAAATTCTTCAAAACGTCTTATAATTTAGGACGGAGGGAATAATAGTTTAACTAGGTATCTGAGACAATGAGATTTGATCTTGTAGTTTCTTGTGGTAGAATACAAATAGAAATATGATTTTTTTTTAACAAACATCAATATGTTCAAAAATAAACAAATTCCCAGACCACTATCTCATCATAGTACAGTCCACATGATTTACAGACAACCCCAAAGTTATTTCTTTTGTTGAACTCTTAAATTGGAAAGTAAACTTCTAAGTTTCAACCAGAAGAGCCCAAGGAGCATTCCCGCGTGTAACTTAAATCACATAACTCTAAATAATCCAATGAAATCTACACATTTTAGAATACAAAGTTAACATAACATTTAAGGAGAAAATTTGTCATGCATTCCCAAGGACGCGAAGGTGATATGGTGGTCCACGACAAAAAATAGGCTCAGCAGCTGAAGTTGCCCTAGCACGAGCCCGGAGGATGTCATTCGCATCATCTATCACTGCTGCGGCGAGCAGCGTATACTCTCCTGGGACAAGGAAATGCAGGCAAAAAGAATGGTTGATTTGTTGAAGTGGAGGGATTTCAATGGTAATATCACTCAGAACACCTGAAAAAAATGGATTTTGGCAAGACAATACAATGTTAGAGACCCATATGAATGCCTTTCAATTACAGAAAGCAAGTGAAAAATGAATATTACCGGTCCACAGAACAGTTGATTTGGTACCATCTACACAGTTTTCACCAGCTACATCTCTGCATGTAATGTTAAGATTCATTTTGATCATATCCTTGGTGTTATTGCGGACCACGGCTACCATTGGTGTCATTTCATGTGCAAGCACAGAACTTTTGGAAGCAGGGGATTCAGGTAAATCAGATTCTTTAACAGGATCAGGATTATTTGATTCAAGACCATCTTTAACAAGCCTGAAGCCAAATGTCAGTGGATCTGGCAGCAACACGTCCATAATTGATGTCTGTAGAGCAGCCTGGATAGCATCCTTGATATTTAACTCTCCAGAGCTATTGCGTCCTGAGTGCCAATGAACCTTAATCCTAGATACAAGATTCCTGATACAAGCATTGAGTTCGGCTTTGCTGCTCTTTTCAGAGAACGAAGCATTTCTTCCTCCACCAATCCCATTTGTTGGAGTGTCCTTTGTTAAAAAGGAATCATCGAGAACAGGTAATTTAAAATGCTCAAGAGGCACAAGAACCCTTGCTGAGCAATCTCTATCAATTCTTGTTTTAGGATAGCCATATTCTGTAGCATCCTGGTCAGCTAAATGATTGTCCTCATTACTGTTCTCCAGTTTGACAGAGACATTGATTTCAAAGACAACATCGGTTGGATTAGATAGCTCAAGTTCGAGAAAACGCAGTCCCCAGCTTCCTCTGAAAGGATCAATTTTCACCAATCTGTCTATTTTCGACTCCGAGTTAACATGTTCTCCAAGAGAACTATTACTTGCATCATTGAACTTAGGAAGAGTTTCACTAACATGAGCAGGAAATTCCATTGAAAGCAGCTGAGCCTTCACAAAAGACAAACCCTGCAAAACACAAATCTGCAGAGGAACAACAAGGCGTCTACCGGGGGATACAGCATTTGGATCTTCAGAGGATTTCAGTGGACCTGAAATAAATGTGGAAAGAGCCTTAATGCCACATATAAAAGGACTCGGCGCAAGTTATTAACGATTCTCAGCAGCACAAGAAACCACCAAATGACAGAATGACAGAAATCTTTAAATTCATGCTATTGCAAATGTTGAGAATGCAAGAGTTCAACGTAATATGGGAGATACATAAGGAACCTTTATCAAATAGAGATATTTCAACTATTTAAGATGATATTCAATTAAATGCAAGAGAAAAATTATAGTGTTGAACAAAGGGGAGAGAGGAAGACATGGAAAATTGAAAAGGAGGCAAATCAAGCTGCACAAGGTAAATGGGTAAAATATTATAATCCACAAAACAAAACGTTAGATCTGAATGTAATCCAATGAAAGACCTGCAGACTGAACTTCTAAATTCATCATGAAAGCGATAAAATATTGATGTCTTGAAGAAAGTACCAGCATAGTGGATCAATAGCGATGGGCAACTTCCATCTTTGGAATGCCTCGTATTATCAGTGTCTGCCACGCCAACCTGCCAGGCTCGCAAAGTCACAGGGAATGTCACTTCTGCTCCAGGCTTTAGAGGGAGGCGAGATTTTAATGTTTCAGAAGAATGTGAAATTACTGAATCTTGATTTTTCCCCGACAATGATATATGTGCTTGCTCAATAGGAACTGTGCCTGCATTAGCCAGACTTATCCACACGTCACGAATTTCGCCTTCATACAAAATGATGGCCCCATCACCTCCAACAACATGTGATATCAGCAATGGAAGTGGCGGTACTACAGATATACTTGGAACAGATACATTCTTCAACTTTGGAGATCCACAGCATCGGAAAGGGTCAGAAAGAACAAGCCCTTGTGCAGCCCCAAGAAGCAGATTATCAACCTCTCTAAACAGGTGTTCAGTTATAACACCAAAACAATGAACAATGCATCCAGGAATTGTAACTGGCCCCACTGATGTTGGAATGCCAGATAAGGTAATCACTTTTGAAGAATTTGGTAGAAGACTTATGCTCACAGGAAAAGCATCAAAATTTCCTGAATGCACAGACAGATATATGCTATCGACTCTTAAATCAAAGCCACATGGGTTTGCCAATTCCACTAAAACCTGGATCGGCTCTCCAACAATCCAAACAAGCTCTTGCTTCTTGATATTATTTGTATCTCCTTTACTGAATGGCGTGTATATGAAAGGGCCCGAAGGAGCAGAACCCACCCACCAGTCTTCTCTAGCAGGATTACGTTTTACAATGTCCATTTGCCTTGGGTGGACAGGAAAGGAATGCACCCTGAAATTTAACAATTAAATTGTTTCTTGTATTAACTCTCCAAAATTAATTTAATTTACCAAATTAGCATTTGAAAAACATGACCCAAAAGGAAAGATGAAAGAATGACTCGGCCAGGATAAATTGCAGGAAAAAAATTAAGCATCCCAGTAAATACCTTATAAAAGGTAAAGCGGGATCAGCACAACGAGTCCCAGGTGGTAGCCTCTCAGACGAATTTGAAAGTGCATTAGCAAGGCCATTTTGCCCTGCGGGAGTTACTAGAGGATAGTAGGACCTAAGTAGTCGTGCCGCTGCACTCCATGCAGTTAGAGGGTCTCCGGCACGAACTGCAGAGAGCAGAATTTCTCTTAATACAACCATCTGGATAGTACTCCATTGAGACTCAAACAGTGAGACAACTGATTGGTGATGTATTTTCCCACCATCAGCTTTATCTGATCCAATTCCCTTCTGTGAAGAAGCAACGATTTAAGTTACATTTTTGTAACTGGAAAAGTTCAAGCAAAGCAAAGAAAAATAAGATATGCAGCAACAATCTACTATATTAGCAACTAATCACTTCTAGGTTAAAAAACAATGACAAAGCAATCAAAATTTTCTCGCCAAGCCATAAAACGATTATATTTTTAAGTAAAGAAAGAAAGATCATGGGCATTTCAATCACCCAAAGAAATAAGGTGTTTTGATGGGTGATGCATGTACACTCACATTATGAATAGAATGATCGGAGATTGATGATCTACTTTGAACATGATAAGCTTTTGTGGTCATTGCCAAAACTTGCATAGCACTAATTGCAGCCAGCCTATTTTCTTGCTGCAAATATAACTGAGCAACCTGCCTTGAAAAGAAGGCAGCTTTTCTCTGGTATCCAAGACTACCATACAAACGAGCTATTTCAATGTATAGTATGAGTCTATCACTTGCATCAATCAAAGATTTAGCACCATCTGCAGCTGTGGTTAACAACTCCACCACCTCCTTGGCCAGCTCTCTCCTGTTGATTAAAAGAACTCAGCCATAATTGCTTTGAAAATAATAAAAGTGAAACGTATTGCTTGATACACCATAATTCTTCTTGATAACAAACTAGTATATGTATTCCAAATCACATATGTACAACAACTGGTTTGAGTAAACAGAAGCATGAAATTTAAAAATTCATGAAGCATCGTTCAATTGAAATGCTGGTCTAACTTCGAAAAGTTTAGCAATTGAAATGCTGGTCTAACTTCGAAAAGTATAGCAATTGAAATGCTGGTCTAACTTCGAAAAGTTCAGCAATTGAAATGCTGGTCTAACTTCGAAGTGTTTAGCAATTGAAAATTCAAATTCTTAATGGCGTAGACACGGTGCATATATTGAAGAATATGATAGAGACTTGGGTATAATTAGGTGACCAAGTCCCGCGTCGAGTAGTGTGGTGTGGAATGCTTAGTAGAGTAATTAAGTGACTTGGTTCTTCCCCTTGATAGCTCCTTCTTAGAATACTTAAGTTAATTTAATTACATATTCATAATGGGCATCAACATGGCACATTGATCATATTGCAAAGCACAGCAAAGAACGTACCTGCAAAGGTACCTCGCTAATTTCAAAGTAGCTTCAAGTTCAAAAGTTATGGGAGAAACTCTGCACAAAAGAAATAAAAACACTTAGGATTAACAAATAGAAATTGGAATAAACAGCAAGAGGTGTAAATACAGTAGAGTAATATAACTACGGAAAGCACAATTAAGCAATAGGCATAGGAGAAATTGGTTAATGGAGGCTCAAAGGATAACTTCTTACCGCTGAGTATTATCTTGTGACTTCTTATAATTCAAGATGACACTATTATAACGATATCTAACTTCATCCTCCAAGGCTGAATCTTTCTGGCCCATACGGTCAATCTGAAACCATAAAAATGAAAAGAAATAAATAAACAGAGATAGAGATGTGATGTGAATGTAGACAAGAGTCACTGTTGACTTTCCAGGACAATTATGGTCTTAACATGACTCGTATCTATACTCCTTCATGCGACAAGCACTGCCACTACTCTCATTTTAGAGAAAAGTACCAACACTTTTCTACTGCAGATACCATGCAATGCCAGAAAACTATCTCTACAATGAATTAATAACAAATTATATATGACATGCAATATTACCAAGTTCAATTAATTTCGGCCTAAGCCTCAAGCCCTTGCACTAATAAGTAGTAACTATAACCACAATCAAAAGCAAAATAAAAAATGAAGACAAGATTATATGATAAGTATATGAATATAATCTTTCCCTTTTAAGAACCGAGATCTTGCTTAATTGGAGCAAAAATTAGGGGAGGGAGATTTTGGACATTGGAGGAGCCTTGAGTTCTTGTACTCTAGCCTACTAGTTCATGACTTTTAAATACATAACATATTAAATAAGTACTAGTTCATACATTGTGTGCAAATAGAAAAACAATTAAGCACTTCAACAACCAGTTAACTTAAGTAAGTAGACAGATCAAAAAGTTAATCTTTTGCATAAATTGTAAAGATTAACTTTGCATTAGTGTTGTCACTAAAAAATTCAAGTTTGAAGTGAAACTTGGTGTAAAGTTTTAATTTAATGCAAAAGTTAATCTTTGCCATTTCTACTAAAACCAAATTCTGGAAGCAAGACAAACTTTGATTGAAAGTAACCACACATCTAGATGTTTACTACAATCACATTTGATAAGAGAGATAGAAAACACTCTACCATGAATCCAAACACACACTTTGGGGGTGTTTGTTTCATGGATACAAATTGTATTCCCAGGAATGTGAGGTTAGGAATCCTATATTCCTATGTTTGTTTCAAGTTTTCATAAATTATTCCTAGGAACTTTTTATTCCAAGAAATATCATTTATTCATGAAAGTTTAAATATTTATTCCCATGACAAAGGGTGGGAATGTTATATTCCCATGGGAATAAAAAATAACCACCTATAACTACCTACTTCTATATAATTTTAACATTTTTTTTTATATTTTAAAATTTTAAAATTATAACTAAAATAAAATTTAAAAATATTCCTATGAACCTTAATAACTTACCAAACAAATGAATGGGAATGAAGTTCCAAGCATTAATATTCCTAGGAATGAGATTCCTGGGATTGTAATTTTAATCCCTCAAACAAACACACCCTTTGGATACAATCACAAATGGGATTCACATAACCCATAGTGAAGAGAAGATTTTACATATCCTCACGGTAGTTCCCTGAGTCCAATGAAAAACACAACACATGGGATTCACATAACCCATAGTGAAGAGAAGATTTTACATATCCTCACAGTAGTTCCCTAAGTCCAATGAAAACCACAACACATGCGGATTGCCTAACCATACAGTCCACAGTCTTTAATTGAGTTGGATTGTCCAATGCCTATTCAATTTTAAATCAAACCAAGAATGAAAGAGCGAAAAGAAAAGGAGAAAATAAATAAATATACCAGCAAGGCACAAACACTACCCTCCAATGCTCCAGCATACCAGAAGTAATCCCCAGTCAACCTGCCAAGTTCTAATGCAGTAGAGTAATGAGCATTAGCATCAACAGGAGAACCTGCCAGCAAGCAGTAATCACCAATGGTCTTTTGAGCACGCCCAAGCCTCCTCTTTTTGGCCTTGATAACCTTCATTCCACAAAGAAAAATATCAATCAAATTGAACTTAACCACAGCAACAACCCAGACCGAAAAAATCAAAATCCACATCACAACACCACCACAAAAATAGTATTAAAAAAATATAAAAACAACAATAACAATAATCATGATTCATGACACCTAAAACATGAACACCTCCTCTGAGCTGAGACTAGCTTGAGAATCCAATGGCGTCTTGAGAATAGTTCCAGAAGATTCCGCTTGAAGAACCCATTTCTCAAACTCCATAAGCAACGAAGCAGCTACTTCTTGCATCATCGTATTCAAATGAAACTCTAAAGTTGATCGATCCGCCGGAGGAAACAATCTCAAATTCCCACCTCTCTTACTTCCCTCCTCTAGCTACAATTCAAAAAAAAAAACAAAAAAAAAACATCAGAATTTTCTTTCTGTATCCATTTCTAACCGAAATTTCCACACACAAAAAAGAAAAAGTAAAAATGTTTCCTATTTTGATCCATTTTTAGGGAAATTAAAATTACCAAAAATAGTGAAAATACCTGAGAATCGTTAGGGTAAAAGGCGAAGCAACGATCAACGAGTGAGGAAGGATAAGATTTATAAGAATTTGCGAATTGATCGACAACGGCGTTGAGATCCGGCGAGGAAGGACAGTGAACAATGCCGACGACGGCGAGGGTTTTACGGTGCGATTGGAAATCCTCCCAAGGACTCGGAGTAGCACCGCCGAGGACAAATTTGAAGCGGAGAGTACCGGAATCCCAAGGCTGATGTGCGAACGGCGATTTCTGGTGCTCAGTGTAGAAGGAACTGATCCCGGAGAGAGGGATCGTGTGGAGCGGGAGTAGCATAGAGTAATAGTCCCGCAGGACATTCGGCGGTACAGTTCCGATCGGGACTACGGCGACTTGGATCATTGATGATCCCTCGATACTTACCTCCGGTTCCATGGTGATGCACCGTACGGTACCGGTTGGTTACTTGCTCTTTGATCAACACTCACTGTGCTCACAAGATCTAGAAAATCTAAAATGATGGAAATGAAATTAAGAATGGCAAGTCAACAATATTTTTTGGTAATTAAAAATAAGCTTCTTTTTTTTTTTTTGAATTGTGGTTAAATTATAATTTAAGATTATTAAATGATTGACCAAAGAAATATCAAATGCGAGAGAATTGGTATTCAATAATATCAATTTAACTTTAATCAAATATATTGTTTTAAAATATAATGGTTGGTGTCATCCATTTAAGTTTTTTTTACCTTAGATTAAATTCTTTTCAAAAAAAATATTTAATCTCTTAAAAGTCTCAATAATTCATGCAAATGACAAATATATTATCTAGATTCTATAATTTGAAATTATTATAATGATTATATAACTAAAGAAATTTTCATTTTTTTTCCTCATTTGATATTTAAGTTTTTACAATTTTAAAATTCAATTTATTTTAGACTAAATATTCTCGAATTATTTATTGTTTTTTTAGTATATATTAGTTTATTACATGATTGATTGAATATAAGATGATTTATTAATATTGAGGTCCATCAAAGGGTGAGATAAAAAATTTGGTGAAGATTAAGGATAATACTAGTGTAAAAACTATTTGTGAGGAAAATTTACTTTTGAAAAATTAATTGTATTTGCGTCATATCACTGTTGTTATTTTCAAGAGTGTCATATTCTTGAATAATTCAGTATGGTTCTTGTGATCAACTATTTCCAAAATCTTTGTTTCGTTATAAAACTCAGTCTGAAAACTTTTGTTTGGTTACTTAGACTAGTCTGAAAAATTTATACTCGATTTGTGAGTTCAACCATTGGAAAAATTCTATTTTGGTTAGGGGAATAAACTAGTGTAAAATCAGTCGATTAGCTTGTATCAAAGATTTATGAGCATAATTTATAAGAGCTCAAAATTATTGTGAAATCTCAATATATATCTTATAATATCTTTTACAATATTATAAATATATTATAATATCTTTTTATATTAATTTATATAATCTCCAAATTAATATAAAATATTTTAACATTAATGAATGGATCAATGAACCGAACCGATTGAATCCGATATCCGTAAATCACTTGGATAAGATTACTTTTCGGCTTTCTGATTTTTGACAATCTCAAAACATGTTTTCTTTCTCTTCATCAACAAAGGTTTTAAGACATATTCCAACAAAATATAATAAAGAGAATGTGCAAAGCAGTTTGAAGGTAAAAATTGTCACCACTATCACTCTCAATCTTGATAAATTTTTGCAAGTTTTTTAATGTGATGATGCAAAATAAATGTGGGACATCATATGAATTACATGAATGAACTATTGAGTTAAAGAGAGCTAGATTTAACATATTATCTCTCAAGTATGAACTCTTTAGAAAGAAACTTTAAGAGAACATAAATCATATACAATTGTGATTTATCCATATTGTGAGTCATATGAGAACTATGGTGTTGTGAAAAATGATACCAAGAATAAAGTATAAAAGGTTTCTTTGACGATAAGAAACCCTTAAGGTAGGAATCAAGAAATCAAGAGGAACACAAGAAATTGGTTATTAACTGTTATTCTTTTCTTTCTCTTCAAAACAAGATTACAAGTGTTACAAAATAACAAATAATCTCTCTCACCCTAAATTATGATTTGTAGTATGCAGTGATGAGAAATTAGTATGCTATTTATAATAAAACTAACACACTAAACTAATGGGCTTTTAAACACAAACTCATTACAAGCTAACTTGGGGAACAATCTAACTTAAATGATTGGACATAACAAACAGGCCCAATTCGACATGCTAATAAACCTAGCATTTTTTACTACAGCATGTGAGTAGACTTCGACGATATGCTTGAACCTTATCGAACCAAAAACTTTTCCTGTCAACATCTCGACACTAGAGCTTCGATCCAATAGTTTCCATAAATTTCCACCTTGGAACAAACTCTACAACATCAAGAAAATACACTAGTTTTTTTCCTGCAGCTTTATCAATTGCATACAATGGAAAAACTTGCAATTTGGAAAAATCTTGGTGATCATATCAGCAACATTGTGATCTGTCGAAACCTTCAGCACTTGGAATTCTCCATGCTCAATTACCCCTCTAATAAAATGAAACCTCACATCAATATGCTTGGTTTGGTCATGATAGGTTGAATTCATCTACAGGTATATTGCACTTTGACTATCACATTTAATAGTGATAACTCGACCTTGAAGTTTCAACTCCGTAGCAAACCCTTTAAGCCATAATGCTTATTTCACAGCTTCACGGAGGGTAATATATTCCAATCCAGTGGTTGATAAGGCAATAACCTTTTGAAGTGTCGCTTTCCAACTAATTATTATGCCAAATATAGTGAACATATATCCAGAAATAGATTTTATGGGATCCATACAACCTGCATAATCAGAGTCGACACATCCTTCGATTACTGCTTTACTATCTTCCCCTAAGGCTCCACCATGAATTAGGACTCTGTTTAGAGACCCATTTATGTACTTTATAATCCACTTCAATGCTTTCCAGTTAGCCTTTCCAGGGTTCGCCATGTACCTGCTTACAAGACTTATTGTATATGTTATGTCTGGTCTAGTACAAACCATAACATACATCAGAGAACCTATTATGTTCACATATTAGATGTTATTCATATAAGCTCTTTCAACCTCAGTACTAGGACACTGATCTATACTCAACTTTAATTGAGGTTTTGTTGGAGTTACAACAGGCTTTGAATTCAACATACAAAACTTGTCGAGAATCTTCTATAGGTATGTCTCTTAAGATAAGCATAATTTCGACTGCTTTATATCTATTTGGATGTCAATCCCAAGAATTTTAGATGCAACTCCCAGATACTTCATGTCAAACTCCTTATTGAGTTCAACCTTCACCTTCATTACATCTTCCATATTGTTACTTGCTATGAGAATATCATCCACATAAAGCAACAAAATAACAAATGAATTTCCATGTTGAAATTTGGATAAAACACAGTGGTCGATATGACTTCTAATGAAACCTACGTGTGTCATGAACTTTTCGAATCTCATATTCCATTGCGGAGGAGATTTTTTTAGCCCATACAACGATTTATTCAACTTGCGCATATAATCTTCCTTTCCTTTTTCTGCATACCCTTCGGTTTCTTCATCATAATTGTTTCATCTAGATCTCCATATAAGAAAGCAGTTTTCACATCCGTCTATTCCAATTCTAGGTCAAATTGTACCAACATGGCAGGTAACATTCAAACGAATATTTGCTTCACATCAGGAGAAAACACACCATTGAATTCGACACCTTCTTTCTGAGTGAAACCCCTTGCATCCAATCTTTCCTTGTATCTCTTCGACGTAACTCTTTCAATTCCTTCCTTAAATTTGAAAATCTACTTACAACTGACTAACTTGGCTCCAACAGGTTTCTTGTTCAGTTCCCAAGTATGATTACCATGAAGAGATTTCATATCATCATCTATGGCCTTCGTCCATTCAGTCTTATTTCGACTCCTCGTAACTTCCTTATAGTCTCTAGGTTCTTCATCTAGAATGAGATTAAGGCATAAGCTATAAGATCTGCATACACAAGTGTCTGAGCTGGATTTATGACTCTTCTTGGCCTATCTCTTGATAATAGGTATTCATCGATAATTTCTCCAACTTCTTTAGTATCATCAGCATCATGTGCTTCTTCTTCGACTTCATCTGAGATACGCAATTTAACATTGACATGTTCCACCTCAACGGGATTCTCTTCTTGTTCCAGCTCTTCTTCGGATATTTTTGCACTTCGACCAATGTCATTAGTTTTCTTGAAAGCAATCTCAACTTCATTGAAAACTACATCTCGGCCGGTGATACACCTTATATGAGTTGGCTTTAGGAAACATAACCTATAAGCTTTAACTCCTTCAGGGTATCCCATGAACATGCATCTCAAAGCTCTAGGTTCGATATTGTCTTGCCTAATGTGAGCATAGGCTATGCAACCAAATACTTTAAGTTTTTTGGGATCCGGTGAATGTCCCGACCAAACTTATTCAGGTGTCTTCATATCTAACGCAGTTGAAGGACATTTGTTTATCATGGACATTTGTTTATCATATATGTTATTGTCGAAATAGCCTCAGCCAAAAAAAAACTTTAACCCAACACTAGTCAACATGTATCTAACTCTTTCCAAAATGGTTTGATTAAACCTTCCAGCCAAACCATTTTGTTGTGGAGTACTTGCAGTAGTTTTGTGCCTTGCAATATCAGAGGCATCATAAAAATTGTCGAACGTCTCATTATAGAATTCAAGGCCATTGTAGTTTCTCAACCTATTGACCTTTCTGCCAATTTGTTTTCGACCAGATTCTTCTAACTTTTGAAATTATCAAAAGTTTCATCCTTAGTCTTCTGGATGAATACCCATAACTTTCTAGAATAATCATCAAATATGAATAGAAAATACCTTGCTCCTGGATGTGATGGACACCTTGCAGTCCCCCAAAGATCAACGTGCATGTAATAAAGGGATATATGTGTTCTTAGTTTTCCTTTATTGAACTTCGCTCTGCAAGATTTTCCAAGTACACAGGGTTCACAAAACTTCAGTTTTTCGACTTTATCTCCACTAAGCAGATTTTGTTTCCCGAATTCGACCAGACCCCTTTCACTGACATGGCCCAATCTCATGTACCAAATTTCATTTTTCGACAAAGATTTCATGGATACAACATTTGCAGACACGAGACTTATTTATTCGCGCCTCTCAAGACTTCCTTTAACCTCTCAATGACTTTTAATATACTTTTCTCTCCTTTGAAAACATATCCTTTCTTGTCGAACTCACCAAGAGAAATCAAATTTCTCTTCAAATCAGGTATATACCTGACTCAAGTCAATAACCTTATTGACTCATCATGGAGCTTGAATATCACTGATCCAACACCTACAATCTTGCAAGATTTGTTGTTTCCCAATAATACAGATCCACCATCTTGATCACATAGTTCCTCGAACAAGTCTTTGTTTAGAGTTATGTGCTAAGTGCAACCTGAATCCATAATCCATTCTTTTCTTGAGTCGCTACTTGAAACCACAAGAACATCATACGACTCGAAGTCATCTTGAACAATGGTTGTGTTGCCATTATCCTTTCCTCCATGATCTTTCAGACGTTTAAGGCACACTTTTCTTGTACGACCCTCCTTCTTACAATGATAACATTGAATACCAGATACATCACCATTATAAGACTGATGCTGACTAGTAGAGATTTCATCTTCAAGTGCCACAGACCGAAACTGTTCACTCCTATGAACTTTTCAATCTCATACTTTGTTGAAAGCATATTTTCCATACTCATCACACCAATTTGTTGTGAAAAATGATACCAAGAATAAAGTATAAAAGGTTTCCTTGACGACAAGAAACCCTTAAAAGTAGGAATCAAGAAATCAAGAGGAACACAAGGAATTTGTTATTAACTGTTATTCTTTTCTTTCTCTTCAAAACAAGATTACAAGTATTACAAAATAACAAATAATCTTTCTCCCCCTAAATTAGGATTTGCAGTATGCAATGACGAGAGACTAGTATGCTATTTATAATAAAACTAACACACTAAACAAATGGACTTTTTAAGACATACTCATTACAAGCTAACTTAGGGAACAAGCTAACTTAAACAATTAGGCATAACAAACATGCCCAATTAGACATGCTAATAAACCTAGTATTTTCGACTACGACATGTGAGCATACTTCGACGTCATGCTTGAACCTTGTCGAACCAATAAAATTTTCCTGTCGACATCTCGACACTAGAGTTTTGATCCAATAGTTTCCACATATGGGCAAACATTTTCAAATGAAGAACTAGTTGTGAAAATTCTTAGATGCTTAAGGTATAGCTCACAACCCAAAGTCACTATGATTTGTGAATCTAGGGATTTAACAACTATGGACACAAACTCTTTTCGACAAACTGTATGGATGCAAGATGGAAATGAAGAGGCTCGACATATATGAAGAATGAGAAAAGAAAATAAAAAGCCTAACATTCAAAGCCGAAGAATTTGGCTCTGGTGGTGACATACCCCTTATAGTGAAAAACTTCAAAATATCCATAAGGCGTGAGAAACCACAAAAAGAGGAACAAGAAAAAAGATGAGGAAAAACTTCATTCACTCCCACATGTTACCTATATGGAAAGAAAGGACAATGGCCAAACTATCCTTTAGTGAAAAAAGCAAATAAAAAACTGAAGAAATTTAAGAAACCTAAAAAAAAGGGGGCAAGAAATCTTACATCGCATGAGAGGATATGATATGGAATATTTAGGTGATGAAGAAGAAGTCAACATTTGTCTCATGGTACTTCATCAAGATGATAAGGAAACCTTTTATTTTCTTATCATGATCTTTTTCATACCTATAAGAAGCTAACAAAAGAAACAAGAAACTAGAACATATTATCTATATATCCAAAGGTAATATTTCTTCTCTTGAATCTAAAATAAAAAACTCGAGAAAGAAATAAAAATTCTTAGAGAAATATAAAATGACCTAGTCCAAAACTCTTCTCCTTTTAACAACGAAAATGAACATGGCAAGTGTAACAAATGTGATACTTTAAAAAGTAAAATTTGTGATCTTAAAAAGACACTTGTCAAGTTCACCAAAGGAATAGAAAATTTGAATCTTTTGTTGGGAAACCAATGAGCTTCCTGTTAGAACAAAGTTTGAATCTACTACCCTATATTTAAGTTTTGATGATAACAAAGTGAAAAGATATAGTATTTATAAGTTTCATGTATGAACTATCTACTGCCTAAAATTATTATGTTCTGACTTGCAGATACTCTGATTGATATAAGCAAGATCACATCTACTCAGCATCAGAACTTGATTTCAGACACCAGCATCAGAAGTTGCCATATCAGAATGTCAGAATCAGATGATCAACTCACGTACATGCTGAAGCCTGATGAACAAGACTGCGCTCAACACTATGATAAAGAAACACAACAGTTCATCAGCAGCGAAGCAGAGTCAGAATGAGCCAAGCCAGAACTTGCATTAAGTAAGCAACGGTACTGTGCATTGAAAGCAAATTAATTCCAACGGCCTCATTCCAGACAAGATCTGCTCAATAAGGAAAGTTTGTTATTAGCATTGAATCAAGAATATTGCATCCAACGTTCATCATCTCAGTGCTATATAAACAAGACTTTGAAGATTGAAATGGCTAATGCTCTCCAAATCTCTACACGCACAAAAGCTAATCATAATCTTCTTTCTCTCAGTTTTGCTAAACCACACACTCTGATATTCTATCATTGTTTAGCAATCTAGTTTCTAAGCTTCAATTTGTGTATACATCACAGTTGTGATACAGTTTTATAGAAAACATCCACACACTTAGTTTTATCTCTTTGTAAGAAAGTGTTACCTTGACAAACCGGGTTGTGGTTTGGATCAAGAAGGCTTTAGCAGTTGTTAAAGCAGTCTGTAATATTCAGTTGAATATAGTGGATTAAGACCTCGTTGGAGAGAGGCGAAATCACCTTGACGGGTGGACTGGAGTAGTTTGAGATCAAACGAACCAGGATAAAAATATCTTGTTCATTGCATTAGATTTCAGTTTTACAATTCAACCCCCCCCCCCCCTTCTTGTGTTTTTCACCACTTCAATTGGCATCAGAGCGCCTGGTTCTGAGCTAAAACACTTAACCGTGTCAGTACAAGATCCAGCGTCAGAAAAACACAATGGCAGGAAACAATTCTCACATCAGCAATGACAACAATGAGGACAGAGACAGATTTAGTGGCAAACCTCCAGTCTTTGATGGAGAAAACTTTGATTACTGGAAAGACAGAATTGAAAGCTTCTTTTTGGCACATGATGCTGATCTGTGGGATATGGTGACAGATGGATACACGCACCCTGTGAATGCAAGTGGTCAGAAGATTGATAGAAAAACAATGTCTGATCAACAAAAGCGTGACTTCAAGAATCACCACAAGGCCAGAACCATCCTCCTCAGCGCCATCTCCTATACTGAGTATGAAAAGATCTCCAACAGAGACCCAGCAAAGAATATTTTTGACTCACTCAGAATGACGCATGAGGGCAACGTTCAGGTCAAAGAAACAAAAGCTCTGGCGCTCATTCAGAAGTATGAGGCGTTCAAAATGGAAGAATCTGAATCCATTGAAACCATGTTCTCTAGATTCCAGATTCTGGTAGCTGGTCTCAAAGTTCCGGACAAAGGATACTCTACTGCTGACCATGTCAAGAAAATCATCAGAAGTTTACCCAAGCAGTGGAGACCTATGGTTACAGCTCTGAAGCTAGCTAAAGATCTCAACAAAATCACTCTGGAGGAACTTATCAGCTCCCTCAGAAGTCATGAGATAGAGCTAGAAGCTGATGAGCCTCAGAAGCAAGGTAAGCCCTTAGCATTAAAATCTAACAGAAAATTTGAGTCTAAAGTTTTGCAGGCAGTTGAAGAAACATCTGATGGATCCTCATCAGAAGAAGACGAACTCTCCCTTCTCTCCAGAAGAGTAAATCAACTGTGGAAGCAAAGACAAAGGAAGTTCAGGAATCCCAGAAGATCTGATCAGAACGAGTCTTCTTCCAGATACAGAAGGACAGATTCTTCCTCTGGATACAGAAGATCTGAAGGCTCCTCCAGTAGCAAAAAGCCAAACACCAAAGACATCATCTGCTATGAGTGCAATGAGCAAGGACACTATAAGAGTGACTGCCCAAAGCTTCAGAGGGAAAAGCCCAAAAAGAAGTTTGGAAGAGAGAAGAAGAAAAGTCTCATGGCTACATGGGATGACTCTGACTCGTCTGAAGCTGACTCAGAATTAGATGATGAAAGGGCAAACATAGCTCTCATGGCTAACATTTCAGAAGATAGTGAAGCTTCTGAATCAGACTCAGAATCAGACACTGAAGAGGTATTTCCTAACTTTGCTGTTAACTTTACAAAGGCTGAACTTGCTGAAAGCCTTAATGAGATTCTGGAACATTATCAGCAAATTAGAGCTAAATTCAGAGACCTAAAAAGGAATCTTGAATCTGACTCTAATAAGACTGAGAGTCTCAAATTGGAAAATTCTGAGCTGAGAAATAAGATTTCAAAATTAGAAAACACTTTACAAAACTCTCAGAAGGAACCAATTTCTGAAACTCCCAGCAACACTGATGAGATCATCAAGGAGTATGATCACAGTTTCCAGAAGTTCCTAGCTAAAAGCATAGATAGAAGCAGAATGGCTTCAATGATCTATGGAGTTAGCAGAAACGGCAGGAAAGGAATAGGATACCAAGGTAAGGTTCCTACACCAAAGAATGTCATGGACTTAACCATTAAACACACTCCTCTGAATTCACATTTTGTATATGGTCACACATATGATATCAAATACACTAGCAGTAAGCACTCTGTGAAACCAAAATTCAACCAGAGTTTTGGTAAAACTAACAAATCAGGACCCAAGAAAATCTGGGTACCTAAGGATAAAATAATACATGTTGCAGATATCTTTAGCAGCAAGTCAGAAACACCAGTCATGGTACCTGGACTCTGGCTGCTCACGACACATGACGGGAAGAAGGCATATGTTCCAAAGCCTGGAACTTAAGCCTGGAGGCCACGTTGGCTTTGGAGGCAATCAGAGGGGAAAGATAATTGGCTCTGGAACTGTAGGTAATGGAAATCTTCCCTCTATTAATAATGTTCTACTAGTAGATGGATTGATGCATAATCTGTTATCCATAAGTCAATTAAGTGATAACGGTTATGATATAATCTTTAATCAAAAATCATGTAAAGCTGTAGTCAGAAAGATGGGACTATCCTGTTTAATGGTAAGAGGAAAAACAACATTTACAAAATCAAACTTTCTGAACTAAAGAGTCAGAATGTAAAATGTCTTCTGTCTGTTAACAACGAGCAGTGGATCTGGCACAGAAGATTGGGGCATGTTAGTATGAGAAGAATATCTCAGATTAACAAACTCAATCTGGTCAGAGGACTTCCTAATTTGAAGTTCAATTCAGATGCTCTGTGTGAAGCGTGTCAGAAAGGCAAATTTGCAAAACCTTCTTTTAAATCCAAAAATGTTGTTTCTACCTCTAAGCCATTAGAACTTCTGCACATTGACTTATTTGGACCAGTTAAAACTGCTTCAGTCAGTGGTAAGAAGTATGGGTTAGTAATCGTAGATGACTATAGCAGATGGACATGGGTAAAGTTCTTAAGACACAAGGACGAGTCACACTCTGTGTTTGTTACCTTCGGTAACCAAGTTCAGAATGAAAAGGATCTTAGAATCGTTAAAGTCAGAAGTGATCATGGTGGAGAATTTGAAAACAAAGATTTTGAGTCATTCTTTAATGACAGAGGCATTCTGCATGATTTCTCTTGTCCTAGAACTCCCCAACAAAATGGAGTTGTAGAACGAAAGAACAGAACATTGCAAGAAATGGCCAGAACCATGATCAATGAGACAAACGTTGCTAAGACCTTCTGGGCAGAGGCAATAAACACAGCGTGCTACATTCAGAATAAAATCTCAATAAGACCTATTCTGAAAAATACTCCATATGAATTGTGGAAGAACAGAAAGCCCAACATTTCATATTTTCATCCATTTGGATGTACTTGCTTTATATTAAATACAAAGAATTATTTGAACAAGTTTGACTCTAAAGCACAGAAGTGTATTATGTTAGGATACTCTGAACGCTCAAGAGGGTACAGAGTATACAATACAGAAACACAGATTGTGGAAGAATCAATCAGTGTTCGTTTTGATGATAAGCTTGACTCTGAAAAGTCAAAGCAGAATAAAGTTTTTGCAGGTATAGAAATTGAATTTGCAGGTTCTGAAGACAAGTCATCAGAAGCTCTCAACACAGACATTCCTTCAACGTCTGAAAGGAGCACTGCTAGCAATCCTATAACAGCTGCTGATCAACCTCAGAAGAGATTACCCAGAAGCAGCTTGGATCACCCAGA
This sequence comes from Vicia faba, assembly GCA_948472305.1. Taxonomy (NCBI): domain Eukaryota; kingdom Viridiplantae; phylum Streptophyta; class Magnoliopsida; order Fabales; family Fabaceae; genus Vicia; species Vicia faba. The sequence continues at coordinate 1,403,915,236 of OX451738.1, read as the reverse complement.
AGAGACTATCCTAGGAAGAAAGGAAGATCCAATCAGAACAAGAGCAAGCTTCAGAAACTCTGAAGAAACACTTATGGGACTTGTGTCTCTGATTGAACCTTCTTCTATTGATGAAGCACTTCTGGATAATGACTGGATTCTGGCAATGCAAGAAGAGCTGAATCAATTCACCAGAAACGACGTATGGGATCTCGTTCCCAGACCAAAAGGATTCAACGTCATTGGAACAAGATGGGTGTTCAGAAACAAGCTAAATGAACAAGGTGAAGTCATCAGAAACAAGGCACGACTGGTTGCACAAGGTTATAGTCAGCAAGAGGGGATAGACTATACAGAAACCTTTGCCCCAGTCGCCAGGTTAGAATCTATCAGACTTTTAATTTCATTTGCTGTTAATAGAGGCATCACTCTATATCAGATGGATGTCAAAAGTGCATTCTTAAATGGTTATATAGAAGAAGAAGTTTATGTACACCAACCCCCAGGTTTTGAAAATACAAAACATCCAGAACATGTTTTCAAACTAAAGAAGTCACTGTATGGTCTGAAACAAGCTCCCAGAGCTTGGTATAAAAGGCTAAGTAACTTTCTGCTAGAAAATGAATTCACCAGAGGGAAAGTGGACACTACTCTATTCTGTAAATCAGTTAAGAGTGACATCTTAGTCTGTCAAATTTATGTTGATGATATTATTTTTGGTTCTACTAATCCTTCTCTTGGAAGAAAATTTGCTAAGTGTATGCAGGCAGAATTTGAGATGAGCCTCATGGGGGAACTGAAATTCTTTCTAGGAATTCAGATCAATCAAACTCCAGAAGGAACTTACATTCATCAGAGCAAATACATCAGAGATCTTCTGAAGAAATTTGACCTCTCAGAATGTAAGCCATCAAAGATTCCAATGCATCCCACGTGCATTCTGGAAAGAGAAGAGGTAAGCAAAAATGTAGAACAGAAAGTCTACAGAGGTATGATTGGTTCTCTCCTCTATCTGACTGCTTCAAGACCTGACATATTATTCAGTGTTTGTATCTGTGCTAGATTCCAATCAGATCCTAGAGAATCTCACTTAACAGCTGTTAAGCGAATTTTCAAGTATCTGAAAGGTACTACTAATCTGGGTTTGTTTTATAGAAAATCTAGTGATTACAACTTAGTAGGCTACTGTGATGCTGATTTTGCTGGAGACAGAGTGGAACGTAAAAGTACTTCTGGAAGCTGCCAGTTTCTGAGAGAAAATCTGATCTCTTGGTCCAGCAAAAGGCAATCAACAATTGCTCTATCAATAGCAGAAGCTGAGTACATAGCAGCAGCAGGATGTAGCACACAAATGCTCTGGATGAAAAGTCAGCTTGAAGACTTCCAGATTTTTGAGAGTAACATTCCTATACTTTGTGATAATACTTCTGCTATTTGCTTAAGTAAGAATCCCATTTTACATTCTAGAGCTAAGCATATAGAAATAAAACATCACTTCATTAGGGACTATATTCAGAAAGGTATTTTGAACTTAAAATTTATAGATACAGACCATCAATGGGCTGATATCTTTACTAAACCCCTTTCAGAAGATAGGTTTAATTTCATTCTGAAACATCTCAGCATGAAAGTGTGTCCAGAGTGAAAATGGTTTAATTCCATATATTTACCTTCAGAATGTAATTGTTTTACTGTGAACTTCTGATCAATCTCCTTTCAGAAAGATAGAACATGCAGATTGTATCAGATGCAAGTCTAAAAGATCTGAGAGTCTAAGCTCAAAGACAGACGTGCTGATCACTACATCAAACAAGTGTCATCCAATCATCAGCATATCTCTGAAGCAGAACGCGTGCACGCCTCTGAGAAGGCAAAGCGCTGATTGGGTGCATTGAGACACATGTCTGGTAACCGTTTTTAAGTATCTTTCTCAAATCCCCCAAAATCAGCAAGCATTTAATGAAAAGTAATCATGCTTTTAAAATGCAATCATGATTTTTCTCTCTCTTAAAAAACGTTTATCTTTTCAAAATAGTTTTGAAAACTCTATTTAAGCACATTAATCTCTCATTCTCATTCTTTACGTTTTCTCACTGATACTCAAGCATCTTCTGCATATTTCTGTGTTCATCTCTTGCAAAACCTATTTTCCTCAGTTTATTCTCAAAACCCTTTTAGTGTGAACATGGCAACCTCCAGCAGTGCTTCTGCAGGTCCTCAGAAGAAAGCATCATCTGAGCAATATCAAGTGCCATTCAGAACTCTCCTCACTCCTGTGAAGAATCTTGAAGTGCTTTCTGAATTAATCATTGATTTTGGAAGCTTGAAGGAGAACGGTTTTGACCTAACTGAAGAAGTTAGGGCTCAGAAGTGGGAAAAGTATTTTGACAGGTTGGTTGGACCAACATTCCCAATGCTAGTCAAGGAATTCTGGATTCACGCCAAGGCTTCAACACATCTAGTCACCTCCTTTGTTATGGGGAAGAAGATTGTGATCACTGAGGATCACATTGCAAGGCTAATCGGTTACAGTGGCGGTGGCGTCCGTTGTGTGGACATGGTTGAAAGATGTGCTGATGTAGGTGTGATAGCTACAAGGATTTTCACTCATGGGGTGCCCAGCAGCAAGATTAAAGATCTGAAGGATCATTACAGAGTGTGGGCTAAGATAATTCTGGGGTGCTTCAACCACAGGAAACCAACCAGTTCTCCTGATTACATAAATGTGGATCGGCAGTTTCTGATCTACTTTATTGATCAGAAGGTAAAGATCAATCTGGCTCACTTCCTGTTCAACCACCTCAGAACAAGTGTGAAGGAAACCAGGGAAGAAGAAAGAACCAAGAGGGATTGGATACCTTTTGGAAGGTTGATATCAGATATTCTGACAGAGAATAGGCTGATTGAGCATCTGATAGAAGCTCAAGAGCTAAGCACTATTGAACCAACAGTTGGGAAACCTCTGAATGCAAAGAACTTGAAGAAGATGAAGCTGATAGAGAATATTCAGAAGGAACCCAGAGCTACTCCTATTGCTGATATCACCAGCAGAAGAGTGCCTCTGAGTGACTTTCCGTTATTTTCTGAAATTGAATCCAAACCAGAGGTGGTTCTCAGGTACTTGGATGCGTGCAAGGCAGATGGTTCAGATCCAAATCTGATTATCAAAGCTCTGCATCAACCTCAGCAAGAAGTGACTCTGAAGAAGTCGAAGAAGAGGAAGGCACCATCAGAAGGATCATCCCAGCAGACACCCAGGAAAAGAGGTAATTCATCTGCTGCTTCTATTTTAAATTCTTCTACTATTCCAGCATCTATTCCTCCTCAAACCTCTCATAGAATCTCAATCCCCATCCCTACCATAGATGAAATTGTATCAGAAGAGGACCCTTCTGAGGCATTAAAACTCAGAAGACCCAGAACCAAACATCCCAAACAACCAACAATCTCAACAACATCAGCAATTGACCAAGTGCTGTCTAACATTGATCAACACACCTCTGATCAACCAATCTCTGAACCACAAACTGTTCCTCCTCCACAACCAGAACAACAACAACCACTCTCATCAATTCCAGAAGAACCCCTTATCCTTGAACAATCAGAAATTCCAACAACTTCTCCTCAACCAGCAATTCTGTCTCCCTCTCCCCAACCAGAAATTAATCCACCATCACCTCAAACAGAGTTTCATCACTCTGAAACTCCTTCTCCTCAACCATCTGAACCTCATTCACCTCAACCATCACCTTTGGCAATCCAGTTGCCAGGTGGAACAACTATCACCTTAGCACAATTGCCATCCTCATCAGAATCTACACCACCAAATACTCCCAAAACACCACCCAGTCCAATCATAATCTCTGATTCTGATACTCCATCTCCAAAACAAACAGCTGCTCAGAAAACCTCCGAAAACCCCAGCAGGACTTTCATAGACTTAACCAGTCTTGACCGTCTTGCTGATCTGAAACACAAAATTGCCATCCCAAAACCAAAACAACCAGATGTTGGCTCTGGTATTATGAATTTTGAAACAGGTGTGCTGCAATGGATTGCTTCTTTGAAGCAAGTCTGTCCTGGAATGATTGACCCAACTGCTTCTGATCAGCTCTGGTCACAATTCAGACTTTGGGTACGTGCTGAAGCCCTCAAGTTGCAGGATATCAACTATGAGCAGGCACAACAAAATTTCAGCAAGCTTCTGAATGAAGTTGGAAGTCAGCTTCTGAAAGAAGACGTGCTCCCTCTGGATAGTGAACCTTGGTCTGAGAAACAGCAAGCTGCAAAGGTGCAATCAGAAGAAGACAAGACCATTCAAGCTGAAGAAAGTCTAGCAGAAGATGTTGCTGAAAGCTCTCAGAAGCTTCCTGCTTCTGATGCTTCTCAAGCTGCCTTGGACAGGCAGACTCTGGAAGAACTAAGGCTGAATGACATGCGTCTGCAGCAGCGGATGGATGAAAGCGATCAGAAGATGAAAGAGAGAATGGATGTGCAGGATAGCAAGATTGACACTGTTGTCAGCATGGTGCACAAGCAGAATGAGACTGCTGAAAAGATCCAAGCCATGCTGGAGAACCTGTTCACACGCTTGCCTCCTTAACCTTAGTCTCTTTTTTCATTCATGTTCTTTTTCATGTTTTCCTTGATTTTCTGATGTACTGTTTGAATATGTTTTGTACTATTTTCTTATTTTGATTCTGAACTATCTTAATATGATTAGTTTTTCTGATCTTAATTGTTTTAGCACATCACCTACACTTTTTGATTGCTGACAAAAAGGGGGAGAACAAGAATGATATTTTAATCAATAACGGCTAACTAGACAGAAATTCTCAAACATTCTAACTCTATTACTTGAAAATGTTTTTTCTGTTTTGCTTAAAGTCTACAGGTACAAGGAAGCTCCTGGACACTCTGAAGACTAGAAGCTCTGAAGCTCTGATCACTATGAAGTTCTGATCCGCTCTGATATTCTGATCCAAAGCAAAGCTCTGACAAGAAAAGCTCTGAAGCTCTGCTCTGACATAAAGCTTCTGATAAGTCAAAGACTCTGATACTCTGATGTTCAAAGAAAGGCAAAAAGATCTGATCCTGAAGAACACGTGTAGTCAAAGGGAAGTAATAAACTCAGGGGGAGTATCTCTCAACTCTGATATCTCTTTACTCCTTATCCTTTTACTTCTTACTCTGATACATATCTCAAATACCTTTTCACGTTATTTTCATTTAAAAAATATCTAGTTTTTGTCATCATCAAAAAGGGGGAGATTGTTAGAACAAAGTTTGAATCTACTACCCTATATTTAAGTTTTGATGATAACAAAGTGAAAAGATATAGTATTTATAAGTTTCATGTATGAACTATCTACTGCCTAAAATTATTATGTTCTGACTTGCAGATACTCTGATTGATATAAGCAAGATCACATCTACTCAGCATCAGAACTTGATTTCAGACACCAGCATCAGAAGTTGCCATATCAGAATGTCAGAATCAGATGATCAACTCACGTACATGCTGAAGCCTGATGAACAAGACTGCGCTCAACACTCTGATAAAGAAACATAACAGTTCATCAGCAGCGAAGCAGAGTCAGAATGAGCCAAGCCAGAACTTGCATTAAGTAAGCAACGGTACTGCGCATTGAAAGCAAATTAATTCCAACGGCCTCATTCCAGACAAGATCTGCTCAATAAGGAAAGTTTATTATTAGCATTGAATCAAGAATATTGCATCCAACGTTCATCATCTCAGTGCTATATAAACAAGACTTTGAAGATTGAAATGGCTAATGCTCTCCAAATCTCTACACGCACAAAAGCTAATCATAATCTTCTTTCTCTCAGTTTTGCTAAACCACACACTCTGATATTCTATCATTGTTTAGCAATCTAGTTTCTAAGCTTCAATTTGTGTATACATCACAGTTGTGATACAGTTTTGTAGAAAACATCCACACACTTAGTTTTATCTCTTTGTAAGAAAGTGTTACCTTGACAAACCGGGTTGTGGTTTGGATCAAGAAGGCTTTAGCAGTTGTTAAAGCAGTCTGTAATATTCAGTTGAATATAGTGGATTAAGACCTCGTTGGAGAGAGGCGAAATCACCTTGACGGGTGGACTGGAGTAGTTTGAGATCAAACGAACCAGGATAAAAATATCTTGTTCATTGCATTAGATTTCAGTTTTACAATTCAACCCCCCCTTCTTGTGTTTTTCACCACTTCACTTCCTACAATAAAGTTGGTATTGGTTGTGGATCAAACAACAATAGTAAGAATTTTAGTAACATTTGTACTGCAAAATATGCCTTTCATTGAAAAAGCTTAAAATGAAACTACTGTAATAAATAAGCTCATATTTTCCATGTTCTATTTTATTAAGAAAAGACGTGAGAGAAAATAAGGACTTCCTTCTTCATGCTTTTATAAAAATCATTGTGAGTGTAAAATGACAAATTCATCTACTCCAACTAATGCTTGTATCACTAATATAAAATCAAATAATAAGAACATTTATGAAACTAACAATAAAATATCTAAGGTGATATGGGTACCTAAAATTAAGACCTTATTTATTATTTAAAAAGTGACTAGTAACAAACCCGTGCTATCGCACGGGTCTCGTCTGGATTCACATTACATTTATAGATTATTAAATTATTAAGTATGTTACCATGTTTTCAGTTGAGTATATGTCTCATGTAAACCATGTTGGCATTTAACTCCATATTTGTAGCAAGCGTCGGTCCTATCAACAAATCACGTTTGTATGAACAAATAGGAAAAATTATATACTTCTTGAAATACATGGAAAATGTACATACTATATATTTTAATTCAAAATAGATTTTTAATTTGAATCGTAAAGTATAAGATATAAAGTTTACCAACTATCAAAGTACTTGAAAGACTTCCTTGTACACAACATTAGTAGTAGTAGAACACGGTACATTCTCCTTGTCATGAATTAGGATTTTTAGCCCACTTTTGCTCTTAACTCTTGAAATTGCAACATATAATTGACCATGACTAAACACAGGAGTAGGCAAATACAATCCAACACTATCAAGAGATTGACCTTGTGACTTATTAATTGTCATTGCATAGGAGACAATAATCGGAAATTGTCTCCTAATCAACTTGAATGGCCAAGGTGAATCAGAAGGTGACATAGACATTCGTGGAATGTAAAAAATGTTACCTATGTTATTTCCAGACATGATTTTTGCCTCAATGACATGATTTGTAAATCTTGTAACAATTAATCTTGTTCCGTTGCACAACCCATCGGCTTGGTCCAAATTTCTCATTAGCATAATAGGTGTACCAACCTTCAATTTGATCATATGATTGGGAAGCCCTGACGTTCTTAATTTACTGAGAAATTCATGAGTTAGAACTTCATATGCTTCAGTATAACTTGAATCTGTTCTATCAATGGAATCAAAACTCAAATACTCTTTCTCTTCTCCTAAAAAAAAGTTTAAAAGCAAAACATAAATAAATTAGTAAAACTATGTTCTTAAATATATATATATATATATATATATATATATATATATATATATATATATATATATATATATATATATTATGAATGTAATAATACAGTAAATATAAAACACATGTACCTGGTATCAAGTCTAATACATAATGATTGATTTTGTCCACAACTTCAATGGTTGAAGCAAGAATAGCCTTTCCTTGTAAGAATTCAACATCTTGATATTTTTCCAACAAATTGGGATATGTGTTTTCAACAATTGCTCTTATAGGATCATCAAAATTTGATATTAATAGCTCTTGAGGAATTTCAATATCAACCAAACCATCATTGGGTTCACAAATCTTACCATCACCCACATTTAAAATCCATTTTGAAAATTCCGCTAGTTCATTAGAACTTGTGTTGTCTCTTCCCTCTTGAAGTCTCATATTTTTTTGATAGTGTTAAAACCTGGCAATAATCCCATACATAAGATGAACTAATTGATGCATGAACAATATCAGAACGCCCAGCTCTTGGAACAACAGGAAGAATCTGTCTAAAATCTCCGACTTCCAACATAAGTTGAAGGTAAAACCACTCTTTTACCTTTGTTTGATCCTTGAGTGTTTGCATTCTGTTCAGATGAGCTCAAATTGCAATATTTAGAAACACGCATCTTTTTCTGATGTTTTCGAATATAATTCAATCTTTGTGACTCCATCATAGTAAATCCATCAACCAAAAATTGTTGAAACAACCTTCTTGACCGCAATATAGTTTGTGCCTCGTTATGTCTGCATTAAATCCTAAAAGCAAGCCATTCTCTAATGGTAAGCTTATTCCTCTTCATTTTTTTTTTTGGTATTAGTTTCTCTAAGAAGAACTCCAAGTCTAAAACCATCTTCCCCATAAGGAAACAAAAGTGGATATTGATATGCCAGATAACTTGAATGAAACTCACTTATTCTTTTTAGCCTTCCGCTCTTTCTTTCAAGAAGAATATCCCTCTTAGAACCCGTATCAACATCACCAACTATTAGGGCGGCTACCTCCGAAACAGTAGGTTGGTTATAAATCCTTCCATCTGTTGATCTATCAGATATTAGCTTAAGCTTGAGATCAGGCAAAGGACAATCCTTTAATCTATCTGCTGCCATCCTAAAAGATTTGGCATGTGTGTTGAACTCATCTAACATGTCCTTCAATCTACTAACTGTTTCTGGAATAATATTGGGGTTGTTCCTGCATATAAAAGGAAATACTATGATGCAGCAATGAAAAATATTTAATATGTTGTAAAGAAAACAAAGTTTGGTAAAATTACCCAATTCCTTTAATTCTATGTTGAATCTCATTGTCGGTGTCGTAAACATACAGTTGAGCAAATTTTGGAGATTGTCCAGTTAAAGGTAACATGCTCCCAATTCGATGGCAAGTTTGTCCATGAATTCTTATGTTAGGTGGTCCACTTCCAGCTAAAAATCTGTTGTCGAATTTCATTCCCGGAGACGTAAAAGCAAACATCATGTTGTACATTCTACAAAATTGTTGATAATTTCGACTGTCTATCTCACTATTATCAAACAAAAGACGTTGTAGTAATAGTGGTGGTGTTTTCAGAAGTGGCAACACAACTTTCCCCTTTCCACAACATAGTTGAAACTTAGGAACTGCACTATGTTTTCGCTTGTCAGTTTTTTCTTGATACCACATAAGTGCCCCACATTGTGTGCATTCAACTATAGGATCACCAATATCAGAATAACCTATTTAAATGAAACGTAGTTGAGCAATTGGTTTATATTAAATAATAAAATTATAACTAAAATCGTTCATATTAAATAATAAAATTATAACTAAAATCCACATTAAATCATAGTAGGTATCAAAGTGCAACATGTAATGGACAACGTCAAATTGATATGTATAATGAATTTAAAGAAGAAATAAAGTTGGTTTTAATGATAAATACCAATATTTAAAGAATCAAATGATGTAGAATTGGAGTCATAGACATCTTCGTCATCATAGCTGGAACTTGAGTCATAATTTGCATCTGCGGCATTGAATTCACATGAGCTATCACTGAGAGAATCATCTATTACCGTCTCATCACCAGAGTAATCACTCTCAATGTTAACATCTGGAGTTGAAGTGAATGTTGTGGGTTCTTGTATAGGAATATTGCTTGTGGATGAAAAATCCAGATTATGATTCTCATTTCCAAAATAATTGAAGAGTTTGACCGTCATGGATTGAATAACACCTACATTCAACTGTTTTTTTGATTTATGAACATAACTACTTGGATGTTCATGAGGTTCCATATTTCTTTGATTAGAAAATGAGGAAGTTATATCAGAAAGAGGTGTAACAATCAACCGTTTTTTTGATTTTTGAATAGAACAACTTGGCGGTGCATGAGGTTTTATGTTTCTTTGGTTAGAACATGAGGAAGCTATATCAGAAAATGGTGTTTTGAAATGCGAAAAGGATGGAGAATTTATCCTGAAAGGACCCCCACTGTTATTGCTAAGGTTGTTATGAAGTTTGTAAGATTGGGGCATCTTACCTTCCATAATACTTTTCCTCCACTGTCGTGCTGAAGCAACCAGTTGATTTGTAGAAACAATATTGAAACTCTTCATTGTACTTGAGTTGCTTGATGCAGATGCTGGTGAAGGTGAACTCATATTTATTTCATTAAAGATTGATGAAGTTAAATCAGATAGTGGTGTTCTGATATTAACCATGGTTGGAACATAATACCTTTGAGAGTTTTCAATGGGATTGATTGTGTTTTCATCAGTTCTTCCTTTTTTCAATCTTTTATCTTTAAGAATCTGCTTCCTTTTACGTCTTGCCATTGCTGCAACTTGTGGTTCCATAGTGTTGGTTAGGTGATGCAAAAATGAATGGGTAGAAAATCACTTTGATTGTATGGTTGTCATTCAATTTTTTTTTGTTAACCACATAAAATGATTGTAGACATAAAATGAATAAAGTTTTTGGTTATATGATAATAAATATAATTGTTAATACAACATTCACGGTTCCAAGATTTTGAAGTAAAATACTGAAGTCAACAGAATACCAAGTGATTATTTTTGTGAATCATTTTAATTATTAATAATAATAATTAATAATAATAATAATTAATAATAATAATAGCGTTAAATAGTGTTAAGTGTTATTTCAAAATTTAATTAAAAATGTTATAATTATGGACAATCAAGTACCAATAAGAAAAGGTAACTTTCCAGATTCTAACCATTCTGCCAATTAATCTTGAATTGAAAAGAAAAGCAATGGTCAGAAAAAATCATTATAGTTTCACTTTAGAACGATTAATTTAAACCTCCAACATCATATATTAACAAAAAAACCCTAATATTTATACATTTGAATCAACCAAAATGAGTTCCAAGTGTTGTTTGTTGGATGAACTTGTCACAGTCCACATATGTTTACAACGAACAACAATCTTCCACAAATCCTTTGAGTCATTGATGTCTTTCACAGCTTCAATCGGTCGCGCCATTGATGTTACTATTTAGACCTGTTACAAAATCTGTATTAAAATGGACACAGAGAATCAAAATATGGGAATGAAGAAGAATTGGAAAATAATACGTAACCTTTTGAAAATAATGGAGAATGAAGAAGATTGAGGAGTGAAAGAGTAAGGGTTTAGAATGGCTATATATAGGGTTTAGAATGCATGGGAAGTTGTGATATCTTGGAATATCAAAATAATCCATTCTAATTCCAATAATATACATTTAATCTTGTAGTGTAATGATAAACAGTGGGTATTTTTAAATCATGCAATGAATAATATTCCATTTAATTATAATAGATCTAATTTGGCCATTATAATTCCTTCCTCATTAACCGTGAGTCAAACATTAGAATTCAAATTCTGTCAAAAAAAACATTGGAATTCAAATATAAATAAATTAACCGTGAATGAAACATTGGAATTGGAATTCAAATATAAATAAAATTCAAATATAAATAAAATAAATTAATAAATCAAATAAATAAAAAATAGTGTAAAATTATGATAGATTGACATGTCAGCAAAATTAAATGTTTGAGTCGTTGATGTCTTTCACAGCTTCAATCGGTCGCGCCATTGATGTTACTATTTAGACCTGTTACAAAATCTGTATTAAAATGGACAAAGAATCGAAATATGGGAATGAAGAAGAATTGGAAAATAATACGTAACCTTTTGAAAATAATGGAGAATGAAGAAGATTGAGGAGTAAAAGAGTAAGGGTTTAGAATGGCTATATATAGGGTTTAGAATACATGGGAAGTTGTGATATCTTGGAATATCAAAATAATCCATTCTAATTCCAATAATATACATTTAATCTTGTAGTGTAATGATAAATAGTGGGTATTTTTAAATCATGCAATGAATAATATTCCATTTAATTATAATAGATCTAATTTGGCCATTCCAATTCCTTCCTCATTAATCGTGAGTCAAACATTAGAATTCAAATTATGTAAAAAAAAAAACATTGGAATTCAAATATAAATAAATTAACCGTGAATGAAACATTGGAATTGGAATTCAAATATAAATAAAATTCAAATATAAATAAAATAAATTAATAAATCAAATAAATAAAAAATAGTGTAAAATTATGATAGATTGACATGTCAGCAAAATTAAATGCCAAATGAATATGGTAACAGCATAGTGTTGATTAGTCTATTATACCCTTGGAATAAGAAAAGTTATAACATCTAATCAAAAGGTTAGACTTGTACTTTCCAGGTACTTTACTTTTAATAGATTGATAATAGATTTACAATCTCAAATGTTAAATGGTACCTTGACAGTGGTTCTTCAAAGCATATGACTACTGATAAAACCTTATTCTCATCCTTATTTACTAAGAAAGGAGGTTTTGTATCTTATTGTGATAATAATAATAAGGGAAAATCATAGGTTTTGGTACTACCAGTAAATCCCCTAATCCAACGATTCAGGAAGTTCTTATAGTTAAAATGTTAAAACATGATTTATTAGTAAAAGTCAATTATGTGACAAAAGTAATAGTGTAACTTTTGATTCTTCTAGATACAGGGTTATAAAATCTAAATCTAATGAAACTACACTCACAAGCTCAAAAAGTGGGAATATCTACAATAAATTTAAATAAAATTCATCCATGTGATGTATGTCTTCTTAGTAGGGGTGTTCGCGGTTCAGTTTGGATCAGTTATAAGGCAAAAATTCATCTGATCCAAAGATAAATTCACTTGTGGTTTGGTTCAGTTTTGGATGATATATTAAAAAAATTCAATCTGATCCGATTCAATTTTATGCGGTTTAATTTGAATCGGTTCTTGGATATCCAAATTACATATTATTTTTTTATTAATATTATAAAATTACTAACAAATCATAGATTTGATATAATATATAATATATAATATATAGTATATTAAAAGTTAATATTACAAAATGAGAGTGATCGATTATAGTTGAAATGATAAAAATAAATAGATTATACCAAGCTAATAAATATTATTAAAAAAAAATATTATCATCTAATAATAAATTCACGTAACATATCATATTAATAAAAATTAAATAAGTATAAAAATATATGTATGCGATTTGGTTTGGTTTGGATCGATTTTGAAAAATTAATCCGAAATCCGATCTGAACCGATCAGTTTTCACAAAATGACATTCAAACACATTCAATAAATTTTAGTTTTTTGCGATTTTTGATTTTTTAGATCGTTTTTCGGTTTTTTATTTGGATTGGTTTGGATTTGAACACCACTACTTCTTAGTGACGGTGATGAATTTTGGTTATGACATAGGAGAATAACTCACTTCAACACTTACCACTTAAACAAGTTGGTATGCAAGGATCTCATAGAAGATCTGTCAGACTTGCATTTCCAAATAGGATAAGTCGATAAAACTCTTTTTATCAAGAAAACCAGACATTACATTTAACTAGTTCATATTTATGTCGATGATATCACTCAGTGCTACTAATGAATCATTGTGCAAGGAAATTTCTAAAGTGATGCAGAAGAAATTCGAAATGTCAATGATGGGGGAGATTTGATACTTCATAAGGCTTTAAAATAATCAAACTAAGAAAGGAACATTTGTTGGGATAAAACAAAAAAAATTGTACACCCGACAAGTTGAAAACCCGAAAGTGCGGCTTGGGCAAAAAAGGGTTTCCCGGTGGACTGAAAACCCGAAAAGGCGGTCCAGGCAAAAGTTAGGGAATTAAAGCGTATGACTATGTCCCATTGGATCACTTTGAGGACAACCTTTGGCTTCAACTTGTGAACTCGACATTTCTGATCAATTCAATCATCTTCGGAAGAGGCAACAAATAGACAAAATGCTCAGAGATACAAAGGCTATAGCAGAATGGGAACCCCATGGGATAAATACACATAGCTATCTTTTCTTTGTATTAAAATTTTCATTTTTTCTTACGACGGTGTTCTCCTACTAGAATATTTGTCTCACTGTACAAAAATACTTACTCAAAGTCAATACAAAAGATATTCCTTTGAAAGTGCAAAACTATCTGTTTTTCTTTACTCTTGTGTTTTGTTTACAAAAACGTCCATTGATTCATTGTTGAACATATGCATTTGAACATAATTACTGTTTACAAATAAACAAAATAAAAGACAAATTACTAATGGCTTTAAGAGGTAGGGAAATCTCTCTAAGCTATTTCCATAAATCCCCCACAATTTGCAGTTTAATTCCCAGCGGAACAAGCTTCCAATTATCAATCCCCAGTAGAAGTCGTTCAATTTTTCAAAGATTCCCCGATAGGATTTTACAAGAAGTATACGACATTTCCCTTACAATAGAGTTTATTTCTCTAAAATGGAAATTCATCAAAATGAAGACTTATGCTCCATATCCTCAGCAGAGGACATGAATTTATTTTCCCCGGTCCAATAGCAGTGTAGCAAATTAGCTCACATACGCATACATTGCATCCATATATCATAAACATTGATAATGCGAATGCATTATACTATGCATTTCATACAACATAACATTGCATATTAGCTAACATTTTATCTTTTTCAGGATAAGATTAATCAAACAGCTACCATTAACAATGTTCAAAGTCTTCAGATACAATTCAGATACGCTCCAGACACGGATTTCATTCTGATACTCATTCAGATTCAACTCTCAGATACAGTTCAGATATGCTCTAGATATGGATGCCATTATGATACTCATTCAGATTCAACTCTCAGATACAGTTCAGATACGCTCCAGACACGGATGTCATTCTGATACTCATTCAGATTCAACTCTCAGATATAGTTCAAATACGCTTCAGACACAGATGCCATTCTGATACTCATTCAGATCCAACTTTCAGATACATTTCAGATACACTCCAGACACGGATTCCATTCTGATACTCATTCAGATTCAACTTCTCAGATACAGTTCAGATACGCTCCAGACACGGATGCCATTCTGATACTCATTCAGATCCAACTTTCAGATATAGTTCAGATACGCTCCAGACACGGATGCCATTCTGATACTCATTCAGATTCAGCTTTCAAATGCAGTTCAGATACGCTCCAGACACGGATGGCATTTTGATACTCATTCAGATTCACCTCTCAGATACAATTTAGATACGCTCCAGATACGGATGCCATTCTGATAATCATTCAGATTCAACTCTCAGATACAGTTCAAATACGCTCCAGACACGAATGCCATTATGATAATCATTCAAAATCAGCTTTCAAATACAGTTCAGATACGCTCCAAACACGGACGTCATTCTGATACTCATTCTTTCGGCTTACAAATTACAATACAAACAATCACTTTTGGATGGCATCTTTAATCCCGTCTCCTACAGTTTTCTATCACCTCTCCAAATGGCATCTTTAAGCCCATTCCCTCTACCACCACATCGCCGAGTGCAAAATTCTGGGCACTCTAATGTCAAATCATCTTCCACCTTCGAGTCACGAATGGCAAGACATGTTCATCTAACTCTTAAGGCTTAAGAATATCGGACAGGGGCAGTTGTTGTACCCCAAAATTTTCCCTCTCACTTATCAAGAATCTTCTCACAAGAACTCCTTTGGATCAAGACTGCATTAGGGTTGATCAGCTCAAGACACCTCCTTATGCACTGATGACCAAAAATCAGGGTTTGAGATTTCACAAGTATTTTTGAACTTTCAACGCTTCATATGACTTTCATGGATCATTATGAACCCCCAAGATTACTCATGTCAAGTTTTAAGCCTTGGATCACACTTTTGATCAGTCAATCGAACAGTTGACCTAAATATCAATTGTATTGAGGAAAAAGTCAACTATGGCCAATTTACAGTCAAACTTCATAATTTTTTATCCAAATAAACATTTTAAACTCATATGTATCATTTGATCAAGTTTGGATCACAATTCCTCAAGAAATTTGATCAAATCTCCAAAAGGGCAAAATGGTCAAAATTAGGGTTTTGACTGGGAAAGGGCAATTTCTGACTTTTGACCTAACAAATGGTCAATTGGTTTAAGGCATGATCTCAAGAGTCCAATTGCATCATTTTGACCTAATGACATGATTCAAAACATTGCAAATCCATTGGATTGATAGATGAATTTTGCAGTCAACTGATCAAAAGTCAACTGTACACTGAAAAGTCAAACTTTGACTTTTTGGTCAAAATCAAGTATCAAAGATTACAATTCATCAAAACATGTAAAAATATGAAACTTATTCATCATGAAATCAATAAATCAATATTTCATTTTGAAAAGTCAAAATTTCTAAACTTAGAAATTTTTCTAAGTGTCAAAAATTTCTTATTTTTTCATAACTTTGAGCAATTTTTTAATTATGATGCAAGATGATTCAAAGGAAACTTCCAACATGAAATTTGTATATATCCATGAAATATACAACTTTGCTTCACACAACTTCTTCCAAAAGTGCTTGGATCTCAAGTTATAATTTTATGAACATAGGGTCATGAAACTAAACACTTAGTGAAATTTTGCCCTAATTTGGCCAGGATTTTGACTCAACTTCTTGGCACTTTTTCATATAGTTCCAAGGGGAATCTTCAAAAGAAATTAAAATATGGATTTTAAAGCACATTGCAAGCTTTCCAAAATGTCCAATAACTCCTTGAGATCATTCTTGAGTAGGGAGAATCAAAGAGATGAAGTTGGTGTTTTGTCACTTGAATTACAAGGCATTTTGTGATGAACAAAAATCCAATTTCAAACCTATGCTGCACAATCTTGTTTTGCAGGCCTCTAAACCTCAAGATCTCTCCATAATCAGAATATTACACTTGCTTTTGAGCTATTATCCAAGTGTTCCAAGCATTGTCCAAGCCAATTTGCCATTTTTGGAAGAAAGCTACCATTCCATTCTTGAAAAGTTGCTTTAATCACAAAGGCAACTTGTCTTGAACTTCTAACTTGTTCTTTCTGCACACATAACTCCTATAAACCAAAATCAATGTGTCTAAGACCTAAGAAAGCTCATAACATGCTTGTACAATACTTGAGATTTGTCATTTCACTTTTCTTCAAAAGCAAGTTATAGAGCCATAACCCTATAACTCAGAAACCTGGAGTGATTTTGTGCTCTAATCTTTTCCATACATATTAACAAGTTTATTGCAAGCTAAGGCATGATTTAAAGCATCCTAAAACTCTCCCAAACACCCTTGCTGCACAAGACTGCTCAACTTGACAGTTTTGAGCCAAAACTCTCCATCTCCATTTCCACTTGTGCGTTTTGATTCTTAATCATTCAAACACCTTACATACATCATACACAAGTGATCCAGGCCCCTGTTTCAAGACTGTAACCCCTTCATCACTATCCACCATTTTCAAATATCAAGCTTGCAGGTTGACTTGAGTAGGGAGATTCAGGGACTTTCAAAGCAAAGTAAAAGTTGGAATACATTTAAGGAGGTCCAGGCAAGCTAAACAGATCATCAGGCCATCTCCAAAGTTGCTCAAACTCCATTCACGACTCTATCTGCAAGAGGTAAGTTTTCAAACTTCCATCTCTTCATACATGCATCATTTGTTTCTGATTTGTGAAGATAAAATGTAGATATCATTGCTCTAAAACTGACCATGTTCATAGTTTTCATTTATATTGATTGTATGTAGAGAATTTCAGATTTGAACTTTCTGAAAAAATTAGGTTTCAATTTAGGGCCAGCAAAATTAATCTTCGTCTTTGACTTTTAGCTTACATAAGTTATATGATTAGATTCGTGAGGAAAAATAGCACAACTTTCATGTTTGCATTTTCCATTTTTGTTGAGAAATGAATGAGATACAGGTGGTCCGGCTGGCTGAAGGTTGAAGACGAAGTACAGGTCATGGAGACGTTTTACCTTATATATTTATTGTTTCATTTGTATTAACGGATGTACAGCCACCCCAGTGGCAAAGGTAGCGCGCGTGTGTATGGAAGGTCATGGGTTCAATACCCAGCGCTACCTTTTGCCATTATTTTTTAGCATTTTTCTCATTTTTGTTCAACTAGGCGCCTGGGCTTCCAATAAGTGGGCCTTGTGTTTTTTTGCTGACTCCTAATCCCTGCTTTACTTCAGCACCCCCCTGACCCATTATTTCTTTATTTCATTTTTTTTATATTTTATTTTTACTTTCATATTTGCTTTTTATTATTTTTATTATTACTATTAACATTACTTTTATTATTATTAACAAAAAAATCCAAAAATATTTATTTTATTATTTTTTGCATTCATATTTATTTTATTTTCTTATAAAACAAAAAGGCCAAAAACATTTTCTTTTAACAAATTAATTTATTTTTTTTAATAATTAATATTTAGGTTTAGGTTTAAATATTATATTATTTTCTTGTAAATAAAATTAATTTAGAATTTAGGTTTTTTAATTAATCAATTTCCATATTATTTTATTAATTTAAAACCTTTTCATAAAAACCCTAAACATACTTTTTTTTTAAATTTAATTTCTTTCTTAATTAATTTTAATTAATCATTTTTCTTAATTAGATTTAGGTTTAAACCTTTTCATGAAAACCAAATAAAAACCATTTCTTTTCCATTTGCATTTGTGCATTTTTATTCAATTCATGTACATTTATTCAATATGGTTGTAATAGTTAATTAGATTTAATTTTCTTGCAAAATCCCCATTTGTGAATTTGTACTCCCCCTCCCCTAATGATGTAATAGCTTAGTATATTTTAATTTCCGCAATTTATCGCTTTATATGCAATTGCTAGTAATTAGGGTTTGTATTTGAAAGATTAAAATTAACCAAATAGCAAACTCTAATCAAAGACAAATCAATGCATGTAAATCAACACATTTGCACACATACACCCTTAGGATAAACCAACTTTGTTTCCTTACACAAATGGCCATATTACGCATGTGAGATATCTTAGCAAAATAAGCAAAATACAAGATCATAGTCCCTCGATGACGCGATCTAAGTTGCCTTACAAATGATCTTAGTCCCTCAAAAAGAATGCTAAGATACCTTGAAATATTGCTAATCATGGTTATACGATGACCCACGCCCGTCCCATTTACATCCAAAGATAGGGTTGCTTACCAAATCAATGGTAAGACAACAATGTCAAAGGAAAAGAAAATGAACAAGAAAGACATTTGAGTAGGTAGATTGCTTCTAATTACTTGCTCCATTTCAAAACAAACATCCTTGCTATTTTCAAAACAATCACATACACTTTCAAACATCTTGCAAAATTGAAAACATTTTCAAAAGATAAAACATCTTTGTATACATTCTTACAAACAAGAATCATTACAAAGATTGCCTAAACAATGGCCTCTTTACAAAATAGTTTCAAAAAACCATACAAAGCACAATTTCAAACAAAAGTAAGTGATCTGGAAAGTAACTAAGAGCCCATGAAAAATCATGGATGAAGAGGATGCTAATACCTTCCCTTTTCATAATCTACCCCCTGAACTCAAAAAACAATCTCAAAGGTCTTTCATGTGCTTTTTCACCTTTCCTTTTGGATAAAAGAAAAGTCGGTGACGACTCTTGCTAACCGCAACATTTGCAATCAAATGCAAAACACCCAAGTCAGTTCTCCCACCGTATCACACATACTATTCAGGTTCCTTCTCATAGCCCTACTATCCAAGCTTTATTTCGAAGTAACCCTACTATCCAGGTTCCTTCTCAACAGCCCTACTACTCAGGCTTTATTTTGAAGTAGCCCTACTATCCAGGCTTTCATTTCAAAGTAACCCTACTACCCAGGGTCATTCTCAGCAGCCCTACTACCCAGGCTTTTATTTCGAAGTAACCCTACTATCCAGATTCCTTCTCATATCCCTACTATCTAGGCTTTTATTTCAAAGTAACCCTACTATCCAGGTTCCTTCTCATAGCCCTACTATCCAGGCTTTTATTTCGAAGTAACCGTACTACCCAGGTTCCTTCTCATAGCCCTACTACCCAGGCTTTTTATTTCGAAGTAGCTCTACTACCTAAGTCCCTTCTCATAGCCCTACTATCCAGGCTTTCATTTCGAAGTAACCCTGCTATCCGGGTTCCTTCTCATCATCCCTACTACTCAGACTTTATTTCGAAGTAGCCCTACTATCCAAGCTTTCATTTCGAAGTAACCCTACTACCCAAGTTCCTTCTCAGCAGCCCTACTACCCAGGCTTTTATTTAGAAGTAACCAAACTATCCAGGTTCCTTCTCATAGCCCTACTATCCAGGATTTTATTTCGAAGTAACCCTACTATCCAGGTTCCTTCTCATAGCCCTACAATCTAGGCTTTTATTTCGAAGTAACCCTACTACCCAGGTTCCTTCTCATAGCCC
Organism: Vicia faba; assembly: GCA_948472305.1. Taxonomy (NCBI): domain Eukaryota; kingdom Viridiplantae; phylum Streptophyta; class Magnoliopsida; order Fabales; family Fabaceae; genus Vicia; species Vicia faba. The sequence goes on along the minus strand of OX451738.1, from coordinate 1,403,894,853 downwards.
TACTACCCAGGCTTTTTATTTCAAAGTAACCCTACTACCCAGGTTCCCTCTCATAGCCCTATTATCGAGGCTTTCATTTCGAAGTAACCCTACTATCTAGGTTCCTTCTCATGGCCCTAATATCCAGGCTTTCATTTCAAAGTAACCCTACTACCCAGGTTCCTTCCCATAGCCCTACTATCCAGGCTTTCATTTCGAAGTAACTCTACTATCCAGGTTCCTTCTCATAGCCCTACTATCCAAGCTTTCATTTCGAAGTAACCCTACTACCCAGGTTCCTTCTCATAGCCCTACTATCCAGGCTCCTTTTCATGAATTACTTGACGCAATTTCGCATGGACTTATCCTGAGAAAGCCCTATACAAGTTCCTTCTTTTTCATCTCCAGACAACAGTTTATAACATTGTAAAACCTGGACCCGGCCAGATACAGTCGCTTTCATATTCCCCAGTAAGTCGCCGTGAAACCCGGACTCGACCAGATAGCAGCGCAATTTTGTCTCATCAATCAAGAGTTAATTCCCCAGTAGAGTAATGGACAACCGAAGCTCCTAGACTCTATTTCCTAGGACATCAATCAATGTCCCCCGACGAAGTCCTCCCCAATGTCAGGTACAAGAATTCTCGCAAAGGAATCTCTTATGCAACCGATATCTTTTCAAGATGGCATCTTTAAGCCCATCTCTGACTATTCTCCTTCATCTTCCAAATGGCATCTATAAGCCTATTCCCGATATTATCGATCAACATTCACTCTAGACGAGTGCAAATTTCTGAGCACTTTAGTGTTCAATCATCTTCCACCTTCAGATCACGAAAGGCAGACTAGCCAATCTACATCCTCAGGTTTAAGAAGATTGAAAAGGGGAAGCTGTTGTACCCCAAAAATTTTCCTCTCATTTTACTCAACACATGCCCATTGAGGTCCTTAACTTGCCCAAGGATGCCCAAGAATTGATCAGACAAATTCTCTCATAAAGCAATGAACCCCTAATTAGGGTTTCCATTTTCATCAATATGGGTGAGCTCCAAAGGTCTCAAATATTTTTCATAGTCCTAGTATGCTCTCAAGACCATACATGTCAAGTTTCATACCTTGCACAAGAAGTTTGCTAAGTCAATTGCTCAAATGCCTGAAAATCAACTATATTAGGTCAAAAGACAACAGTGACCCACATACAATCAAACTTTAATATTTTTGGTCAACATAAACATTTTGAAGTGATATCCATAATTTTCTCAAGGGTTGATCATGATTCCTCAAGGAATGCTCCTAATTCATCAAAACTCAAAAGTTGATAAATTAGGGTTTCTATAGGAAAAGTCAACCAAACTTTGACCAGGCATAACTTTCTCATACTTTATCAGAAATTTCTCATCCAAGGCTCATTTTGAAGAGAATTCAATTCCCTAGAATTCATCTTCAACCCTCAAGTTCAATAAATGCACTCATGAAAAGATATAAATTCAGACATTATAGGTCATTTCAAAAAGTCAACAAAAACACATTTTGGGTCAAAGCTCCTTACACGAACATGGAAGATCCAATTGATATGAAACCAGAAGGGTTGTTTAGAGGACATCCTAAGCTTTCCAAAAAGTCTAAGAACACCATCTTAGGGTTAAAATTGAGAGATATATATGCATTGTCAAAGTTGGCCATTTTTGGAAATTTGCACAAAGTCAACAATGCCCAAAAATGCATTTTTCTTCAAATGGGCCTAACTTTTTATGCTTGCAACACACTCCTAGCCTGGTCCACAACCCATACACCTTTTCATGCATTATTGGATGTATTTATTTAATTTATTTTGATTTTATCATTAAAAAATAAAATAAAATAAAATAAATGATACAAAATAATGAAAGGTTGTTTTGATTTGATTTTGCATTAAATGACAATCCAAATATGCTGTATAACATCAAGAAAAACCGTGCCAAGCCATGAGAGGAAGGAATCTCCAATTTCGGAAAGATTTGAATTTAATTTGAATAGCACATTCATTCCTTGATTTCTTTCTAACCATGTTACCCTAATTTTGATTCACTATATATGCTAAAGGCATCTCAACCCTAAGCATACACAGTAGCACACAACCTGCCCAAAACCCTACCAGAAGAAACTTCCAAAATTTCAAAGAAAGAGACAATTTTTTCTTGTACGATATAGCCCTTTTCCACTGTTACCAAGCATCCAAGCTTACTCCTGCAACATCTAGGGACTCAACATAAACCTTAAGCAAGCCTGTAGCATCCAGAATCAACAGATTCGTACCTCACTTTTGGGTAAGATTTCTTTGATCTCAAACTCACACAACACTTAACTTAAATCCATATTGACTGCATACATGTGTTTCTATTGATGATTGTGGGTGTTTGAACGTATAACATGTAAATCTAATGCCCATAATCGTCCTCTGCCATTAACGATCGGGTTTCATGTTTTTTTCATAGTGATGCTTGCAGGATGTTTTAGGGCATGAGAATATCACCACTGGATCCGCAACCCTCTAATTAGGGGGGTAAAGTCCAATCATTGCTTTTTTTTAGGTTTGTGCAAAGTTGAATAAAGAGGTGACGGAGAAGGTGACCGGAGTTAGGGCTTCAGCGCTTCTCCGGTGGGTCAATGCTGGGGACGTTGGTCTGACTTTGGCGTGGCATTTGGCTACATTTTGATTGGGTCATTTAACAACCAGGGGCCCCATGTGGCTTGCGTGTGTGACAAATCAGTAATTAACTAGTTTTTTCCTTTATATTCTTTTCTTGTTGTTATATCAATGAATGGATAACCAGCGCAGATGGCCAGGGAACGAGTATGCAACGTCAAGGACCTGGGTTCGATCCCAGAAACCCAACTTTGCAATTTTCTAACATTTTTATGCAGGATCTAATGCACCACTATTCAACGTGTCCATCATGCAACTCAGGATCGGACCATCAGATTTATCTCCATCCAAGATCCAACGTGCAGTAGGTGCAATGCATAGTGGGCATCTCAGATCTAATGACACTGGATCAAACGCCAGCCTTGGGCCATCTATCCTGGGCCTGGAAAATTTCAACCATGCACCCCCAATTTTCTATTCCATACCTGGCCCATTTTATTTCTTTTTAATTTCTTTATTTAATTATTGGTTCTAATTATTTTACAAAAAATCATGTTTTTTTTAATTAAATCAAAAAATCACAGAAATCACAAAAAACATTAGAATTAGTTTTTTTCTCTTAAAATAGTTAATTTAATTAATTAATTAAGTTAATTAGGATAATTTAATTTCCTTTTTATTAATTAAAATTAATTAGAAATTAGGTTAATTTGCAAAATTAATTACTTTCTCAAAAAATCCAAAAAAAATATTTTTTCTTTATTCACTAAATTAAATGTATTTGAATTTAACTTTAATTCCTCGTTTAATTTCGCTGCGCATATCTCTTTCATTATTTTTCCAATTAATGTAATTGCTCCGAGTTTGTAATAGTTTTTAACTTAGGTTTATTACTATTTTCATTTACTATTTTCCCCAAGTTTTTGATTATGTAATCCCCCTCCCCAAGGCCTTGTAATAGCTAGGTTTAAACTTCTCACATTTTTACTTTCCGTCATTATAAATTGTTAGATGATTGATAATAGGATTGTATGCAAAAGATCAATAATTTAAAACAATAGAAAACCCTAAATGTGCAAAGATTAAATAAACTGAAATCAAACACTTGCACATGCTCACTCCTAGGGTTATTCCCCCACTTCGGTTTCCTTTGAAAAACAGTCACTATTCTCGAAATGTGAGAATTTTTAGTGTCTGTCCTCTAATTCGAAAGATCACTAGTCCCTCGATGACCTTTTCGATGTTGCCTCGGTAAAAAAGTGATCTTAGAGTTTTAGGACAATTACTAAAAGATCTTGCCTTGTTTCCTTAAGTGACCGTAATCGTCCCTTTTGATTGTCCCTTAAACTCCAACAATGGAGCTACCTACTCCTTAATAGTAGGATAACGCTGTCTAAAGGAAATAAGAAAAACGAACAGTCTTTTTCGAGTAGGTAGAAACTTTTAGGTACTTGCTCAAACAAATTTTTACACCATACGCTTTCAAACAAACTTTTCAAACAAAAGTTTTCAAAAACACTTTATCACACCCTTGAGGACTAATACAAGGGTTACCATAAAGTGAAACTCCGAACTAAGGCAATTTCAAAACTTTTTTAAAAGCACACAAACACACAAAAGCAATTTAAATAATGAGCAAGTACCTAAGAGCCCATGGAAAACCATGGAGAGAAAGGATGTTAACACCTTCCCTTTCTATAATCCACCCCCCGTACTCAGAAACATCTCGAAAAAGGTTTTTATGTTATTTTTCCCTTTTCCTTTGTTGGATAAAATAAAAGTCGGTGGCGACTCTTGCTTAACGTACATTTGTGAACAAAAAACGCAAAACCAGTAGTAACAAAAACCAGTCAGTCCTGCCATCGTATCACACTTACCTTGCATCTGGAGGATGTTATGTGAACTAGAGCCTGTTTCTGGCTGCTGTGCTATTCTGGTTAGCTTTCTCACGTGCTCAGAAGGCTGGAACAATCTTTAACTTAAGCTATGAATAGATGGAAAAATCCGGAACAACAATTCTTATTTTGAAATGGAAGTTGGTGGAGACGGAATTGCAGTCTATAAACAGAAGTTAGGATTGTTTCTAAATGTTTGTTAGGAACTAAGTGGGTGATTTAGCTAAGAGATGTGCAATAAAATTAGTGTTTGAGCGTGAAAAGAAACAGAAGCTTAACAGGTTTTTGTGTTTATGTTTTCAGTTTCCAATTCTTTGAAATTTCAGCAAGGTTTCAAGGCTTTTTCTCAAAAATTCTCGACCTCTTTACAATTGCAAATGAAGTTCAATTTATAGGCAATGATTTAGTAGCTTGGAGAAGTCAAAAGTACAACATCATACACTAGGCACTGACTTGTTCTTGAAGCAAGTTCAAACAAGTATGGTTCAAGGCACAAAGTAAGGTGGTTAGCAGCTTTAGCCGTGCCTAGGCTGGATTTGTAAGCATGAATTAAGGAAAAGTACCCTCAGAATCAAGAGCAAAGCATGGGCCCAACATAAACTTGTACAAAAGTTTTCTTTTCAATGACAAGAATGGTACTTCTATGTCACACGTGGGGAAATCCTTTGAATAAAGACTCAAAAGTGGGTGTGAGCATTAAATGATGATGAGATTTATCAAACCAGAAATCTTGCAATATGAGACTATGCATCATAGCTTAAGTCTGGATCAGAAGTTCAACATCAGCGTAACTTAGAACAAACATCTAACTTCTGATCTTTGAATCTCTTTGCTCCAGCATGTTCTTGAGGAGTTCTCAGACTTTTCAGAAAGCTTGTTACACGCTTTGCAAACCCTCTTTGACTTACCCTTAAAAATTCTGATTGGACCTACGTGAAAACTGGTTCAGAAGTTCTAACCAAATTCTGTCTTGGAAATGCCCTGAATTTGCTGAAAGCTTTAGTTTCATGGACGTGTCTTCAAGGATTTATAACTTGAATACCCATCATTTCCAGGAGAAGTTCTATTCTGCAATGTTTTAGATCTCATTGAGATCTACAACTCTTGTATTAGAAGTTCTTCCAGAATTAACTTGTATCATGGTGAAAATCTGGCCAGAAATTCTGAATTGATCATATTTCCTAAACACTTAGAATTTTTTTTAAGTATTTAGAATTTTGACTTTGATTTTCTTGATTAAACAAACTTCATACTTCAACATGTCTTGATGAAATATGATTCTTGAAACTTGATTTTGACCAAAATGTCAAAGTTTGACTTTTCAGTATGCAATTGACCATTTTGCCCTTGTGTCAATTCTAACTCTAAATTGATGTATCAGTGGTGCAAACTGGATGTCAGGGGAGATTTTGTACGAACCCTTGAGAAATGAGAGGGAAATTTTTGGGGTACAACACCAGTGACACTAGAACTTCTAGATTTCCAGCTACATCAGAACTTCCAGAATCTCTCAACATTCAGAACTTCCAAACTCTCTCAACATCCAGAATTTCCAAACTCCCTCAACAACCAAAACTTCCAACCTTCTAGTAACATTAGAATTTCTAGGTTTCCAGTTGCATCAGAACTTCTAGAATTTCCTTTTTTCCTAGCGGACCCAGAACTTCTGACCTTCCCCTTTTCTACTAACATTTTCTTTCTGACTTGCAGTGTACCGGAGTCAGAACTTTTGTTCCCTCTTATTTCAGTAACGTGCTGATTCTGACCCATTTTCCTCTTATTATTTTATTTTCAATAATCAAAAACACCAAAAAATATTTTTATACTCACATACTTTATTTTATCTCTTTTAAAACCAAAAGATTAAAAATATTTTCTTAAGCAAACCTATTTCTTCTCTTAACAAAAGCAAAACAAGTCCATTTCAATTCTTGTACATTATTTCAATATGGTTGTAATAGATAATTAGGACTTTAATTTTTTGCAATCCCCATTTCTAAATTTTTACACCCCATCCCCCCTAATGATTGTAATAATGTAGAATATTTACCTTCTGCAATTTACCGCTTTCATATAAATGCTAGTAATTAGGATTTGTATGACAAGAGAAAAACAACAAGTAGATAACCCTTAATCAAAGACTAAAGGCATGCAAATCAAACACGCTATTCACAAATGCACCCCTAGGGTTTAACTCCACTTGTTGCCTAAAAATGGTCATGTTATGCATGTGAGATGTATTAGCAAAAACAATCAAAATACAAGATCATAGTCCCTCGATGACGTTATGAATGTTGCCTTACAAATGATCTTAGTCCCTCAAGAGAAATGCTAAGATATCTCACAACATTGCTATCATGACTATACGATTACCCACGCCCGTCCCTTTACATCCAAAGATAAGGCTTCTTACCAATCAATGGTAAGATGGCAATATCAAAGGAAGAGAGAAACGAACAAAAGACTTTTGAGTAGGTAGAAACGTTCCTAGTTGCTTGCTCACTTTCAAAACAAACATCCGTGTAAACACACACCAAACACTTTCAAAATATGAAATATTTTCAAAAGTTCAACACTTTGTATACGTTCTTATAAAACGAGAACCATTACAAAGTTTGCCTAAACAAAGGCGTTTTTCAAAAATACTTTCAAAAACCACCACAAAGCATACTTTCAAACAAAGCAAGTGATCTAGAAAGCAACTAAGAGCCCATAGATAACTATGGATGAAAAAGGTGATAACACCTCCCATTTTCATAATCTACCCCCTGCCCCCCCCGAACTCAAGAAAATAATCTCAAAGGTCTTTCCATTTCTTTTCACCCTTTCCTTTATTTAGATAAAAGAAAAGTTGGTGGCGACTCTTGCTAACCGCAACAATTGCGATCAAACGTAAAACATCCCAAGTCAGTTCTCCCACCGCGTTACAATGGTGATATAGGCTTATGCCTTGCGATGAATGATGATTTTTGTAAGTATGTGATGGTGCATTCATTGAGTCATATACATTTGCATACTCTATGATGGCCTGGATTGGCAAACTGCGAAGAAGGCTTATGCCTTGTTGATGCCTTTATTTATTGGCAAATTTTTAAGATGGGATTTCTACTCCATTGGTACCACATGCATGTGCATTGTAATTGAGTCATAGTTGATGTTGCATCTTGAGTTGTGGTGATGATATATTTGTTGTTGCTTTATGTTGTTAACTTGTTGTGAGAAGTATTATCTAAAAGTTGTGAATTAGTAGTTATGTCGTGTTGATGTTTTATTGTGATTAAAGTTGTTTGTAAGTTATGAAGTGGTGATTTTATATGATCTGATCTAATATATTATTTATCATACGACTTATTATATTATCCTATATCTCACCCCTTCTGTTTGAATGTCGCCCTCTGTTGGTAACGTGCAGGTAATCAAGAAGGATAGTTGTCACCTCCGTTAGTTCGAGTCGGTGTTGCAGCTCTGATAAGTAGCACTCGGGGGGATGAACACTTGATGTTTAGTTGTTGACATTTATTTAAATTGCTGAATTTTAAGTTGGTTACATGAAATAATTGTTTTCTTGAAGTTGTTTTAGTTAAATAAAAGATGTTAAGTGAATTGAAGTTGAGTATGTAGATTCCGCTGCTTATCAATAAAAAGCTGTTTGATTTTAAAGAATAAATCAGGTTGTTATCAGTTCATCCAAATTAAGTGTTATGTATTTGTTTTATATGTGATTAAATGAAGTTTGATTTTAAGTTGTAAATGTAGCACCTAATTATGTTGAACTCTGATTTTATTATTATCCGTCGGGTAGAATTGGGATGTTACATTAGTGGTATCAGAGTAGGTCGGTCCGTCCGGCCAAGTTATCTAATGTTGTTTGTTCCTTAGTACGCGACGAGTGTGTGAAACACTGTCGGTTCTTGCTTGATTTTCTAATCGATTGTATGCAGGAGTTGGTTTGAAGATAAGTGGGGGAGAAGCTTTTCTTCTCGGATATGTTTCAATTGTAAGATGTTAGTTCAGTATTTGTTGATGGAGATGGTGCAAGTATTGTTGAAGTTTTGTTGGTTCCTGAATCCGAAGGTGACTTGGATTTAAGATTTTGTTTGTTAATCAAGTTGGAGCGTCTTGAGGGAAGACGACCAGGCATTATTGATGTTACTTCTCGAAGGATGAGGAGAAATGTAACGATTGTTGGTATATGAGTAGAGTGTAAATCCCTGATATTTATGAAGGTGAATGTTAAGTAACAAGGATAATTTTTAGAAGATGGAATTTAGAAAGTTGTGATGTTTCAGCGCTAGTGGTAAACTGGGAAGTTGTCAGTTTGAGTAGCCCTTGCGTAAGATGTTGACGTTTGAACGGTGATAGAGTGACATATTGTTGTAGACCGTGTCGTGTAATCATTGTAAGTGACTGTAAAAGTTATTAAAGTTGTTAGAACATTTTGAATCGTGAGTCAGAGTCGGAAATGCAAGGAGATGAGTACTATTTCAAGAATGGTACGTGTTGGTACTGGTACAAAGAAATTATATTCTGATGTCATCATAAGGTGCGTGATAGTATGTTTCTGCATGACGTCGGTGTTAGCATTTTCACATAACTTTGGAAATTCATATCTTGTGTTTTGAGTATCGGATTGGTGTTCCGTTTGAACCTCTGAGGAGATAGAAATGTATTATATCCTATGAAGTGTTTTTGAATATGGTAGATGCATTCCTATATGGAGGGACTCTGAAGTATGTTATGGAACTAGAGGCTTTTTGGGCATTATTGGTTATTATCATGGTTATTCGAGACGAGGTCAATCATAATATGTTGTTGGCGATTAAGTTAAGAAATGAGATGTTCGGCATTACAAAGAATGTGAAAGTATTGGAGAAGCGTATAGAGATACAACTTATGATGATTAACAATGATTATGATGAAGATGTCCTTTTAAAGAAAGATGCTTTTAAGAGGAATTAGAGTCGTGTTTATGATGTCAAGGTAGTGGCACGTGTGAAAGAAGAATTGGAGATGTTATATCACCAAAATGGTATGGAACGGTGTTGTTGAGATTTCAATTGAATATGAGAAATGAAGAGGGTTGGAGTTGTTCAAAGATTATAATATCGTTTGATTTATCATCCAAATAAAGCTAATGTTGTGGCAGATGCTTTAAGCCAAAGGACTTTGCACCTGTCGATAATGATGGTTAAAGGGTTGGGATTAATTGAACAATTCAGAGATATGAGTTTAGTTCGCAAGGTGGAACCTAAGGGTGTTATGTTAGGACTGTTCGAAATTGTTATACCCCAAAATTTTCCCTCTCATTTTATCAATATTTTTTATCACAAGACTCTTGGAACTCAAGACCAAGCTAGGGTTTGCTCTGCTCAAGACATCTTCTTGCACTGTTGACCTGAAATTAGGGTTTGAGTTTGCACAGGGATATTTTGACCTACAATGCCCAAATTGACTTTCATATTTCATGTTGGACTTATAAGTTTGCCCATACCAAGTTTCAAGCCTTGAATCAAATTTTTGCCCAGTCAATTGGACATTTAACCTAAAAATCAGCTATATTGGGGAAAAAGTCAAATGTGACTAATTTACAGTCAAACCTCATGAATTTTGACCCACATCAACATTATGAACTCATATGAACCATTTGATCAAGTTTGGACCATAAATCCACAAGAAATTTGATCAGATCACCAAAAGGGCAAAATGGTCATTTTTAGGGTTTTGACTGTACAAATGCAATTTTTGACTGTTTGATCTAGAAAATGGCAAATCAAGCTCAACCATGGACTAAAGGACTCAATGACATTATCTTGACCTATTCAACAAGTTCAAAAGATCTCAAATGCATAGGATTGACAGATGAATTTTTCAGTCAACTGATCAAAATTTGACTATACACTGAAAAGTCAAACTTTGACTTTTTGGTCAAGATCAAGTGCCAAGGGTCATTTTTCATCAAGATGTGTCAAATTATGAAACTTGTTCATCAAGAAACCCAAAATTGCAAATTAGGGTTTGAAATTGAAAAAATTTCATAACTTAGAATTTTTCTAAGTTATGAAATTTTCTTAATTTTTCCTAACTTTGCCCCACATTTTCACCAAGATGCAAATGGATTCAAACAAAACTTACAACATGAAAGTTGTAGTCCTCCACAAATTCTACAACTTTGATTCACAAAGTTTTCTCAAAAGAAGCTTGGATCTCAAGTTATGATTTTTGGAACAAGGATCCCTAAAACTTTTAACTTAGAAAAATTTTGCCCTAGTTTAGGCAGGATTTTGACCCATCTTCTTGACCATTTTTCACATAGTTCCACTTGGAGTCTCAAGTTGCATTTCAAATATGGATTATAGTACAAAATACAAATACAAAATTCCTTTTTTAATACAAAATACAAATACAAATACAAAAATACAAAATTAATACATTTTTATTTTTATTATTATGTTGTACTAAAAATCACTTTTTTTTAATATATTTTTATTTTTGTACATATTAATATATTTTTGTATAAAAATAATATAATATTATTTTCTTTAAGGAAAATTAGGGTTTACCCCCTTAATTAAATAAAATCAATTTTTTTTATTTTATTCTTTACACCTTTTTCACATTAAAAAATACTTTGCATACATAAAAACTCCTTTTTGCATAAATATATTTTATTTAGTATTTATTTATTTTGCTTATTTAAATATTGTACATTTAAATATTATGCATTGTAAATTCAATTTGGTTGTAATAACTTAGGGTTTAAATTTATTGTCAAATAATCCCCTATTCAAAATTGTACCCCCTCCCTATATCAAAGTTGTAATAGCTTAGATTTATTTTTACGCATTTAAATGCTTTCAATTATGCCATGATTAGAGAATTAGGGTTTGTATGCCAAAATCAAAATCAACAAATAGTTTGACCCAATCAAAGACAAAAATGCATGAAAAAACAAACACAATGCACACTTGCACCCCTAGGGTTACAATCAACTTGTTGCCTTCAAAAATGGGCCATGGTATGCATGTTGGGTACTTTGGCAAAACAAAAACAAAACAAAAGATCATAGTCCCTCGATGACGCTATCTGGGTTGCCTAAACAAAAATGATCAAGTCCCTTAAGAAAATTGCCAAAAATACTTAGCACAATTGCTATCATGGTCTATACGATGACCCACGCTTGTCCCGTTTAACATCCTAACACAAGGTTGTTCACCAAATACAATGGTGAAACAACACTGTTAAAAGGGTTAAAAACATAAGAAAGATCTTTGAGTAAAATAGGGTAGATAACTCTTAGTTACTTGATCAAAAGCTTGCAAAAACATCCTTGCTATTTTCAAACACACTTCACAACACAATTTCAAAACCCTACTTTCAAACATTGAAAACTTTTCAAAAGACAAAAACACCTTTGTATACATTCAAACAAGAATCATTACAAAGGTTGCCACAACGATGGCCTCTTTTCAAAACATCTTTCCAAATCACACACAAAGCACTATTTCAAACAATTGAAGAGCATCATTTCAAACAATTGAAAAGCAAAGCAAGTGATCTAAACAAGTAACTAAGAGCCCATGGATAACCATGGATAGAAAGGGTGCTAATACCTTCCCTTTCTATAATCTACTCCCCGAACCCAAGAAAACATCTCAAAGGTCTTTCCTGTGCTTTTTTTACCTTTCCTTAGGATAAAATAAAAAGTCGGTGGCGACTCTTGCTAAACCGAAACATTTGCGAACATAAACGCAAAACCTTAAGTCAGTTCTTCCACCGTATCACAGAAATTATCAATGATTTTCTGGACAGTATCAAAGAAGCTCAAAAGTTAGATGTGCAGGGTGTGTTGAGATTCTGTAATCGAATTTGTATTCCTGATGATGCGGAGATGAAGAAAGTAATTCTTGAGTTGGAGGATACTTAACCTTCGTGTGAGGGTAAGTGAGTGTAATGTGGACCGTGTAATATGTTGAGCGTTGGTGTCTCGTCGACAAAATTGAATGAGAGGGAAATTATAGGAGTATTTGTAAACCTCATTGGAAATTATTGGATTGTGGTACTTTAGGTGACTTGAGTACAAGTTCTAAAGGAACACTATTATGGTTTGGTAATGATGGTTTATACTCCATTATGGTTGTCAGCTATCTATTGACAAATTGAGGAACTGATCACCCTTAATCTCTTATTGATAGTAGACAAAATCGTGTTAGATGGTATAGACTTGACTTGCTATCTTAATGGTGTGTAAAGTGATTGATGTATATCGTGAGAATAGTCGCTCACCAGTTTGTATGAATAAATAGAGGGATGACTAGGAAAGAATTGAGATGTATTGAACAATTTGGAGTAGTGGGTTTATATGCGAGCTAACGCCGCAAAGTAAAAGATTGAGAATATCAAGTGAACAACGATTTTATGGTGGATGTTGAAGAAAGTCCAAAACTAGATTGAAAATTTTAAACCATATATTTGACAGAAATTTTAATGAGGATGGTGACTTAAGGTGGATTATCAGAGTTGCGCAGCTGAAGCGTGATGTGGCGCAATTGCTATGCGTGTACGACTCATTAAAAGTGAAGGATTAAAACATCAGAAGCCTATGGGAATGGTGTGTCTTAATCTACATGCTTGATTTGGTGGATTATTGATATAGAGATGTTGTGCCAGGGCACTATGTTTGCTAGTAAATATTTGCGGATTTTATAAGAAGATTATTGTGGATTGTTGGTTGATGGTGAGCTATGGGTATGCTTGTTGAGTTATACAGTTAAGTTGATGTTGTAATGATTTTGTTATCGTTATTGAGATGTTATTGTTGATTTATGTAAGTAAGGAATGATACTCCATAATGTGACGAAGTTGATTATGTTGGTTGTGTTGATGTCACTATAAGAGTGATACGACGATGTGAACAGATTTTTTGATATTTTATTGATAATTGACATACGGGAATGAAATTATGTATGTGTTTTGATGTTGAAAAGGTTGTTAATATGATATTATAATGATGTATATCCAAGTATAAGTGTGTTATAGTTATTGCTACTTTAAATGTTGATATGTCAGATTATGGTGGAGTAGTTGAGATGCTAGTACTGATCATGTCGTGAAGTGTTGAATGATTGGCATGCATGTAATTGATTTGAATTGTGTTGAGTTATTGAGTTATCAGGAAAGTAGTGGTCGAAGTGTTGCCAAACGCGACTTGGAAATCAACGAGTTGGATGTGAAACTCGTGCTAAGAATGGTAGTATCGAATAGATTTTCGAGGACAAAAATATTCTAAGTGAGGGAGAGTTGTAACGCCCGTTAATTTAATTAATTATTTAATTAAATTAATTATGGATTAATGGTTGAAAATGTTGTTGAAATCGTTGAAGTTGCGTAATGTCGAGAAATGTTAATTTAAGTTGCTAAGTTGTTATTTGGTTGATATTTAATTGATTGGTTGATTAGTATTAGCAATAATATTACTATAGATATTAGAATAATATAAGGTTTATTAGTTGGGCTCATTATTTGGTTGTATGGAGTAATAGGTGATGTGTGACAGTTAGACCCAATAAGAATATTAATAATTATAAGGTTAAGCTAATTAGAAGGAATTAGGTTAATTGAAACTGTCTTGGAGAATTTGGTACGTGAGAAGCTGTAAAGTTACAGAGAATAGGAAAAGGTTGGAAGCTAGGGCGAGAGACTTTAACCGGTAGAATAGAGCGATCTCCAATCCAAGGTAAGGGTGGGGTTGTGACTCTATAAAAGGGTATATGATAAATATTATGCAGGGATTGCTCTGTATAAAATTATCGTTGTAAGAATGTTGTTGTATATGTAACTATTATTGTTATAAGTTGGTGTTACCACGGTCAGATTTTCAGAGGAATTTGCGGTGAACCAATTGATGAATTTGTTGTTAAAAATTATTATATGTTGATATAGTTGTTACGTTGTTGTGTGATTCTATGTGGTTGGCCTAAAACTGAAAATTATACGTTAGTAATCAGTAACAGACCAGGAGGTTGGAAAACATACATGCCGAGGGGCATGACATGAGTGCCGACCGGCACAATGTTGAAAGGGGGAGCATGCCAATCGACACAATGTTGAAAGGGGGAGCATGCCGATCGGCAGGACAATGGTGCCGAGGGGCACATGTTATCTCAATTTTATTTTCTTTGTTTTTGTTTCTTGTTGTTGTAGTGGAGCCTTCATGTAACAGTATTAGTATGAATTAGCAGAGACATTTTTGGTAGCAGTATATAACAGAGTTGTCAGTAAGATTAATTTGTGGAAATCAATATTTAGAAGAGATGGATTTAATAAATTGCAGAATTAGCTTAATTAATTATATTAGTATCCCATTAGATTAATTTAAACCAAGTAGCAGATTTGTTGGTACCCAACAGAGGTAATTGTTAGATTAACACTTAGTTGGTATCTAGAGTAGCAGTAACAACAGAGTTAATAACAATGGTGCTCCAGAAATTAAATTTGCACAAAGATGCTAAGTAGAAGAGGATGGTTCAATTAATGTAGCAGAGTAGTATATTAATAACAGGTGCAATAATTTAGCAGAGAATTGTCGGTAGAAGTAATCAATAGAATAAATTGGCTGAAGATCAATGTAGTAACTAATAGTAATTTATTAAGTGGATAACAGGTAGTGTATGTTGGTAACAAGTAGTATTTTTAATAACAAAGAGTAATGGTACTAGTTTGGCAGTGAGATATTAGTAATAGGTAGCACCTATACTAGCAGTAACTGTATAGATTTAATAAGAGTAGTGCAGAGTAGAACATGTTGGTAATTTAGTGAAAGATTAATTAACCAGAGATAGTCGAATTGTCCGACAAATTCACAGAGCGTTTGTAGTATATTTTGGTTGATGCGGTGTGTTGTATACTTTGCTGAAAAATATGAATTGCATATGGTATTGAATTGTTAGGCTTATGGCCAATATTGTTTTCTTGTTGATGTTGTTGTCAAATTATTATTGTTGATATGATATTGTTGTTGTGACGTACTAAGTTGTAGGCTTATGCCAATGTTGTGTTAATTGTTGTTGTTGAAATATCAAGTTGTAGGCCTATGGACAAAGTTGAATTATGTTGAGTTGATGTTGAATCGTTGATTGATGTGGTAGTCTTATGGCCAATGTTGATTTATGTTGAGTTGTTGTGTTATTAAGATTGTCACTGTGAATTCTTGTTGGTAATGCGAAGTTGCAGGGAATTTTAGATGATGATGAATTACCTCTATTTACTGGTAATAATGGTGATATAGGCTTATGCCTTGCAATGAATGATGATTGTTGTGAGTATGTGATGGTGCATTCATTGAGTCATATACATTTGCATACTCTGATGGCCTGGATTGGCAAACTGCGAAGAAGGCTTATGCCTTGCTGATGCCTCTATTTATTGATCAATTTTTAAGATGGGAGTTCAGTTCCATTGGTACCACATGTATGTGCATTGTAATTGAGTCGCAATTGATGTTGCATCTTGAGTTATGGTGATGATATATTTGTTGTTTCTTTATGTTGTTGACTTGTTGTGACAAGTATTATCTAAAAGCTGTGAATTAGTAGTTATGTCGTGTTGAAGTTTTTTTGTGATTAAAGTTGTTTGTAAGTTGTGAACTGGTGATTTTATATGATCTGATATAATATATTATTTATTATACAACTTATTATATTGTCTGATATCTCACCCCTTCTGTTTGAATGTTTCCCTCCGTTGTACCCCAAAATTTTCCCTCTCATTCCTCAAGACATTTTCTCACAAGGATTTTCAAAAGTTCATGTTGTCACAAGTACAATTGGGCCCTTAATCATAAAATTGAAGAAGAACAAGTATGCTTCGATCCATAAGCTTCAATGGAGCATTTGGCTCCTTCGATCAAGCTTTGGTCCACAAGCTTCGATGGAGCATTTGGCCCTCGTCGATGCAACTTGGTTTGCATCCTTCGATTGGACATTGTTGCTTTCTTCGAGCTAGTTGGATTTACATCTTTCGTTTGGGCATTTGGCCTCTTCGAACAAGCTTTGGTCCACCAGCTTCATGTTGGCTTATGGCTTTCTACATGATTGCGTTGATTCATGAAGCATGTGGCCTCCTGCAGGTTTGCTTTGATTCACTGAAATGACCCCTGCATGCAAGCTTCGATTCAGAGAGCAATGGCCTCCTGAATGTTTGTCTCACAAAGTAGTTGCCTCCTACATGCTAGCTTCGAATGGGCATAATGAACTTCGGAAAAGCTTCCTAAAATTCAGAAGGAAATGACCTTCTGAAAAGCTTCTTTCGATTTAGAAAGAAATAAGCTTCTGAAAAGCTTCCTTCAATTCAGAAGAGAAAGACCTTCTGTTGGTCTCCTTCGATTCAGAAAGTTAGTGACTTCCTACTGCTTTCTTTCGATTTATAAGGAAATGACCTTCTGAAAACTTCCTTCGGTTCAGAGGACAATGGCCTTCTGAAGGTTTTCCTTTGACACAAAGCAGGGACCTCCTGCATGCAAGTTTTGATTGCACCACTGGCCCCTTACGTGTTTGCTTTGATTCATAAAGCAGATGTTTTCTCATGCTAGCATGCTCAAGGCATTATCACCTTCATGTCACCTTCAAATACACCTACATGCTTGCTTCAAATCACCTTCATATCACCTTCGAATCCATCTGTAAATCCTTCAACACACGTAGCTTCTACACTATTATACACAATTTGGTGGCCCATTCGAAGGACTTGCCATGGTTGAACATTTAGTTTTTCTTGCTTTTGAGTCTGGTCGAATGTTTGGATCTAAGTGGTCAAAGCAGAAGGAATAAAAGTGGCATATTCAGCTGAAGAGGGCCCATTTTAAGAATACATGGTTGGTCTATTGGAAGGACGCATAACTGGTGGGAACAAATATTGTTTGGTTTAGTCTGGTCGAAAGTTGTGGAAGGATGGAGGATTCAATTCAAAGAATCAAGTTGAACATTAGACCCATAGGCTAGGCTACATGTTTCTACTTTTCAGGCCTCAAACCTATGACTCACTCTATATTTAATTGTTTATACAATTAAATTAGGCTTTTACCCATTTGTTGTCCAAGACAACTTGCCCTTAATAGTATAATACTTCTTTTAGAAAAGTCTTTCTTGATCCTTGCGCCTGTTTTCCTTCTGCAGAAAGCAATCCATTTAAACCATTAATCTTTGCATCTCATCTTGAGATCATGACACAAGTGGACATTTGCTTTGCAGCTAAGCCTTATTTTATTATTTTTACTCCCAAACTTCCCAAAACCTTTCTCTATAAATAGAGAGATTCTTTGCAAAGATCAGGGTCCAGTTTTCTTGTTGGGTGGTGGAAAGAATCTTTAAAAAAAACTCTTAAACTCTCAAAACTCTCAAACACTTAACACACTCTCAAATCCAGAATCCAAAGAAACACCACACTTGTTTCTTCCCTTTGAATCTAGAACCCATGGAAACACCAACCTAGTATTTTGCACTTACTTTTAAATCCAGCCAAAGAAACACAACACTTGTTTCTTCCCTTCGAATCCAGGAGCACCCGGGGCAGCAGCTCAAGGTCCAACACCTACATTCCAGCGTCAAGCAAGGTAAGTCCTCTTAACCTTAAGCTTTTAATTTCAAGCATAACATAGAAACAACCATTTCCTTTCGTTTCAAACATCATTATTATCCTTTGGTTTGTTTTTGTTTCCACCTTTTCAGTTTGTTTTCATTGCTAATCTTTTGGTTTTATTTCTTGGTTCATCAAACACCTTTTAAGAACTAACCTGGCCATGAAACAATATTATCATGGCCTCATGCCATGTTTCTATTTAAATCCTAAACGAAAGAAAACAAGAGGAAGGATCTGTGAATCGAAGCCTTAGGCTTCGCCCCAGGCTGGTGTGTGAATCGAAGGTTACAGACTTCGATCCACACTGGTTATAGCCCCAAACGAAGAAGCAAAAGTTATGGTCAGAGGATACATGTTCATGCTGCTTTACAAGTCCAATTGAAGGAAACAGAGAAAAGGGCGTGATCGAAGGATGCATACGCACACTGACTTCCAGACTCAATCAAAAGAAGTAAGGAAAAGCTGAACCGAAGGGTGCTTACTGCCTGATCGAATAACTTATTTTCCTTTCTTTTATTTTGTTTTGTATTTATATTTTCTTGCATTCAATATGGTTGTAATAGTTTAGGATATTTACTCTCTGCATTTTTTATTGCTTTATACAAAATGCTAGTAATTAGGGTGTATGGCAAGATAAAATCAACAAGTAGACCACCCTAATCAAAATACAAAAATGCATGCAATCAAACACACCTTGCACACTTTACACCTCTAGGGATAATTCCACTTGTTTCCTTGAGAAAATAGGTCATGATATGCATGTGAGACATCTTAGCAAAAACAATAAAAAATACAAGATCATAGTCCCTCGATGACACTTCGAATGTTGCCTTACAAATGATCTTAGTCCCTCAAGAGAAATGCTAAGATATCTCACAACATTGTTATCTATGACTATACAATGACCCACGCCCGTCCCTTTTACATACAAAGATAGAGATGCTCACCAATTGATGGTAAGATAACAATATTAAAGGAAGAGAGAAATGAACAAAAGACTTTTGAGTAGGTAGAACATTCTTAGTTGCTTGCTCACAATCCATTTTCAAAAACAAAACATTTTTCAAACACACCAAACACGTCCAAAGCATGAAATATTTTCAAAAGTCCAAACACTTTGTTACATTCTTATAGAGACGAGAATCATTACAAAGTTTACCTAAATGAAGCATTTTCAAACAAAGCATTTTCAAAGTGATCTAGCAAGCAACTAAGAGTCCATAGATAATTATGGATGAAAAGGGTGCTAACACCTTCCCTTTTCATAATCTACCCCACGAACTCAAGAAAACAGCTCAAAGGTTTTTCCTGTTCTTTTCACCCTTTCCTTATTGGATAAAAGAAAAGTCGGTGGCGACTCTTGCCATCCGCAACAATTGCGATCAAACATAAAACAACACCCAAGTCAGTTCTCCCACCGTATTATAGAATTGGCGACTCTGTTGGGGAGTTTATTAAAAGTGGGGTTACCTTAGAGTTAGATCACATTTACTAGCTTTCATTGTTTGATTTGTTTGCTTTGCATTTATGGGTCCTTGTTTGGGTTTTTATTGATCCTCTACCGGATCGGGGAACACCTTTTAGGTAAGTAACAATAGATTGTGGAAATTGTGTGGGGTATATCGACATGGTTAAAGCGATGGCTACGTTAGTGTGACACATTTGTTGGTATCGGTAGCCCTTGAGTAGTCAAGGAGAATACGGGGCCGCTGTGTGGTTTCATGAAACACTAACTGACCTTAGAACCTTTAATTGAACAACTTGGCCATTAATAAGTAGTGAGATAGCCGACTTTGGTGCAGTCTGAAGTTGGTTTATACTCGATACTACACTCATTGAGATCTGACTCTTGGGATATTTTGGTCGCCAATAAAGAGGCTTGCGCTGAAATAATGCCCAATGAATAAAGATCAGTGATATTGAGATCCCCTAGAACCCAGTTACTTTCTAGGATAGGTTGAGCCAACTAAACTTCAAGATGGAACAGTGGTTATGTTCTTTGATCCAAAAGGAAGAACAAAGGTTTTGTTTTCTGTTTTGGAAATCTGGATTTTTTATGAAGGTTTCACAACTTCCTTTTCTCTATTTTAGCCAATCTCTCTCCAAAAGCCAGCCAGCCCCTTGAAAGTGTGATGGAGCAACTTATTTATAGGTTGATTTATTGTGATTTTTTTTGGGGGGGGGGGGGGAGGGGGGAACAAATGGGATTTAAACCTTTTTGGTATACTGTTCCATTGCTTTTTAATCACAGTCTTCGTATGCTAGTTTGGTGCAATTATAGGTCTGTAGCGGGTTGTATAAACAAGGTTTTGGGATTTGGTCAAGTTTTGACCAAAGCGTTGAATATAGCCTTCATATGCCAACGCGTTGCCTTGTTCTTGAAGCAAGCATGGTGGTTAGCAGCTTTTAGCCATGCTTAAGCTGGATTTGTCAGCAGGATTTAAAGAAAAGCAAAAGCAACACATGGGCCTAGCACACCTTTGCACCAAAGCTTGCTATCCCAAGACAGTAGAGATACATGTGGGGGAAATCCCTTGGATAAAGACTCAAAAGTGGTTGTGAGCATTAAATGATGATGAGATTGATCAACCCAGAAATCCTACAACCTGATATTCTGCATCATTGCTTAATTATGGATCAAAAGTTCAGCTTCAGCGTAACATCCAACCTTTGATCTTTGTATCTCCTTGCTCCAGCATGTTCTGAAGGAACTCTCAAACTTTATAGGAAGCTTGCAGCATGCTTCTTAACCTTCTTTGAATTACCCTGGAAAACTCTGACTGAACCTTTGTGAAAACTTGCCCAGAAGTTCTGACCAAACTCTGTCTTGAAAGTGTCAAGAATTTGCTGAGTGTTTCAGTTTCAAGGACGTGTCTTTGAGAAGTTATAACTTGAAATTCCAGCATTTCCAGGAGAAGTTATGTTTTGCAATGTTTTAGATCTCGTTGAAATCTATAACTTTTGAATCAGAAGTTCTTCCAGAATCAGCTTGCTTCATGGTGATAATCTGGCCAGAAGTTCTGAGCTTGTCATATTTTCTTAAACACTTAGAAAAAATTCTAAGTATTTAGAATTTTGACTTCTCCAAAGTAGTTTTGACTTTTGAATTTCTTGATGAAACAAACTTCATATTTCAACATGTCTTGATGAAATATGATTCTTGAAATTTGATTTTGATCCAAAAGTCAAAGTTTGACTTTTCAGTATGCAAATGACCATTTTCCCCCTGTGAACGACTTTCTTGGAAAATTTGTAATTCAAAGCTTGGAATTGGATGGAAGAAAACTTGAGGATCCAGGGTGATTCTTTGAGAAATGAGAGGGCAAATTTTAGGGTGCAACAGCTGCCCCTGTTCAATCTTCTTACACCTGAAGAGTTAGATTTGGCGAACCTGCCCTTCGTGACTTGAAGGTGGAAGATGATTGAACACTAGAGTGCCCAGAAAATTTGCACTCGAATATGTGTTAGTTGATTATATAGGGAATGGGCTTAAAGATGCCATTTGGAGAGATAATGGATAGTTGTTGGATATGGGCTTAAAGATGCCATCCAGAAATGATTGTTGGACTGCATCTGTAAGCTGGAACTGAATGATTATCAGAATGGCGTCCGTGTCTGGAGTGTATTTGAAATGTATCAAAAGTTGAGTCTGAATGAGTATCAGAATGGCATCCGTGTCTGGAGCGTATCTGAATTGTATCTGAAAGTTGATTCTGAATGAGTATCAGAATGGCATTCGTGTCTGGAGCGTATCTGAATTGTATCAAAAGTTGATTCTGAATGAGTATCAAAATGGCATCCATGCCCGGAGCATTACTGAACTGTATCCGAAAGTGAGAAGGAACCTGGGTAGGGTTGCTTCAATGATGAGTCCATGTAAAACTTCATCCGGAAGTGAGAAGGAACCTGGGTAGAGTTGCTTCATGATGAGTCCATGTAAAACTGCATCTGAAAGTGAGAAGGAACCTGGGTAGTGTTGCTTCAATGATGAGTCCATGTAAAACTTCATCTAGAAGTGAGAAGGAACCTGGGTAGGGTTGCTTCAATGATGAGTCCATGTAAAACTTCATCCGAAAGTGAGAAGGAACCTGGGTAGGGTTGCTTCACGATGAGTCCGTGTAAAACTGCATCTAGAAGTGAGAAGGAACCTGGGTAGGGTTGCTTCATGATGAGTCTGTGTAAAACTGCATCTGGAAGTGAGAAGGAACCTGGGTAGGGTTTCTTCATGATGAGTCAGTGTAAAACTGCATCTTGGAAAGAAGGAACCTGTGTAGGGTTGACTGATGATGAGTCAGTGTAAAACTTCATCTTGAAAATAGAAGAAACCTGTGTAGGGTTGCTTCATGATGAGTCCGTGTAAAACTGCATCTTGGAAAGAAGGAACCTGTGTAGGTGTGATATGGTGGCAGAACCAGACTGTTTTAGGAAAATATTGGTTTGTGTTTTGCGTTTGTGTTTGCAAAATGTCGCGGTAAGCAAGAGTCGCCATCAACATTTATTTTATCCAACCGGAAAGGAAAAAAGCACAGAAAAATTCCTTTTTCGAGATTTTGAGTACGAGGGGTAGATTATAGAAAGGGAAGGTATTAGCACCCTTTCCATCCGTAGTTTTCTACGGGCTCTTAGGTACTTGCTCATCATTTTAAAAATTGCTTCCATGTTTGTGTGTTTTGAAAAGTTTTGTTTGACTTTGTTTTAACTCTTGCTTCTGTCTTCAAGAGTGTTACAAAGTGTTTTTGAAAACTTTGTTTGAAAAGTGTATGGTGTGAAAAAGTTTGATTTTGAGCAAGTACCTACTAGCATCTACCTACTCGAAAAAAGAATGTTTTTATTCTTGTTTCCTTTAGACAATGCTATCCTACTATTAGTGAGTAGGTAGCACCGTCGTTGGAGTTGTAAGGGTCAATTCGAAAGGGACGTACGATCACTAAAGTAATGTTAGGACGTCTTAGTAATAACCCTAATGTCTTAAGATCATATTCGAGGCAACATTTCCGAACGGGACGTTTGATCTTTGTTTAGACAAGAGAGCGACCACTAAAACACCCTATACTTAATGATCATTTACCGAAGGCAACCGAAGTGAGAGTGTGATACGGTGGGAGAGGACTAACTGTTTTTTAGAATGCTGGTTTGCGTTTTGCATTTGTTTTCACAAAATGTCGCGGTAAGCAAGAGTCGCCACCGACTTTTATTTTATCCAACAAGGAAAGGAAAAAAGCACAGAAAAATTCCTTTTTCGAGATATTTCTTGGGTTCGGGGGGTAGATTATAGAAAGAGAAGGTGTTAGCACCCTTTATATCCGTGGTTATCCACGGGCTCTTAGGTACTTGCTCGAATGTTTTCAAAATTTATTTTCTTTGTGCTTGTGGGTTTGAAAAAGTTTTTGTTTTGAAACTTCGATTTAACTCTTGCTTCTGTCCTCAAGAGCGTCTGAAGTGTTTTTGAAAACTTTGTTCGGAAAGTGTAAGTGTGAAGAGTTTTTGTTTTTTAAAAGAGCAAGTACTTAAGAACCATCTACCTACTCGAAAAAGGAATCGTTCTATACTAATGTCCTTTAGACAATGCTATCCCACTATTGATGAGTAGGTAGCACCGTCGTTGGAGTTTAAGGGTCAATTCGAATTTAGGGACTTACGGTCACCAAAGCAATGTTAGGACGCCTTAGCGGTAACCCTAATGTCTTAGATCATTTATTTTGAGGCAACAATATCCGAGGCAACCGTTTCGAGGTGACTATGATCTTTTAGACAAGAGGGCGACCTCTAAAACAACCTATACTCAATGACCGCGTACGAAGGCAACCAAGTGGGGTGTACCCTAAGAGTGCGCATGTGCGAGTGTGTTGTTTTCAGTTAATTTTATCTTTGTACATGTTAATGGTGATCTAGGTTAATTTTAGGTTTAAACGTTCAATCTTGTCATGCATCCCTATTATCAAACATCTAGCAGTTATATTTTGCGGAAAATAAATTGCGGAAATTAAATTACAAGGCGTCGGGTATTTACATCGCCAAAAGCAACCCTTTGGAATTTAAATGCGGAAAAATAAATAAAGCGATAGAAATAATTAAATCGTCCTAATCATCTATTACATTCCGGGAACAAATACAATATGATATAAAAGAAAATAAATCGCGTGCGAGAAATTAAATCGAGTGCAAATAGGGTTTTGACCCTTTTTGAGAGAAAGTATCTTTTTTTTTTGTTTTTTTTTTAATTTTAAGAAAGAAATAAATCTAAATTAATTACTAAATTAAATCAATTAATTAATTAATGAAAATAAACATTTTTGTATTTTTGATTACTTTAGGAAAGAAATAAAAATAATTAATGTTAGTAAAAACCTAATTAAATCTAATTGAATTTTAATTATTTACAAATATATTAAAGTTAATTCTAATTAATGACCTAAATTAATTAATTGATTTTTTAATAAAAAAGAAAATACTAAAATTTAAATTAATAAAGAAAATATTTTTTTGGTTTTAATTTTATAGAGAAAATTATTTGATTGGTTAGTTAATAACAAAAATAATAACAATAAATAATTAAAACAAAAAATATAAAATAGAGAGAGATAGGGGGTTTGGGCCTGAATAGGAGGTTTGAGAAGCAATCTGAGGCCTATAGCAAGCTGGCCTCGTTTGACTTTTGGAGATCCCTTATGCGCATGTTGACTGGACTCCATGGTGGACCATCAACCTGGATCACCAGATCTGGCCTTGGGCCATCTGGCGCTTTGATACTTGAGGATGTATGATATGCATCATGCTTGGAGATACACAGTATTACCTGGAAAATAATGATAACAAAGAAGTGAAGGATCTGGGATTCGAACCCAGGTCCTGATGGTATTTGCATTGCTTGCTTCGCCACTAGGCCAATGTGTTTCATCTGTTTATAGAATAAGCAATAATAATAATAAGAGATAATGCGCTAATATGCCAGCACAACAAAAACAAGCGCGCTATGGTTTGAACTGGCCACTGGAGAGGTGACACGTCTCCATCTTCTTCCTCACGTCCGTGGCTAAAACTCTGCAACACCTATAGCCATGGACACCACCTGTCATTAAAGGTCACGTATCCCTATAATCCACTGTGAGTCATGGAAATGAAATCTAAGGGCATGGTTGTGCTCGTATCCTCGTCCCGAACACAACCATGCCCTCCTCATCAGCCAATTTTTCCTGTAAAAGAAATACCCAAAAACAAACCACGAAACCCTAGATATGGCACTTGGTTTTACAGGTCAGATAAATAAAATTGAATAATGCAGAATGCTTGGAAATTTGATGAGGATCATGAATATGCAAATAATTTGTACAAAAGATGCAGGAATAAAGATTTGCGAATTCAAGAAAGAATCATTTTTTGTGACACTTACAGTGCTTTTGGGCGTGTATGAGTGCTTGCTTGGGATCCAGGAGGGTTATGTGATCAACCAGGAATTGATTGAGATCGTTCTTGGCTTCTGAATTTGCCTCTAAGTGTGAATTCGAACTCAAGCTTTTTTCACACTTTTTTCAAGTTTTGTTTGGTTGGTTCTTGCAGCCTCTAGCCCTGTTTTCATTCCCTCTAGCCTCCTTATGTAATGTGGAATGCATTAGGTTAACAAATGTGGATTGAATCCTTCCACATCAATGCCATGAGATTTGATTTGATTCACTATTACTAAACCTTCCAAAATAGTCAAAACTCAATCTTTTTGCACATGGATTGCTTGATACGAGTTTGATACCCTTGATGATGATGATTCAGTCCTGAAATAGCCAAAAAGATATCAAGTAATCAATATTTGGATTTAATTTGATTTAATTTGATTAAAAATGAAATAATTCAATAAAAAATAAAATAAAATAATAAAAAAGAAATATGATATCAAGGCTGAATCTAGGACACGTGCGCAATGTGGCAAGTTCAAATCAAGTGGAAAAGAATGGGCCCATTTGAGAAAATTTGAAGTTTTGGGGATAGTTGACTTTTGGCAATTTTGCAAAAATTCCCAACTTCAACAATGCATAACTTCTTCAATTTTGAACTTTTGGAGGTGTTCTTGGACTTTTTAGAAAGCTTTAGATGTCCTCTAACCAACCCTTTTGGTCTAATCTCATTTTGGTATTCCATTCTCAGGTTATAAGCTTTGGAAAAAAAGGTGTTTTTGTTGACTTTCAAAAATGACCTATAATGTCCAAATTTATAACTTCTTGTGAGTGCATTTTCTGAACTTGGGGTATGAATATGGATTGTAGGAAATTTCATCCTATTCAAAATGAGCTTTGTATAGGTCATTTATCATAAAGTATGAGAAAGTTATGCTTGGTCAAAGTTGAGTTGACTTTTCCTACAAATCCTAATTTAGCAACTTTTGATTCTTGATGAATTTTGAGCAATCCTTGATGAATCATGATCAAACCTTGATAAAATTATGAAATATCCTTAAAAATGAGAATGTTGACAAAAAAACTTGAAGTTTGACCATTTGTAGGTCACAGTTGACTTTTGCCCTAGCATAGTCGATTTTTGGACCCTTTGAGCAATTGACTGAGCAAACTTCCTCTGCAAGGCTTTAAATTTGACATGGATGATCTTGAGAACATATTAGGACATTGGGGAGAAATTTAGGTCATTTGGACTCAAGGATATTGATGCAACACAAAACCCTAATTTGGGGTTGACTGCCTTAGGAGATATTTTGACTGTCCAACTCTTGAGCAATCTTGAGCCACTTGGAGATTTTTCTTGCAATGTTAGAAATATGAGAGGGATAATTTTTGGGTACAACAACTGCCCCTGTTCAATCTTCTTAAACCTGAGGATGTAGATTGGCTTTCGTGCCTTTCGTGATCCGAAGGTGGAAGATGATTGAACACTAGAGTGCCCAGAAATTTGCACTCGCATGAAGTGGTATCAGCCTGGTGATGTCAAGAATGGGCTTAAAGATGCCATTTGGAGATTTTTGGTAGGAGGATGGGCTTACAAATGCCATCTGCAGGAGCGTCGATCGTATAAGAGATTCCTTAGCGAGAATTTGTATACTTGTTGTTTGTAGAAGATTCCGCTGGGGAACTCTATCTTTTATTGAGATTTAGGAACTTTCCTGTACCTTAGATGAGAGAACATCTCTATTGGGTTTTAAGAACTTATCCGTAATTCAACTGGGGGAAACATATTCATCAAGATCTAGGAACTGTCTGGTCTTCAACGTAGTATACTGTTGAGATTGTAGAACTTGTCCATACTATGACAGAGGAAAACATCAAGATCTAGGAACGGTCTGGTCTTCAACGTAGTATATCGTTGAAATTATAGAACTCGTCCACACTATGACGTAGGGAAACATCTTCATCAAGATCTAGGAACTGTCTGGTCTTCAATGTAGTATACCGTTGAGATTATAGAACTTGTCCACACTATGACGGAGGAAAACATCAATATCTAGGAATTGTCTGGTCTTCAACGTAGTATACCGTTGAGATTGTAGAACTCGTCCACACTATGACGTAGGGAAACATCTTCATCAAGATCTAGGAACTGTCTGGTCTTCAACGTAGTATACCGTTGAGATTGTAGAACTCGTCCACACTATGACAGAGGAGAACATCAAGATCTATGAACTATCTGGTCTTCAACGTAGTATACCGTTGAGATTATAGAACTCGTCTACACTATGACGTAGGGAAACATCTTCATCAAGATCTAGGAACTGTCTAGTCTTCAACGTAGTATACCGTTGAGATTATAGAACTTGTCCACACTATGACGGAGGAGAACATCAAGATCTAGGAACTGTCTGGTCTTCAACATAGTATGCCATTGAGATTATAGAACTCGTCCACCCTATGACATAGGGAAACATCTTCATCAAGATCTAGGAACTGTCTAGTCTTCAACGTAGTATACCATTGAGATTATAGAACTCGTCCACACTATGACGGAGGAAAACATCAAGATCTAGGAATTGTCTGGTCTTCAACGTAGTATACCGTTGAGATTGTAGAACTCGTCCACACTATGACGTAGGGAAACATCTTCATCAAGATCTAGGAACTGTCTAGTCTTCAACGTAGTATACCGTTGAGATTATAGAACTCGTCCACACTATGACGGAGGAAAATTGTCGAGATTGAGAACCTTATCTGAAATTCAACCGAGGATAATTCAGTTGAGATTTAAGAATCGGTCAGGTCTTCGACTGCTGCGAACTTAACTGCGTCCTTCCTGAAAGGTAAAGGTCAGTCATATGCAATGCATGATATGGATCAAGCAATGATGTTCTCAAAATGAATGAGATCGTGTTGCATGATGCGTATATGCATGTATCGTGATGTATAGAAATGTAATGTTATAGCTGGGGAAATAAATCCCGGATAGCTGCTGGAGAATAGAGTTGGATTCTTCGTTTCCGCTGGGGATGATGAACAAATATGATTGTGTGAATAGACCAGCAGGAGAGGATAACTCCGTTGGGGAATAAACTGAAGAAGAGATTACTCTGTGGGGAAGAGATGCTCTGCTGAGGCTTCCACCGATAAATTCCGTTGGGGATGAATTACCGTTGCTGGTGATACTGAATCCTATTGGGGATTGAATTCCTGTTTGTGAAAGGAAAGAATTCCGTTAGGGATGATCTTTCAGTTGCGGCTTCACTGGGGATAACCTGTTAGACTCTTGTGGGGATAATCCTTTGAGCTTTGCTGGGTATAATCTTCCTTTGAACTCGACTGGGGATATTTATTTTTATACTCTGTCGGGGACGAACTTCCAGAGTCTACTGGGGATGATTCTTCAACTCCATTGGGGAAGCTTTTTCAGACTGCGCTGGGAAAATTTTAACTCCATTGGGGATATCTTGTATTCTGCCGGGGAACATTCTTATACTCCGCTGGGGAATATTAAGACTGTCGGGGATATTAAGCCTTTTCAGTATGACGGTGAATGAATTCTGCTTGGGGGAGAGTATTATCGATTCATTCACTCACAGTTGCAAGTCTCAGCTGGGGAGAGCTATCATTACTATCTTACTCTGCGGGGAGTGAAAGTACCTTAACTATATTCTTCAACTGAATTTACCTTATACCTGGTGGGAAGAGCAACTGTACAGTTTGGACAATTCTCATTTGTCCCTGTTTTTGATATTACGAGTAATGGTCTTTTGTTTCGTATGTAAATATTTATGATCAACAATTAATATCAAATGCATATATCAAAACTGAACATTGGACGTTCTTTGCAAAACAAAACAGATAAAGGAAAAATAGTTTGAAATTTCTTTGAAAATGAATTATATTGATTTTGAAGTTTGGCCTGTAAATAGGCGTTTTTGTACAAGAGGCTGACGTCCTAGTAAGAGAACTCCGCCGAGTAAATAGAAGTTACACAATTTGTGAAAAACTATACAAAACAGCTATGTGAATAATCCCACTGGGTTCCAACTTTGCTATTGCCCTTATGTCCTCGAGCATCTCATCACTTTGCTACTTGGTTGAAGATGAATCAGATTGATTAGTGCCGTCCGAGCTTGACAGTTGATACCGAAGTCTGGTTGCAAGGTGATCCAATGAGACATAGTGTTACGCTTTGATCCCTAATTTTTGCCTGGACCGCCCTTTCGGGTTTTCAGTCCACCGGGATACCCTTTTTTTCCCAAGCCGCCTTTTCAGGTTTTCGACTTGCCGGGTGTACAGATTTTTCCATTTTCATCCCTTATTTTTTGCCCGACCCTTTTGGTTCGCCGGTGTTGTACCCCAAAATTTGCCCTCCCATATTCTCCAAGAAATTGCCAAGTCAGGTCACAAAATTCCCCAAGGGTTATGCAGTTCAACTGTCTCCTATACAGTCAAAACTAGGGTTTGTGTTCTAATCAAAGAAAGGAAGTTTTCAAAGGCCCAATCAAGTCTCATATGCTTACAAAGATGGTCAAGCATCCTCATATCAAGTTTCAAGGCATTCAGCTCAAAATTGCACAGTAAAAACCCTAAATTGCACTACAGTCAACTGTAGGGGCAAAATGGTCATTTGACAGTCAAAAGTTCAAATTTTTGGTCAACATATCATTTTGAAGCCACAAACATCATTTGATCAATGCTTGATCATGATTCTCAAAATTTGGCTCAGAAATCATCAAAGATGCAAAAGTTACTATATTTGGACAGCTGAAAAAGTCAACTGAAATTGACCAGGGCATAACTTTCACATGGATTATCAGAAAAATTCCATCCAAAGCTCATTTTGAAGAGAAAGACATTTCCTACAATTCATCTTCATATTCCAAGTCCAAGAAATGCTCTCACAAAAAGTTATCAATTTCAACATTATAGGTCATTTTCAAAAGTCAACAAAAAGGGACTTTAAGTCAAAGGCCATAACTTGAGATTGGTAAATCAAAATGACATGGGACCAAAGGCATTGATTAAAGGACTCAAAGACCTTTCCAAAATGTCCAAGAACATGTGAAAAGCTTAAAAATTGAGCAAGTTATGCCTTGTGGAAGTTGGGAAAGTTTTGGGAATTTTGAAAAGTCAACAATGGTTCAAATGACCTAAAAATGCAAATGGGCCCATTTTTCTTCCATGATTCATCATTCTAAGCCTATGAACGACCACTTGGCCCAAAGGGAAGTATTTTCTCAATTTTTATTTATTTATTTGAATTTATATTAATATTAATTCATTTAAATTATTTAAATACATGAAAAATATCTAACCTAACAAAACCAATCTTTTTATGCATGATTTGG
This sequence comes from Vicia faba, assembly GCA_948472305.1. Lineage (NCBI taxonomy): Eukaryota > Viridiplantae > Streptophyta > Magnoliopsida > Fabales > Fabaceae > Vicia > Vicia faba. The sequence continues at coordinate 1,403,863,979 of OX451738.1, read as the reverse complement.
ACTCAATATTTCGTGCTTGTTCAATTATGGAAAGAATTGGTGTGATTGGAGCCTAATTGACACAAAGAACACTTGAAAAGATTCAAAAAAGATCTTACAAAATCAAATATGCAAATCATTGAATGCCATGGATTTTGTGCAATTTTGTTGACCTAAAAGCTTCTATACATAATCAGGAATCAAACCCTAATGGGATTACACTCTAAGCTGCGCCCCAAAAGCCATTGCAACATTGAAAATTTTCCATAAAAACTCAAATCTGATTTCAAGGTTAAAAGGTGATTCGAGACACCAAACCTATTTCAATAGCTTCCTTAGGCATTCCAATCAATATCAACCACAAAAGCGTAAGGAATTGGTACCTAGAACCCCAACTGTACCAAACAAATTGCATAATCATACATTCCATTATATGCGTTATTTGTAAATTTTATTGATTGATTCTTGTTCATATTGAAGTTTCAAAGCTAACCAGCACCTTTAATTGTGTTTTTATTGGCCACACGCGATTTTACCATGATCGATTGCTAGGGTTACAGGTCTGCAAAATTGGGGCTTTCATAACAAGGCAAAATTAGAACTCCAAATGACCACCAATGGACTCAGCGCTTGAAGACGAAGAGGATGGCACCCTCGCGCTCAATTTATGAGCGTCGAGGGGCTAATCGTTATTTTCTTAAAGCATCCCTAAACCCACGCGTGAAAACCGTTTCCATAGGCTTGTGTTTCAGAAGAAAAAAAATAATAACACGAGGAAGACGATGTGTTGTCCATCAACGATAGGCCAGTTTGAAAACTGGCGCGCTTAGCCACTAACGCGTTTGTGTTTTCTTTTTGTTATTTATTTACCATAATATATTGATTAAAGCGTTGTAGCTCAGCTGGCAGGTGGACGTGCTTGTAACCCTCATGACCTGGGTTCAAGTCCCAGGTCTGGACAAATTCCATATTATTTTGCCATAATAATTCCCATGCAGGCATAATCCTAAGACTCACCATACACCTCCAGATCAGACCATACACGCATCCAAGAACATCCAGATCAAAGGCCAAGATTGAAGAACATCCTACGCGCCAGTCAACGCATCATACATGATTAAGAAAAGTCCAACGAGGCCAGCGTTAATGGGCCAGCATTCCAGGCCTGTACCTCCAATTTGGGGCTACCCCCCCTGGTTTGCCTTCACTAATCTTTTTATTTATTTTTTATTCTTGTTTTAATAATTACTTTTATTCAATTGTGTTTATTTAATTAATTAGTTTTTTAACAAAAATACATTAAAAACTTAATTAAAAATCAGAAAAGACCAAAAAATAATAAATATTTTTATTGTAATTATTTTTCTAAATAAATTGACATGTAAATAAGACTTAGTTTTAATTAGGTTATAATTTTAATCCTTTTAATAACTAAAATCCAAAAATAGAATTAGGTTTAATTTTTATTCTTCTTAATTTCCCTTTTTACAATAATATTGCTTATTTTATTTATTTTCTATAATTAAATTTTGCATGTAAATTAACTTAGATTTAAATTAGGTTAAAACTTAATATTTTCACAATAAACTTAAAAAACATTAGAATTAGGGTTTGACGCTTCATTTTAATTCTAGTTAATTATTTTTTTTCATTAAATCTTAAAAATACAAAAATACCAAAAACATTTAATTTTTAATTTTAATTTCCTATTAATCTTAATTTTGCAAAAGGGTCCAACGCCCATTGTTTTAATCATTTAATTTCGCGCATTTATTTTATGTCGTTTACTATAATTATGTAATTCTCCCAAAGCGTTGTAACGATTATACTTTTCGCACTTTTACTTCGCTTTCTTTATTTTCCGTCAAATCGGGTCCGGTTTAATTTTGGCGATGTGGACCCGCGCCATTTGTAATAGTTTAGATTTATTTTCCCGCAAACTTTATAACTGTTAAATAAGCATGCAAGAATGAATGGCCCTAATTAAAATCAAGCGTAGAACACAAATAAACATGACAAGACAAATAACTGAAACATGACACACGAATTCGCACACACCACCCCTAGGGTACGCCTCACTGTTGCCTTTCGAAAGGTGGTCGTCGAGTAGAGGACGTCTTAGTAAGTCCTCATGATCCGGGAACCTGGCATGAGGGTAGCTTCTAAGGTGTCTTCCCATTGCTCTGGTGATCACCATGTCCCTAAAACTCGAATTGACCCGAACACCTCCAACGGTGGTGCTACCTACCTCTCAATGGTGGGATGACACCACTTTAAAGGACATTTACACAGACGAATTCCTTAGGGTAGGTAGGTTCTCAAGGATACTTGCTCTAATTTCAAACAAACAAAAAAAGACTTTTCACACCAACACTTTTCAAAAGCTTTCAAAGCAAACTTTTCAAACACTCTGACGTACGAGTCGAACTGAAATTTTTCAAAGAAACTTTTTAAACCCACATTGAAAAGCAAACAAACCATTTTTGAAAACACATTGAGCAAGTATCTAAGAGCCCATGGATAACCATGGATAGAAAGGGTGCTAACACCTTCCCTTTCTATAATCTACCTACCGAACCGAGAGCAATCTCTTAAAAGGAATTTTTCTGTGCTTTTGTCCTTTCCATTTGGAGAAAATAAAAGACGGTGGCGACTCTAGCTTCCGCGACATTCTCGCAAACCAGCGTTAAACAATCAGTTCCAGATCCACCGATCACAGAACTGGCGACTCTGCTGGGGATTATTAACTTAAAGTGGGGTGTACCTTAGGACTAAGATCACTTGTGTTTTCAATTGTATTGACTTGTTTGCTTTATCATTGTGGGTACTGTCTTGGGAGTTCTATAGATCCTAAACCCGGATCTGGGGGATACCTTTATTAGAAAGTAGCAACAAGGCTGTGAGGGAACTGTGCGGGGTATACCGACATGGTTGAAACAGTCTGCTACGTTGATGTGGCACTTTGGTGTGTACCGGTAACCCTTGAGTTCAGTCAAGGAGAGTACGGGGCCTCCGCGTGGTGTCGTGAAGCATCAACAGACCTTAGGAACCTTAATTGAACTATCTTGGCCTCTTTAGGGTAGTGAGATAACTGACTTTGGTGCAGTCCGAGGTTGGTTGATACTCGATACTACGCTCAATTGAGGGTTGCTTTCCTGGAATATTTCGGTCGCCAGTTCAGTGGCTAAATCGAAACGATGAACAATGAAAGCAATCCCGTGATATTGGGAACCTTAGAACCCGGTTACTTTGATTAGGACAGGTTGAACCCACCAACTTCAAGAGGGTACTACCCAGACCCCATGCTGGCCTTAAACCTTAAGGGCTTGTCTTGTGTGCCTTGTGTGCCTTACATGTTTGTCTTTGTAAATATCTGTGGTGTGTTTAATCATAGCATCATGACATCATCCAGCATCATATGCATTGACTAACCATTTCAGGGGTTCGAATTTTCATCTTTGTTCTTGTTTTGTAGGACATGGAAACTGTTCGTAGAAAGACAATTCAGGTCAATCTTGTAAGGATCCCTCCTCAGCTTAAGGAGCTTATATCCAGGATTCCCGAGAACTCTTCATTCAGTGAAAGGCATGGAAGCCTCATCAGCTTGGTCAACACCAACATTGAGGAAGATATGATTAAGGTCCTGTTCCAATTCTTTGACCCTCTGCATCACTGTTTTACCTTCTTGGACTATCAGTTGGTACCTACATTGGAGGAGTTCTCCCGGCTCCTGAAGATCCCTATCCTTGATCAGCTACCCTTCAACGGTACAAAAAAGGAACCTAAGCTTGAAGAGATTGCTAAAGCCTTGCACTTACAGTCATCTGACCTCAAGGGGCATTGGGAAGTTAGAAGTGGTATCAAAGGGTTCTTAGCCAAGTTTCTGTTTGAAAAGGCCCTTGAATGTTGGAACTCCCTTGACTTGCAAGCTTTTGAAGAGGTTGTGGCCCTCCTTGTTTATGGTTTGGTGTTGTTCCCTAACCCAGATCAGCTTATTGATATCAGTGCTGTTCAGATCTTTATGTCCAGGAATCCTATACCTACGTTGCTGGGGGACATCCTTCACTCATGTTACACTCGAACCATGAGAAAAAGAGGTGTCCTTATGTGTTGCACTCCTCTCCTGGGAAGGTGGTTTATTTCGCACCTTCCCCAATCAGTCCTGAAGAATGAGCGGGGTTTGAGATGGTCACAACGGTTGATGACTCTTACGCATGCAGATATACATTGGTGTCCTAGGTCCAGAGGAGATGTCACTATCATTGATCGTTGTGGGGAGTACCCTAATGTTCCTTTACTTGGAATCAGAGGAGGTATTACTTATAGTCCATGCCTGGCTTGGAGACAGTTTGGTTATGCTCGGAGGGATGGTCCTCATGACATGTTAATTCCCGACATAGTTTTTGACTTCGACAGTGATACTCAAGGACTTCGTCAGAGATTTATCAGAGCCTGGAGGATGCCTAGTAGGATAGACAGCAAAACACTGGGGCATAGAAACTCCATCCCTTTGGAGCCTTATCTCAAATGGGTACGCGCTCGCTCCCAGAAGTTAGTGATGCCTTATCCTCACATGCTTCCAGTAATCAAAGAGCCTGTCTTGAAAGGGGAAGTGTCCCACATTATTCAGCACCCTGATATGCCCACATCCTGGGAAGAGATGCAGAAGAGCTGGATCCAGCTTAAGGAGGAAAGGAATTCTCTTGAGACTAGCCTGCATGCCAGCGAAAAGAAGGTCTTGGAGCTCACCCGTCTGTTGCATGAGGAGAGGAATCTCAACACCTACATAGCTCCGAAGAGGATGCGCAGTGTATTTTGGGATTGACTTGATTTTTGTACTTTTTGCCCATGAGGCCTTGATGTATTAAACAATGATTTTCTTTAATGATAACGTGTGTTCCTTTTTGGCTTCAACAAATTTGAACTTTCGAACCCTTGAATGCATTGCATACGCATTTCATACATCATGTGCATAGCAGGTTTTTCCCCTTTTCAGGTTGCTTACAGTTCTTCGCTGTTTATTTCAGCATCATGAATCTCGGATCTGAATCAACAGAGACATCAATCAAGGCTCTCCAGGCGCAGAATGCGCAGTTTCAAGAACTAATCAAGGGTCTGGCTAAAGGCCAAGAAGAACTAAAGGCTATGCTCCTGAAGAAGGAGAAGAAGAAGAAGAAGAGAAGAACTGTTCTGTTCAACTCGGGCCGAAGGTTTGGTAATACTCTGCAGCATGAAGAGGCTGGTTCTTCTGTTGGCAAGAGTCCCTCTCAGGCAGAAGTAAAGGTTCCTAGTCCGGTAGTCTCCGACAACGAGACAGATTTTGATGAAGAGCAATACCCTCCTTCAGATGACAGATACAAGCAACTGGAGGACAGGTTGAAGGCTATGGAGGTGCAACAGGCACCTGGGCTGGATTTCGGAGATCTGGGTTTGTCGACTGGTGTGATTATCCCGCATAAATTCAAGGCACCAACCTTCTCCAAATATGACGGGGCGTCTTGTCCCAAGCTGCATTTGAGGTCCTATGTTCGGAAAATTCAGCCGTACTCTGCGGACAAGAATCTATGGATCCACTTCTTCCAGGAGAGTCTTTCAGGGACTCATCTCGAATGGTTTTATCAGCTGGATGGGACCAAAGTTCGTAACTGGGAGGAGCTGGCTACTGCTTTCTACAAGCAGTATCAGTATAATGCCGACCTTGCCCCCACACGTACCCAACTTCAGGGTATGGCGCTAGGTGCAAGCGAAGGTTTTAAAGAGTACGCCCAGAAGTGGAGAGACCTGGCTGGCAGGGTGCAGCCACCATTGACTGATCGGGAGTTGGTTGACATGTTCTTGGGGACCCTATCTGGGCCATTCTTCAACCATCTCATTGGGAATTCTTCTGCTGGTTTCACTGATTTGATCTTAACTGGAGAGAGAATTGAAGCTGGGTTGAAGTCTGGGAAGATTGCCAAGGGTGCATCATCATCTAGTTCGGAAAAGAAACCATTCAAGAAGGAGTCTAGTGCTGTGTATGGTTCTAGGAAATCAGAAAGACCTGAACACCGCCAATCTGTCAGCGCGGTGATGATTGCTAAGCCTGCTGCCGCTCCTCGGCCAAACAATTCCCAAAGGGCTGAAAGACCCCGGAGGGAGTTCACCCGGTTAAGCATGACCCTATCGCAGATCCTGCCACAGTTGCTCGCAACCAATTTGGTGACCGTCAGGGAAGCTCCGAAGTTCCCTAATACAACATCTCCCAAGTACAACCCGAATGCTCGTTGTGCTTACCATTCAGAAAGCCCGGGGCACTCTACCGATGACTGTTGGGCATTAAAGAACAAGTTGCAGGACCTCATTGACGCTCAGGAGGTACAGTTTGAGGCATCTGACAAGCCTAACGTGGTGACAGCTCCCCTGCCTGCTCATGGAGTTAATGCTATTGGGGATGAAGAGGAAATTGATGAAGCTGAGTTTGATAGCTGGATCTACCCGGCTGCTGACGGTGGACTTAACAATTGGAGCGCAAAGGACAATCTCCCTGTTTCTTTTGTTACTAAGTAATGAATTCCTATGTTTTGTTATTTTGTAATAAACAATGATAAACTCTATGGCCCGGTGTCTTACCCGAGGCACCGTGGTTCTATTTGTGAGGGCATACAAACTGTCATTTTATACATCATGAATGAAAATCTTGGACGTTTTTCGCATTGCAAATATTGTGTTCCTTTTCTTTCTTTTCCTTTACATAATTTTCAAAACAGCTGTATTTACACACACACACTCACTCATACAGGTTCCAATCCACTCTGGATCTCACTGATAACAGCTCTGCTACTGCCAATTATGACTTCGAAAATCCGATCAACTTAGCCGAAGACGAAGGTGAAGATGATTGCGAAGTGCCTGGCGAGCTTGCAAGACTGTTGCTTCAGGAAGAGAGGGCAATTCAACCCCATGAAGAGCCAGTGGAAACCATAAACCTGGGTACTGAGGCAGACAGAAAGGAGGTAAAGATCGGTGCCAACCTAGAGCTCGGCGTGAAGCAACGGTTAACCAAGATGTTACATGACTATATGGAGATCTTTGCCTGGTCCTACGAAGACATGCCAGGGTTGGATACCGATATTGTTGTCCATCATTTGCCGACTAAGGAAGACTGCCCTCCAGTTAAACAAAAGGTCCATCGGATGCGTCCAGAGATGTCCGAGAAGATTAAAGCCGAGGTTATAAAGCAGTTTGATGCCGGGTTCCTTGCAGTGACTTCTTACCCTCAGTGGGTTGCTAACATGGTGCCGGTACCTAAAAAGGACGGTAAGGTCAGAATGTGTGTCGATTATAGGGATCTGAACAGGGCCAGCCCCAAGGATGACTTCCCCTTACCTCACATTGATGTCCTTGTTGATAATACGACTCAACACAAGGTATTCTCTTTCATGGATGGCTTTTCAGGTTACAATCAGATCAAGATGGCACCTGAAGACATGGAAAAGACTACATTTGTTACTCAGTGGGGGACCTTCTGTTACAAGGTCATGCCATTTGGATTAAAGAACGCTGGGGCAACCTACCAACGTGCCATGGTTGCCTTATTTCATGATATGATCCATCATGAGATAGAAGTGTATGTGGACGACATGATCGCTAGGTCCCAGACTGAGGAAGAGCACCTAGATCATCTGCAGAAGTTATTTGACCGGTTGAAACTGTACAAGCTGAGACTAAACCCGAACAAGTGCACCTTCGGGGTAAGATCGGGAAAACTGCTAGGCTTCGTGGTCAGTGATAAAGGTATTCAAGTGGACCCTGCTAAGGTCAAAGCTATTCAAGAGATGCCAGTTCCCAAGACAGAGAAGGAAGTCAGAGGCTTTTTAGGGCGCCTGAATTACATTGCTCGATTCATCTCTCATCTGACTGCTACCTGTGAGCCAATCTTCAAGCTGCTGAAGAAAGATCAGGTAGTACGTTGGAACGATGAATGTCAGGCTGCTTTCGACAGAATTAAAGAGTATCTCCAAGAACCACTCATCCTTATGCCACCGGTTGAAGGGAGACCTCTGATCCTATACCTGACAGTGCTAGACAACTCAATGGGGTGTGTGCTGGGGCAGCATGACGAGTCTGGCCGAAAAGAGCATGCCATTTATTACCTTAGCAAAAAGTTTACCGACTGTGAGACTCGATACTCATTGCTTGAGAAAACTTGCTGCGCTTTGGTATGGGCTGCTCGCCGGCTGAGACAGTATATGCTGACTCACACTACCTTGTTGATCTCAAAAATGGATCCTATAAAGTACATATTCGAAAAGCCTGCTCTGTTTGGGAGAATTGCAAGATGGCAAATGATCTTGACGGAATACGACATTCAGTACACAACCCAGAAAGCCATCAAGGGGAGTGTATTGGCAGACCACTTAGCTCATCAAGCTGTAGATGACTACCAATCAATGAACTTCGAGTTTCCGGATGAAAGCATTATGATAGTAACTGACTGTGAAGTACCTGGACCGGATGAAGGACCTGAGCCAGGATCCCGATGGTCTATGCACTTTGACGGAGCCTCCAATGCTTTGGGAAATGGTATCGGCGCCATCATCATATCCCCTCAAGGTACTCATACTCCACTCACTGCCCGGCTGTGTTTCAACTGTACCAACAACATGGCGGAGTATGAGGCGTGTATCATGGGTCTTCAAGCTGTGATTGATCTAAGGATCAAATTTCTAAGTGTCTTCGGAGATTCCGCTCTGGTGATCAATCAGATCAAAGGGGAGTGGGATACGAAACATCCAAACTTGATTCCTTACAAAGAATGTGTATTGACCCTGATTCCCCACTTCACGGAGATAACCTTTGAGCACTTTCCAAGAGAAGAAAATTAGTTAGCGGACGCGTTAGCTACAATGTCTTCAATGATTAAGGTCAAATGGGATAATGAGGCTCCCCGGATCATCATCTGGAAACTGGACGAACCGGCATACTGTTGTGATCTCGAAACTGAATTGGTGACTGAGAAGCCTTGGTACCACGAAGTGAAGAGATATCTGGAAGCTCAGGAATACCCTGAAGGTGCCTCTGTCAATGACAAGAAATTCCTGAGGAGGTTTGCAGCCAAGTTCTTCCTAAGCAACGGCATCTTGTACAAGAGAAACCATGATTCAACCTTACTGCGTTGTGTGGACAAAACTGAAGCAGAAAGAATCATGGAAGAGCTGCATGAAGGGACCTTCGGTACGCATTCCAGTGGACATACTATGGCTAAGAAAATCCTACGGGCAGGATATTATTGGTCCACCATGGAAGCTGATTGCTACCAACACTCCAGGACATGCCACAAGTGCCAGATTTATGCAGATAAAGTGCATGTTCCTCCGGTTCCCCTGAATGTTCTAACTGCGCCTTGGCCGTTTGCAATGTGGGGCATAGACATGATCGGCGAGATTAAACCTACGGCATCCAATGGACATCGCTTCATCCTAGTGGCGATTGACTATTTTACGAAGTGGGTTGAAGCTGCATCCTATGCCACGGTAACCAAGACTGTTGTGGCACGGTTTATTCGGCACAACCTGATCTGTCGGTACGGCGTCCCTGAGCGAATTATTACAGACAACGGTACCAATCTGAACAACAAGATGATCGCTGAGCTCTGCGAACAGTTTAAAATACAGCACCACAATTCCTCTCCTTACAGACCGAAGATGAATGGGGCTGTAGAAGCAGCAAATAAAAACATCAAGAAAATCGTGCAGAAAATGACAGTGACTTACAAAGATTGGCACGAGATGTTACCGTTCGCTCTGCATGGGTACCGTACCTCAGCTAGGACATCAACCGGGGCAACTCCTTTCTCTCTGGTTTATGGCATGGAGGCAGTCTTGCCGATCGAAGTGCAAATTCCCTCTCTCCGGATAATGAAGGATGCAAATCTGAACGAAGATGATTGGATCCAGACACGACTTGATCAACTCAACCTCATTGATGAAAAGAGACTTGCTGCTATCTGTCATGGTCAGACGTATCAGAAACGGATGATCAGGGCATTTAACAAAAAGGTCAGGCCACAGGAATATCAAGTCGGGGATCTGGTGATCAAGCGAATCATCCTTCCTCAGAGTGATCCAAGGGGCAAATGGACCCCTACGTACGAAGGGCCATTTGTGGTTAAGCATGTGTTCTCAGGAGGAGCAATGATATTAACCAACATGGATGGTGACGACCTTCCTCACCCCGCCAATGCAGACATAGTTAAAAAATACTACGCATGAAAAAAGACCCGCTAGGCTGACATGCCTAGGCAAAAATTAGGGCTTCCCGTCGAACCAAAAGGGTTCGGGCAAAATGAAGGGATGAAAATGAAAAAATCTGTACACCCGGCAAGTCGAAAACCTGAAAAGGCGGCTTGGGCAAAAATGGGTATCCCGGTGGACTGAAAACCCGAAAGGGCGGTCCAGGCAAAAATTAGGGATAAAGCGTAATACTATGTCTCATCGGATCACTTTGCATCCAGAATCCGGTATCTACATCAAGTTCAGACGGCATCGATCAGTCAGCTTCACCTTCAACCAAGGTCATCAAGTGATGAGACGCTCAGAGTTATAAAGGCGATAGCAGAGTTGAAACCCAGTGGATCATTCATATTTCACACAGCTGTTTTATTTCTTTTTGTACAAAACTTGTATAAACTCTTTTGATCGGCGACGTTCCTCTTACTAGGACGTCAGCCTCTTGTATACAAAACGCCTATTCACGGGCCATTCAAAATCAATACAAAAACATTTTCAGTTAAACGTGCCAAATGCTTTTCTTTTTCTGTTTTGTTTTGCGAAGAACGTCCAAGGTTCAATTTGTGATATATGCATTGACAATGATTTGCTAACTCATAAATATATGCATACGAAACAAAGGAATTAATTGCAGGTGACACTAGAAACAGGGGCAATAAAAGAGTTGTCTGAGCAGTCTAATTGTTCTATCCTCCAAGGTACCAAGGTAGGTTCAGCTAAAGAACACGGCCAAGTGTATCTTAATTCCCCAGAGAGTGGTTCAGCAAAACAGTACATTCTTCTCCAAACAGAGTTGATAAATAAGTTGATTATCCTCCCGTAAATCTCAATACTTCCCCAGCAGCATATATTCTTAACAAGCATCCCCGGCAGTCTTGGTCTAAAGATTGTTCCCCGGCGGCGTATCAACAGTCAAAGGGATCACTTTCCCCAGCATATCAAAACCTCCTCCAGAAGAGTCCAATCCAGCTTCACCAGCAAAGTTGGAATTCATATCCCCAAGCAGTAAGCTTATCCCCAGTATATTCTGGAAGCTTATCCCCTATCAGAGCACGAACGCGTCGTCCGGCTTTATTCAAAGAGTTATTTCCTCGATAGGATATAACTGGGTTATCCTCAGCCAAAAGCCACGGAAAGAGCGTCGTCGACGAAGTCTTCTTATCCCCAGCGAAGTCTATCAACACTTCCAATACAACAAGACATCCTCAGCAAGCTACTCTCAACACTCAGCAAAGCATCTCTATCCCACAGAGTATTGCTTCCCAGCATGGTCGTCAGAGTATCTTCTCTCCCCGCAGAATCATCCATTTGCCAAGTTTATTCCGCAACGGAGTCATCTTCTCCTACCGGTATTCTTGCAACTATCATCCCCAGCGGAAGCAAAAGCTTATTCTTTAACATCAGCCCAGGATACGACTTCCCGACACCCGTCAAGGATTTACTCTCCTAGACAAAAAACATTCATAAAACATCACATACATCATTATAGCATGCATAGATGCATCATATCATACAAATCTCATTTATGTTGAGAACATCATTGCTTGATCCATATCATGCATTGCATATGACTGACCTTTACCTTTCAGGAAAGACGCAGTTAAAATGCTCAAACATAGTTCAAAGCCTTCTCTAGTCCAGCTAAATCGACTCCCAACAGATTTTTCTGATAAAGACTCAGCAGAACTCATGGTCCCCTCTCCGGCAAGTGCGTGAGGTGGTAATTCCTTCTTCAGATGTTTCCCTCTCCGACGATGAGTGTGAGGTGATAATCTCTTATGGTCCCCTCTCCGGCAAGTGCGTGAGGTGGTAATTCCTTTTCAGATGTTTCCCTCTCCGACGATGAGTGTGAGGTGATAGTCTCCTATGGTCCCCTCTCCGGCAAGTGCGTGAGGTGGTAATTCCTTCTTCAGATGTTTCCCTCTCCGACGATGAGTGTGAGGTGATAATCTCTTATGGTCCCCTCTCCGGCAAGTGCGTGAGGTGGTAATTCCTTTTTCAGATGTTTCCCTCTCCGACGATGAGTGTGAGGTGATAGTCTCCTATGGTCCCCTCTCCGGCAAGTGCGTGAGGTGGTAATTCCTTTTCCAGATGTTTCCCTCTCCGACGATGAGTGTGAGGTGATAATCTCTTATGTTTCCCTCTCCGACGGTGTGTGAGGTGACAATCCCTTTTCCTATGATTCCCCTCTCCGACGGCGAGTGAGGTGATTCCCTTTCAGATTATAATAGCTTATGGTTTGCTTCCCGATATTGCAAAGACGGTAATTCCCGCCAAGATTTTTCTCAACGAGCGTTGTTGAAGCTAAAGTCGCCCAAGGTTCTCTTATCATTCATGCTAAGGCAGTAACCATCCCTGGTTCATTCATCGCTGTTTGAAGCTCCAGACTCAGCTCCTGTAACCAGTCAGGACACATCTATACCAAGCATCTAAAATCAGCTCCTGCAAACGTGTCAGGTACTCATTTTTTCTTTTGCAGGTATGCAGGTTCTCGCTAAGGAATCTCCTACGCGATCAACATCCAGATGGCATCTATAAGCCCATCACCCTATCCAGCAACCTCTAAATGGCATCTATAAGCCCATTCCCCATCACTGCTACTATGTGAGCGCAAATTTCTGGGCACTCTAGTGCTCAATCATCTTCTACCCTCGGATTACGAAAGGCACGGCAGCCAATCTGCATCCTCAGGTCTAAGAAGATTGAACAGGGGCAACTGTTGTACCCCAAAATTTGCCCTCCCATATTCTCCAAGAAATTGCCAAGTCAGGTCACAAAATTCCCCAAGGGTTATGCAGTTCAACTGTCTCCTATACAGTCAAAACTAGGGTTTGTGTTCTGATCAAAGAAAGGAAGTTTTCAAAGGCCCAATCAAGTCTCATATGCTTACAAAGATGGTCAAGCATCCTCATATCAAGTTTCAAGGCATTCAGCTCAAAATTGCACAGTCAAAACCCTAAATTGCACTACAGTCAACTGTAGGGGCAAAATGGTCATTTGACAGTCAAAAGTTCAAATTTTTGGTCAACATATCATTTTGAAGCCACAAACATCATTTGATCAATGCTTGATCATGATTCTCAAAATTTGGCTCAGAAATCATCAAAGATGCAAAAGTTACTATATTTGGACAGTTGAAAAAGTCAACTGAAATTGACCAGGGCATAACTTTCACATGGATTATCAGAAAAATTCCATCCAAAGCTCATTTTGAAGAGAAAGACATTTCCTACAATTCATCTTCATATTCCAAGTCCAAGAAATGCTCTCACAAAAAGTTATCAATTTCAACATTATAGGTCATTTTCAAAAGTCAACAAAAAGGGACTTTAAGTCAAAGGCCATAACTTGAGATTGGTAAATCAAAATGACATGGGACCAAAGGCATTGATTAAAGGACTCAAAGACCTTTCCAAAATGTCCAAGAACATGTAAAAATCTTAAAAATTAAGCAAGTTATGCCTTGTGGAAGTTGGGAAATTTTTGGGAATTTTGAAAAGTCAACAATGGTTCAAATGACCTAAAAATGCAAATGGGCCCATTTTTCTTCCATGATTCATCATTCTAAGCCTATGCACGACCACTTGTCCCAAAGGGAAGTATTTTCTCAATTTTTATTTATTTATTTGAATTTATATTAATATTAATTCATTTAAATTATTTAAATACATGAAAAATATCTAACCTAACAAAACCAATCTTTTTATGCATGATTTGAACTCAATATTTCGTGCTTGTTCAATTATGGAAAGAATTGGTGTGATTGGAGCCTAATTGACACAAAGAACACTTGAAAAGATTCAAAAAAGATCTTACAAAATCAAATATGCAAATCATTGAATGCCATGGATTTTGTGCAATTTTGTTGACCTAAAAGCTTCTATACATAATCAGGAATCAAACCCTAATGGGATTACACTCTAAGCTGCGCCCCAAAAGCCATTGCAACATTGAAAATTTTCCATAAAAACTCAAATCTGATTTCAAGGTTAAAAGGTGATTCGAGACACCAAACCTATTTCAATAGCTTCCTTAGGCATTCCTGAAGGCATTCCAAGCAATATCAACCACAAAAGCGTAAGGAATTGGTACCTAGAACCGCAACTGTACCAAACAAATTGCATAATCATACATTCCATTATATGCGTTATTTGTAAATTTTATTGATTGATTCTTGTTCATATTGAAGTTTCAAAGCTAACCAGCACCTTTAATTGTGTTTTTATTGGCCACACGCGATTTTACCATGATCGATTGCTAGGGTTACAGGTCTGCAAAATTGGGGCTTTCATAACAAGGCAAAATTAGAACTCCAAATGACCACCAATGGACTCAGCGCTTGAAGACGAAGAGGATGGCACCCTCGCGCTCAATTTATGAGCGTCGAGGGGCTAATCGTTATTTTCTTAAAGCATCCCTAAACCCACGCGTGAAAACCGTTTCCATAGGCTTGTGTTTCAGAAAAAAAAAATAATAACACGAGGAAGACGATGTGTTGTCCATCAACGATAGGCCAGTTTGAAAACTGGCGCGCTTAGCCACTAACGCGTTTGTGTTTTCTTTTTGTTATTTATTTACCATAATATATTGATTAAAGCGTTGTAGCTCAGCTGGCAGGTGGACGTGCTTGTAACCCTCATGACCTGGGTTCAAGTCCCAGGTCTGGACAAATTCCATATTATTTTGCCATAATAATTCCCATGCAGGCATAATCCTAAGACTCACCATACACCTCCAGATCAGACCATACACACATCCAAGAACATCCAGATCAAAGGCCAAGATTGAAGAACATCCTACGCGCCAGTCAACGCATCATACATGATTAAGAAAAGTCCAACGAGGCCAGCGTTAATGGGCCAACATTCCAGGCCTGTACCTCCAATTTGGGGCTACCCCCCCTGGTTTGCCTTCACTAATCTTTTTATTTATTTTTTATTCTTGTTTTAATAATTACTTTTATTCAATTGTGTTTATTTAATTAATTAGTTTTTTAACAAAAATACATTAAAAACTTAATTAAAAATCAGAAAAGACCAAAAAATAATAAATATTTTTATTGTAATTATTTTTCTAAATAAATTGACATGTAAATAAGACTTAGTTTTAATTAGGTTATAATTTTAATCCTTTTAATAACTAAAATCCAAAAATAGAATTAGGTTTAATTTTTATTCTTCTTAATTTCCCTTTTTACAATAATATTGCTTATTTTATTTATTTTCTATAATTAAATTTTGCATGTAAATTAACTTAGATTTAAATTAGGTTAAAACTTAATATTTTCACAATAAACTTAAAAAACATTAGAATTAGGGTTTGACGCTTCATTTTAATTCTAGTTAATTATTATTTTTTCATTAAATCTTAAAAATACAAAAATACCAAAAACATTTAATTTTTAATTTTAATTTCCTATTAATCTTAATTTTGCAAAAGGGTCCAACGCCCATTGTTTTAATCATTTAATTTCGCGCATTTATTTTATGTCGTTTACTATAATTATGTAATTCTCCCAAAGCGTTGTAACGATTATACTTTTCGCACTTTTACTTCGCTTTCTTTATTTTCCGTCAAATCGGGTCCGGTTTAATTTTGGCGATGTGGACCCGCGCCATTTGTAATAGTTTAGATTTATTTTCCCGCAAACTTTATAACTGTTAAATAAGCATGCAAGAATGAATGGCCCTAATTAAAATCAAGCGTAGAACACAAATAAACATGACAAGACAAATAACTGAAACATGACACACGAATTCGCACACACCACCCCTAGGGTACGCCTCACTGTTGCCTTTCGAAAGGTGGTCGTCGAGTAGAGGACGTCTTAGTAAGTCCTCATGATCCGGGAACCTGGCATGAGGGTAGCTTCTAAGGTGTCTTCCCATTGCTCTGGTGATCACCATGTCCCTAAAACTCGAATTGACCCGAACACCTCCAACGGTGGTGCTACCTACCTCTCAATGGTGGGATGGCACCACTTTAAAGGACATTTACACAGACGAATTCCTTAGGGTAGGTAGGTTCTCAAGAATACTTGCTCTAATTTCAAACAAAAAAAAAAGACTTTTCACACCAACACTTTTCAAAAGCTTTCAAAGCAAACTTTTCAAACACTCTGACGTACGAGTCGAACTGAAATTTTTCAAAGAAACTTTTTAAACCCACATTGAAAAGCAAACAAACCATTTTTGAAAACACATTGAGCAAGTATCTAAGAGCCCATGGATAACCATGGATAGAAAGGGTGCTAACACCTTCCCTTTCTATAATCTACCTCCCGAACCGAGAGCAATCTCTTAAAAGGAATTTTTCTGTGCTTTTGTCCTTTCCATTTGGAGAAAATAAAAGACGGTGGCGACTCTAGCTTACGCGACATTCTCGCAAACCAGCGTTAAACAGTCAGTTCCAGATCCACCGATCACAGCCGGGAAGCTCTTGTTTTTTCCTAGGCCAGTCAAACTAGCGGGTCATTGATTATGCGTAGTATCTTTTCACTATGTCTGCATTGACGGGGTGAGGAAGGTCGTCACCATCCATGGTGGTTAGAATCATAGCCCCTCCTGAGAAAATGTTCTTAACCACAAATGGCCCTTCGTAAGTAGGGGTCCATTTGCCCCTGGGATCACCTTGAGGTAAGATAATGCGCTTGATAACTAGGTCCCCAACTTGATACTCTTGTCGTATAAATTTCTTGTTAAATGCCTTGATCATTCGCTTTTGATACGTCAGACCATGACAAATAGCAGTAAGTCTCTTTTTGTCGATTAAGTTCAACTGATCAAGCCGGGTCTGAATCCAGTCATCTTTGCTCAAACCTGCATCCTTAATAATCCGAAGAGAGGGTATCTGAACTTCAATGGGTAATACAACCTCTATGTCGTATACCAAGGAATAAGGTGTTTCCCTTGTTGACGTCCGCGCTGAGGTACGGTACCCATGAAGAGCAAATGGTAACATCTCGTGCCAATCTTTGTACGTCACTGTCATCTTTTGCACAATCTTCTTAATGTTCTTATTAGCCGCTTCTACAGCCCCATTCATCTTCGGCCGGTAAGGAGAAGAGTTGTGATGCTGTATCTTGAACTGCTTGTAGAGCTCGGTGATCATCTTATTATTGAGATTGGTACCATTGTCCATAATGATCCTCTCTGGTACACCATATCGACAAATCAGATTGTGCCAAATGAAACGTGCCACGACGTTCTTGGTTACTGTAGCAAAGGAAGCTGCTTCAACCCATTTTGTAAAGTAATCAATTGCTACCAGGATGAAACGATGCTCGTTAGATGTTGTAGGTCTGATCTCGCCGATCATATAAATGCCCCACATTGCAAAAGGCCACGGAGCTGTCAAGACATTCAGAGGAACTGGAGGTATGTGCATGTTATCAGCATAGACTTGGCATTTATGACATGTCCGAGAATGCTGATAACAGTCGGCTTCCATCGTGGACCAAAAATATCCTGCCCGAAGGATTTTCTTTGCCATGGTGTGTCCACTGGAATGAGTTCCGAAAGTACCTTCATGTAACTCTGTCATGATTCTATCTGCCTCGTTCTTATCCACACATCGCAGTAAGGTTGAATCATGGTTACGCTTGTAAAGAATGCCATTGCTGATGAAGAATTTCGCCGCGAACTTCCTCAAGAACTTCTTGTCATTCACAGATGCACCCTCGGGGTACTCCTAAGCTTCAAGATACCTTTTCACCTCATGAAACCAGGGTTTATCTGCTACTTCTTCAGTCTCAATGTCACAGCAATGTGCAGGTTCGTCCAATCTTTCAATGATAATCCGGGGAGCTTCATTGTCCCAATTGACTTTGAACATAGAAGACATCGTAGCTAGCGCGTCCGCCAACTGATTCTCCTCTCTTGGGAAGTGTTCAAAGGTTATCTCCTCGAAGTGGGGAAGCAGTGTCAACACATACTCCTTGTAAGGAATAAGATTTGGGTGTTTCGTATCCCACTCGCCTTTGATCTGACTGATCACGAGAGCGGAATCTCCGAAAACACTTAGAAACTTAATCCTTAGGTCAATTGCTGCTCGAAGACCCATGATGCATGCTTCATACTCCGCCATGTTGTTGCTGCAGTTGAAACATAGTCGGGCGGTAAATGGAGTATGAGAGCCTTTAGGAGATATGATCACGGCGCCAATGCCATTACCCAAAGCGTTTGAAGCTCCATCAAAGTACATAGACCATCAGGATCCTTCCTCAGGTCCTTCATCCGGTCTAGGTGTCTCGCAGTCAGTTACTAACATGATATTCTCATCCGGAAATTCAAAGTTCATAGACTAGTAATCGTCCACTGCTTGATGTGCCAAATGATCTGCCAACACACTTCCCTTGATTGCCTTTTGGGTCGTATACTGGATGTGATACTCAGTCAAGATCATCTGCCATCTTGCTATTCTTCCGGATAAGGCAGGCTTCTCGAAGATATACTTGATTAGATCCATCTTTGATATTAATAGAGTAGTGTGAGTCAGCATATACTGTCTCAGCTGACGAGCAGCCCATGCCAAAGCGCAGCAAGTCTTCTCGAGCAGTGAGTATCGGGTCTCATAGTCGGTAAACTTTTTGCTAAGGTAATAAATAACATGCTCTTTTTGGCCAGACTCGTCATGCTGTCCCAGCACGCACCCGATTGAGTTGTCGAGTACTGTCAAGTATAAGATCAAAGGTCTCCCTTCAACTGGAGGCATCAGGATATGTGGCTCTTGGAGATACTCTTTGATCCTTTCGAAAGCGGCCTGACATTCATCATTCCATCGTACCACTTGATCTTTCTTCAGTAACTTGAAGATTGGTTCACAAGTAGCAGTCAGGTGCGAGATAAATCGGGCAATGTAGTTCAGACGTCCCAGAAAGCCTCTAACTTCTTTTTCTGTTCTGGGAGCCGGCATTTCCTGTATAGCTTTCACCTTTGCAGGATCCACTTGAATACCCTTATCGCTTACGACGAAATCTAGCAGCTTACCAGATCTCACCCCGAAGGTGCACTTGATCGGGTTTAACCTCAGCTTGTACAACTTCAACCTGTCAAATAACTTCTGCAGATGGTCAAGGTGTTCTTCCTCAGTCTGGGACCTTACAATCATGTCATCGACGTATACCTCAATCTCATGATGGATCATATCATGGAACAAAGCAACCATGGTACGGTGATACGTTGCCCCAACATTCTTTAATCCAAAAGGAATGACCTTGTAGCAAAAGGTACCCCATTGAGTAACAAAGGTTGTCTTCTCCATGTCTTCGGGAGCCATTTTAATCTGATTATAACCGGAGAAACCATCCATAAAGGAGAAGACCTTATGTTGTGCGGTGTTATCAACCAGAACGTAGATATGAGGTAGAGGGAAATCATCCTTGGGGCTCGCCCTGTTCAGATCCCTATAGTCAACACACATTCGAACCTTACCATCCTTCTTCGGCTCGGGAACCACGTTGGCCACCCACTGAGGGTAAGAAGTAACTGCTAGAAAACCGGCGTCAAACTGTTTCATAACTTCAGCCTTGATTTTCTTAGACATATCTGGGCGCATTCGGTAGACCTTCTGTTTCACTGGAGGAAAGTCTTCCTTGGTAGGAAATCGGTGAACCACAATATCGGTATCCAACCTAGGCATATCTTCATAAGACCAGGCAAAGATCTCAACGTAGTCACGCAGCATCTGAATCAACCATTGCCTCACACTAAGCTCCAGATTTGCACCGATCTTGACCTCTTTCTTATCCTCTCCTGTACCCAGATTTACTGACTCCACCGGCTCTTCATGCGGCTGAATGGCCCTCTCTTCTTGAAGTAGCAGTCTAGCAAGTTCACCAGGCACTTCGCAATCATCTTCACCTTCGTCTTCGGCTAAGTTGATCGGACTTTTGAAGTCATAACTGGCAGTAGCAGAGTCGTTACTAGTGAGATCCAGAGTGGATGTAGACCTGTATATGTGAGTGTGTGTAAAATAGCTGTTTTGCAATATGTAATAAAAGAAAAACAAGGAGCGCAAAATTTGAAATGCAAGAAACGTCCAATGCTTTTATTAATGACATATGTAGATGACACACATAAAGCCCTCACAAATGAAGCCACGGTGCCCCGGGTAAGACACCGGGCTGTAAAGTTTAAAACATTGTCTGTTACAGATACAAAACGAAAAGTCTCATTACTGGGTGATAACAGAAATGGGCATAGAATCCTTCGTTGTCCAGTTGCTTAATCTACCATCGACAGTTGGGTAAATCCAGTTGTCAATGTCAAAGTCTTCATCATCATCATCATCCTCGATATCATTCACTCCCACCTCATGTTTAGGCTTCTCTGGTGCTCCGAACTCGATCTCCTTCGCATCGATCAAGTCTTGTATCTTGTTCTTCAAAACCCAACAATCATCGGTATCATGCCCCAGGCTATCAGAGTGAAAAGCACAGTGGGCATTAGGGTTATACTTTGGTGATGTAGTGTTGGGATTCTTCGGGGCCTCCCTTGGAATCACTAGATTGGTTTTCAATAACTGTGGCAGAATCTGAGATAAAGTCATGTTGAGCTGAGTGAATTGCCTTCGCGGTCTCTCGGCCTTTGGCTGATTATTGTGCTAAGGAGCACCAACAGGTCTTGAAATAACAACCGCATTAACAGCTTGGCGGTGTTCAGGTCTATTATGGCTTTTTGAACTGTAAATAGCATTGGACTCCTTCTTAAAAGGCTTCTTCTCGGTGCCTGATGAAGCACCCTTCTGTATTTTACCAGACTTAATACCAGCCTCAATCCTTTCTCCGGTCATAATCAGCTCCGTAAACCCGGACGAAGAACTTCCAATCAGATGGTTGAAATACGGACCAGACAAGGTCCCCAGAAACATATCTACTAGCTCCCTATCAACCAAGGGTGGTTGCACTCTTCCAACAAGGTCCCTCCACTTCTGAGCATAATCTTTGAAACCTTCGCCCACACCCATTGACATACCCTGGAGTTGGGTACGCGTGGGAGCGAGGTCGGCATTGTATTGGTACTGCTTGTAAAAAGTAGTAGCCAAATCCTCCAAATTATGGATACTAGTTCCTTCCAACTGGTAAAACCATTCAAGCTGAGTCCTTGAGAGACTGTCTTGAAAGAAGTGGATCCATAGGTTCTTATCAGCGGTGTACGGCTGAATCTTCCTTACATACGACCGGAGGTGCAGTTTCAGACAAGAAACTCCGTCGTACTTAGCAAAGGCTGGTGCCTTAAATTTGTGGGGAATCACCACCCCAGATGACAGACCTAGATCTCCAAAGTCCATACCAGGCACCTTCTGTACTTCCATCGCACTTAACCGGTCTTCCAGTTGCTTGTATCTATCCTCGGCCGGAGGATACTAGTCTTTGTCGAAGTCCGTCTCGTTGTCTGAAACCACAGGGCTAGGAGCCCTCCTTTCTTCCTGACTATCTTTCCCTCTAGATGAGGTGGTCAAATCAACTTTATCTCATAGCCTATTTCCAAACCTGCGGCCCATGTTAAACAGGACCGTCCTCTTCTTCTTATTCTTCTTCTTCTTCTTCTTCTTCTTCTTCTTCTTCTTCTTCTTCTTCTCTTTTAAGATAAGGGCCTTCAGATCTTGCTGACCCTTAGCCAAATTCATGAACAATTCTTGGAACTAGGCGTTTTGGGCTTGTAGGGCTTTGATTGCTTGTTCAGTTGATGGTTCGGAAGACATAATGCTGAAATAAACAGCGAAGAAGATAAGAGACCTGTAAGGGTACCTGTTATGAAGTGCATGGAATGAAATGCGTATGATATGATTTCAAAGACATCGAGAGATTCAAATTCGTAAACAAGAAATGGAACACACTTTTATTAGATAAACTTGAAATTCAAATTGTTCAATAGATGCCCTTAAGGCGTTACAAGAAACGAAATACTGAAAAGTAAATAGAACTGGAAAGGAAATAATCAAAGGACGATCAGTGCTCCCATGGTCGTTTCTTGTCGGTGCGGACATAGTCATTGAGGATCCGCTCGTTCTCCAACTGCCTTGTCAACTTCTGGATCTTTCGCTCTTGCTCGTGATACTTTTCTCTATAAGTATCCCGCTCTTCCCTTAGTTGCATCCAGGACCTCTTCAATGCCCCAATGTCGGTAGGCATGTAAGGGTGTAAGATAGTAGGAAGAACCCCTTCCTCATCAACAACTTCAACAATAATAGGCAAGACGGCTTCATAGGGAATTCCCAGCTTTTGGGCACGTATGCGAACCCATCAGAGATATGGTTCCATTGGTAGAGAAGTCTTTGCACCCAGCTCGTGTGGATCAGATCTGTGTACTCTATCCCAAGCCCTTATGAATCTGAGACGTTGCTCGTCACTGTCCCCTTGGAAATCAAAGATGATACTAGGCATTAGCAGCTCATGAGGTCCTTCCCTTTTGGCTCGCCCAAACTGACGCAAGGCCAAGCATGGATTGTAAGTAATTCCTCCATTGGTTCCTATCAATGGAACATTATGGTATTCCCCACAACAATCAATAATAGCCACCTCGTCTATACCCTTAATAGTCCAAATGATGTCATTGTGAGAGAGAGACATAACCCTATAAGCCCAGCCCATGCCTTCTTTTTTCTTCAGGACTGATTTGGGGAGGTGAGAAATAAACCACCTCGCCAACAGTGGGGCACAACACATCAAGGTTCCCCGCTTCCTAGCAGTACGGGCATAAAGCTGATGAAGAATGTCACCCAAGAGAGTGGGTACAGGATTACCAGAGATGAAATTTTTTACCGTATTCACATCAACAAAGGAGTCAGAATTAGGAAACAATACCAAGACATATATCAGAAGAGCCAGAATATCTTGGAATGCCTGGAAGTCTAGACTATCCCAGAAATGATTAGCCTTACCAACCAAGAACTTAGTCAAAAAGCCCTTTGCTCCACTTCTAGTCTCCCAATTAGACATCACTCCAGCCTTTGTCAGATGGAGGGCTGAAGCAATCTCTTCTGGCCTAAGGATCTTCTCCCAACTTGTGAACGGGGTTTGCTCCAGGATAGGGATACCCAGCAGATCAGAGAACTCCTCTAAGGTAGGGACCAACTGGTAGTCCTGAAAAGTAAAGAAATGGTATAGTGGATCATAGAATTGGACTAGGACACTCATCATCTGCTCTTCCAATTTGGAGGTGACCAAACTGAGAAAATGCCCATGTCTTTTGATGAAGGAGGTGGTGTTAGACATCTTTGCAACCAATTCTTTAAGCATAGTGGGGACCTGGACAAAGTTGATCCGGATGGTGTTCCTACGCATGGGTGCCATGACCTATAAAATAGAACAAAGATGAATCCCTCTTGTCTTTGAAATAGGTTAGTCCAATGCAAGATGTATGCAATGTTATGATGTCACAATGTCATGATACAAAGCATACCACAAGTATCCACAAATAGCAAACATGGTAAAGGCACACAAGTCACACAGAGAGCCCTTAGATTTCAGGCTGGCAAGGAGCTTAGGTACTACCCTCTTTCAGTTCAGTTGGTTCAAACCTGTCCTAAAGATAGTAATCGGGTTCTAGATGATCTCAATATCACTGACTACCCTCGATCGGTCATAATTCCAGTTTAGTAACCTTTTCTTGCAAACAAAATCATCGCGAGAGTTTAGTCTCAATGAGTGTAGCATACTGCTACTGTTCTATGGCCAAGTTGGTCAATTTAAAGGTTCTAAGGTCAGTTAATGCTTAATGACCCCTTAGCATACCCATATTCTCCCCGTTCTAACACAAGGGATATCCGTACATACTAAAGTTCCACACCAACGTAGCTACTGCTTCAACCGTATCGGTCTACGCTGTACAGTTCCCTAACAGTTTATTGCTACTTACCTAAAGGGTGCCCCCAGATCCGGGTTAGGATCTATAGTAACTCCGATTCAAGCCCACAAATATAAAGCATACAAAGCAAACAATTGAAAACACAATGATCTAATCCTAAGGTACACCCCACTTATTAAGCGTTCCCAACAGAGTCGCCAGTTCTGTGATACAGTGGGAGAGAACTGACTGTTTTTTAGAATGCTGGTTTGCGTTTTCCATTTGTTTTTGCAAAATGTCGCGGTAAGCAAGAGTCTCCACCGACTTTTATTTTATCCAACAAGGAAAGGAAAAAAGCACAGAAAAATTCCTTTTTCGAGATATTTCTCGGGTTCGGGGGGTAGATTATAGAAAGGGAAGGTGTTAGCACCCTTTCTATCCGTGGTTATCCACGGGCTCTTAGGTACTTGCTCGAATATTTTCAAAATTGCTTTTCTTTGTGCTTGTGGGTTTGAAAAAGTTTTTGTTTTGAAACTTCGATTTAACTCTTGCTTCTGTCCTCAAGAGCGTCTGAAGTGTTTTTGAAAACTTTGTTCGGAAAGTGTAAGTGTGAAGAGTTTTTGTTTTTTAAAAGAGCAAGTACTTAAGAATCATCTACCTACTCGAAAAAGGAACCGTTCTATGCTAATATCCTTTAGACAATGCTATCCCATTATTGATGAGTAGGTAGCACCGTCGTTGGAGTTTAAGGGTCAATTCGAATTTAGGGACTTACGGTCACCAAAGCAATGTTAGGACGCCTTAGCGGTAACCCTAATATCTTAGATTATTTGTTTTGAGGCAACAATATCTGAGGCAACTGTTTCGAGGCGACTATGATCTTTTAGACAAGATGGTGACCTCTAAAACAACCTATACTCAATGACCGCGTACGAAGGCAACCAAGTGGGGTGTACCCTAAGAGTGCACATGTGCGAGTGTGTTGTTTTCAGTTAATTTTATCTTTGTACATGTTAATGGTGATCTAGGTTGATTTTAGGTTTAAACGTTCAATCTTGTCATGCATCCCTATTATCAAACATATAGCAGTTATATTTTGCGGAAAATAAATTGCGGAAATTAAATTACAAGGCATCGGGTATTTACATCGCCAAAAGCAACCCTTTGAAATTTAAATGCGGAAAAATAAATAAAGCGATAAAAATAATTAAATGGTCCTAATTATCTATTACATTCCGGGAACAAATACAATATGATATAAAAGAAAGTAAATCGCGTGCGAGAAATTAAATCGAGCGCAAATAGGGTTTTGACCCTTTTTGAGAGAAAATATCTTTTTTTATTTTTTTTAATTTTATTTTAAGAAAGAAATAAATCTAAATTAATTACTAAATTAAATCAATTAATTAATTAATGAAAATAAACATTTTTGGATTTTTGATTACTTTAGGAAAGAAATAAAAATAATTAATGTTAGTAAAAACCTAATTAAATCTAATTAAATTTTAATTATTTACAAATATATTAAAGTTAATTCTAATTAATGACCTAAATTAATTAATTGATTTGTTAATAAAAAAGAAAATACTAAAATTTAAATTAATAAAGAAAATATTTTTTTGGTTTTAATTTTATAGAGAAAATTATTTGTTTGGTTAGTTAATAACAAAAATAATAACAATAAATAATTAAAACAAAAAATATAAAATAGAGAGAGATAGGGGGGTTTGGGCCTGAATAGGAGGTTTAAGAAGCAATTTGAGGCCCATAGCAAGCTGGCCTCGTTTGACTTTTGGAGATCCCATATGCGCATGTTGACTGGACTCCATGGTGGACCATCAACCTGGATCACCAGATCTGGCCTTGGGCCATCTGGCGCTTTGATACTTGAGGATGTATGATAGGCATCATGCTTGGAGAAACACAGGATTACCTGGAAAATAATGATAATAAAGAAGTGAAGGACCTGGGATTCGAACCCAGGTCCTGATGGTATTTGCATTGCTTGCTTCGCCACTAGGCCAATGTGTTTCATCTGTTTATAGAATAAGCAATAATAATAATAAGAGATAATGCGCTAATATGCCAGCACAACAAAAACAAGCGCGCTATGGTTTGAACTGGCCACTGGAGAGGCGACACGTCTCCATCTTCTTCCTCACGTTCGTGGCTAAAACTCTGCAACACCTATAGCCACGGACACCGCCTGTCACTAAAGGTCACGTATCCCTATAATCCACTGTGAGTCATGGAAATGAAATCTAAGGGCATGGCTGTGCTCATCTTCTCGTCCCGGTCACAACCATGCCCTCCTCATCAGCCAATTTTTCCTGCAAAAGAAATACCCAAAAACAAACCACGAAACCCTAGATATGGCACTTGGTTTTACAGGTCAGATAAATAAAATTGAATAATGCAAAATGCTTGGAAATTTGATGAGGATCATGAATATGCAAATAATTTGTACAAAAGATGCAGGAATAAAGATTTGCGAATTCAAGAAAGAAGCAATTTTTTGTGACACTTACAGTGCTTTTGGGCGTGTATGAGAGCTTGCTTGGGTTCATGAGGGTTATGTGATCACCCAGGAATTGATTGAGATCGTTCTTGGCTTCTGAATTTGCCTCTAAATGTGAATTCGAACTCAAGCTTTTTTCACACTTTTTTCAAGTTTTGTTTGGTTGGTTCTTGCAGCCTCTAGCCCTGTTTTCGTGCCCTCTAGCCTCCTTATGTAATATGGAATGCATTAGGTTAACAAATGTGGATTGAATCCTTCCACATCAATGCCATGAGATCTGATTTGATTCACCATTACTAAACCTTCCAAAATAGTCAAAACTCAATCTTTTTGCACATGGATTGCTTGATACAAGTTTGATACCCTTGATGATGATGATTCAGTCTTGAAATAGCCAAAAAGATATCAAGTAATCAATATTTGGATTTTATTTGATTTAATTTGATTAAAAATGAAATAATTCAATAAAAAATCAAATAAAATAATAAAAAAGAAATATGATCTCAAGGCTGAATCTAGGACATGTATGCAATGTGGCAAGTTCAAATCAAGTGGAAAAGAATGGGCCCATTTGACATAATTTGAAGTTTTGGGGATAGTTGACTTTTGACAATTTTGCAAAAATGCCCAACTTCAACAATACATAAATTCTTCAATTTTGAACTTTTGGAGGTGTTAATGGACTTTTTAGAAAGCTTGAGATGTAATCTAACCAACCCTTTTGGTCTCATATCATTTTGGTATTCCATGCTCAAGTTATAAGCTTTGGAAAAAAAGGTGTTTTTGTTGACATTCAAAAATGACCTATAATGTCCAAATTTATAACTTCTTGTGAGTGCTTTTTCTGAACTTGGGGTATGAAGATGGATTGTAGGAAATTGCATCCTCTTCAAAATGAGATTTTGATGGGTCATTTATAATAAAGTATGAGAAAGTTATGTTTGGCCAATGTTGAGTTGACTTTTCCTACAAACCCTAAATTAGCAACTTTTGATTCTTGATGAATTTTGAGCAATCCTTGATGAATCATGATCAACCCTTGATCAAATGATGAAATAACCTTCAAAATGAGAATGTTGACAAAAAAACTTGAAGTTTGACCATTTGTAGGTCACAGTTGACTTTTGCCCTAGCACAGTAGATTTTTGGACCCTTTGAGCAATTGACTGAGCAAACTTCCTCTGCAAGGCTTGAAATTTGACATGGATGATCTTGAGAACATATTAGGACATTGGGTAGAACTTGAGGTCATTTGGACTCAAGGATCTTGATGCAACAGAAAACCCTAATTTGGGGTTGACTGCCTTAGGAGATAGTTTGACTGTCCAACTCTTGAGCAATCTTGAGCCACTTGGAGATTTTTCTTACAATGTTTGGAGAAATATGAGAGGGAAAATTTTGGGGTACAACAGAGAGTATACCCTAGGAGTGCGCATGTGCGAGTGATCTGATTTCAAGTTATTATGTTTGCACATTTAGGGTTTGCTAACCATTTTAAAATTAACATACATTCTTGTCATGCAATCCTATTACCATACATCTAACAATTAATATTTGCGAAAATTAAGATGCGAGAAATAAACTACGCTATTACAAGTCTTCGGGGAGGGGGATTAATTATATAGCCAAAAACCCGTAAAAACGATAAATAAACGAAAAGTCCTAATTAAACTATTACATCCCATGAGCAGTTACATTAATATTTGCAAAAATAATAAACGCGCGCGATAAACTAAGAACGAGAAAAAAATAGGGTTTTGACCCCGTCTAAACCTTATTAAAAGAAAAATCATTTTTTGATTATTTTGAGAGAAAAATAAGGTTTTAATTAAATAAGTACAAACCTAATTACTGATTAATTTAAATTAGAAAAATAATAATTAATTTTGACCTATTTTTATATTTTTGTTATTTTAAAAAAAGAAAATAAAAATTAAATCAAATAAAACCTAATTTTCTAATTTGTTTTAATTTATTTACAAAAATATTAAAATTACCCTAAATTTAATTAAACTAATACAAAATTAATTTTGACAAAATAAAACCTAAATTCTAATTTGATGACAATTGATTTTATGAGTTTTTTGTAAAAAAAAAGTATTAAATTTGTGTTAGAAAATAATTTAAATAAAATAAATAAATAGAAAATATAAAAGAAAAGAGAGAAATGGGCCTGGTATCAAAGCAAAAGGGGGGTGCAAATAGCAGTTCTGAGCCCAATAAGCCTTGGTCCACGTTTGACTCTTTAGATTCCATGTTGTACGCTTGACTAGGCCCATGGTAGACCTTCATGTGCCAGGCGTTGGATTTGGTTTGCTTTAGATCCAATGGTTGAAAGCTGATGGCATATGGTGAACTCCAAGCATGCGCGCGTACCTGGTGATGTAAAAGAAAATTGCATTGAACAAATATGGGGACCTGGGGATCGAACCCAGGCCCTTTGGTTTTTCCACATGCCTCCTGACCAACTGAGCTAGCGTGCATATTTGTATATGGAATAACAAACAAATATTATATTAGAAAAGAAAATTAATTCATCAAAACCGCGCGAAATTCAAATGGGCCAGTCAGGGGGTGCCACGCCACCCTTCTTCTTCCTCCCTCCGTTGGCAAAAGTCCAAGACTTTTACCTACAGTTTTCTGGGCGTAGGTATAAGCCTGCGCCTCTCCAAAATCCACTGCACGCATGATAAATCAATTCCAGTGGTACCAATCAACTCGTGGCAATCTCACGAGCATCATGGTACCACTCTTCATGGCCAATTGTCCATGCAATCGAAACCCCTAAAAATGAAACCTAAACCCTAATCATGGCAAATCTCTGTATGGCTAACAAAAACGCAATTAAACATTATCATTAGCTTGCAAATGTTTCACTGAACAAGAATATGTAAAGAATTCATGCTATAAATGCCAGAATTGTGATATTGGATTTCAAGAAAGTATCAATGTCGTGAGATACTTACAGTGCGTTTTTTGGCACGAAAACGCTTGCTAATGATTGGGATAAAGTCCTTAGATGTCCAACAAGTGAAAGGTGTGCTTGGAATGGCTTGAAAGCGTCTGGAACTATGAAATCAGATTGCCACTTTTCTTGAGTTTTTGCAAGTTTTCTCTCAGCTTCTCACGCCTCTAATCCTTGTTCTTTTTGTCTGCCAATGTTCTATATGTATCCTTGAGTGAATTAGGTTTACAAATTTGCTTCAAATCTTCTCCAATAATGATCATTGACCATGATTTGATTCTCATGTAAATCTTTCCAAATCAAGCCAAAATCCAATCTTTTTGTGTACAAAAAATCATTGCAAGATTTGATCTCATTTCCAGCTATTCATGGACCTTAAATATGCACAAAATCTCAAGGTTTAAATGATTTTTGATATTTTTATTATTTATTATTGATTTTATTTGATTTAAATGAAATAAAATCAAGATAAATGATAAAAAAAAGAATGACAAGTGGAAGGGCTCATGGTTCGTGGACCATGTTACAAACTCAATGCAAGTACAAAGGGTTGGGCCCATTTGACAAAAATTGCAATTTTGGCCACTTTTGACTTTTGGCAATTTTGCAAAAAAGGTCAACTTTTCCAATGCATAATTCCTTCAATTTTGACCCTAGAGATGTGTTCTTGGACTTTTTAGAAATCTCAAGATGTCCTCTAAGCAACCCTTTTTGTCTCATCTCAATTGAGTCTTCCATGTTCATGTATGATGCTTTGACAAAAAAGGTATTTTTGTTGACTTTTCAAAATGACCTATAATGTCCAAATTTATATCTTCTTGTGATTGCATATTTTGAACTTGGGAGATGAAGATGAATTGTATGGGATTGTATCCTCTTCAAAATGAGCTTTGTATGGGTCATTATTGATAAAGTATGAGAAAGTTATGCTTGGTCAAAGTTGAGTTGACTTTTCCTACAAAACCCTAATTTAGCAACTTTTGGGTTTTGATGAATTATGGGCAGTCCTTGAGGAATCATGATCAACCCTTGATAAAATGATGAATAATACTTCAAAATGAGGATGTTGACCAAAATTTTTGAAGTTTGACTGTATGTGGGCCACAGTTGACTTTTGCCCTAGCATAGTCGATTTTTAGGCCTTTGAGCAATTGACTGAGAAAACTTTCTCTGCAAGGCTTGAAACTTGACATGGATGATCTTGAGAACATATTAGGAAAATAGTGAGAATTTGGGGTCCTTTTGGTTCAAACATCTTGATGCAACATGAAACCCTAATTTGAGGTAGACTGCCTTAAGAGAGAGTTTGTCTGGTCAATCCTTAGACTTCCTTGAGCAATTTAAGGATCTCACTTGAAATGTATTGAGAAATTTGGGAGGGAAAATTTTAGGGTAAAATAGTAGGGTTGCCTGATGATGAGTCAGTGTAAAACTGCATCTTGGAAAGAGGGAACCTGTGTAGGGTTGCTTCATGATGAGTCTGTGTAAAACTGCATCTTGGAAAGAAGGAACCTGTGTAGGGTTGCCTGATGATGAGTCCGAGTAAAACTGCATCTTGCAAAGAAGGAACCTGTGTAGGGTTGCCTGATGATGATTCCGTGTAAAACTTCATCTTGGAAAGAGAAGGAACCTGTGTAGGGTTGCTTCATGGTGAGTCCGTGTAAAACTGCATCTTGGAAAGAAGGAACCTGTGTAGGGTTGCCTCAATGATGAGTCCATGTAAAACTTCATCTTGGAAAGAGAAGGAACCCGTGTAAGGTTGATTCATGATGAGTTGGTGTAAAACTGTATTTTGGAAAGAAGGAACCTGTGTAGGGTTGCCTCAATGATGAGTCCGTGTAAAATTGTATCTTGGAAAGAAGGAACCTATGTAGGGTTGCCTCAATGATGAGTCCATGTAAAACTTCATCTTGGAAAGAGAAGAAACCTGTGTAGGATTGCTTCATGATGAGTCCGTGTAAAACTGCTTCTTGGAAAGAAGGAACCTGTGTAGGGTTGCCTGATGATGAGTCCATGTAAAACTTCATCTTGGAAAGAGAAGGAACCTGTGTAGGGTTGCTTCATGATGAGTCCGTGTAAAATTGCATCTTGGAAAGAAGGAACCTGTGTAAGGTTGCCTCAATGATGAGTCCGTGTAAAACTGCATCTTGGAAGGAGAAGGAGCCTGTGTAGGGTTGCTTCATGATGAGTCAGTGTAAAACTGCATCTTAGAAAGAAGGAACCTATGTAGGGTTGCCTCAATGATGAGTCCATGTAAAACTTCATCTTGGAAAGAGAAGGAACCTGTGTAGGGTTGCTTCATGATGAGTCCGTGTAAAACTGCATCTTGGAAAGAAGGAACCTGTGTAAGGTTGCCTAAATGATGAGTCCATGTAAAACTGCATCTTAGAAGGAGAAGGAACTTGTGTAGGGTTGCTTCATGATGGTCAAGTAGATAGTTGTCCTATCTAGTTTCATGTATTAATATTTGACCTGAGAAAGAAAGATAGTTTTCCTGGATTGTTACAGGTGTTAATCTTCAATCTCTTCACGTAGATAGTTTTCCTGGCTTGTTACAGGTATTAATCTACAATCAGTCATCCACATATAGTTTTCCTGGCTTGTTACAGGTATTAATCTGGAACATGAAAAGGTTTATGGTAGCCATCTGTTGATTGACCTTTTCCTGAAAAAGGTAAAACGTTAGTTGTATGCAATGTCATGATGTATGAAATGCATGATGTCATGATGTTTCTAAAAAATAAATGAGATTGTGTCGTATGCACTTATCATGTATGTAAATAGGATGTATGAAATGTGAAATGTTTATTGAAGTATATCTTTGTCCGGGAAAATAAATCCTTGACAAATGCTGGGGAGTCGTTAAATCCTGGACTGCTGTTGAAGAGTCGGTGTGTGTTGTACCCTAAAATTTGCCCTATCTTTTCCACAAGAAATCACAGCTTCGGCCTTTTCCTGATTTTTCAGATTGGCTTAAGAATCGGTCAAACAGACTTTTCTCATCAGTCAGACAAAATGAGGGTTTCCATTGATTTTGAATCAGTTCAAGCAGATTATTAGATTTTCTATTGATTTGATTGAGTTTGGCTCAGGGTTTGGTCAAGCAGACGCTTCTTTGACATTAAATCAAGAATTAGGGTTTGCGCGCGCATTCTCAGAAGGAACTGATTCTGCAGTTCTTTTCAATTGACTCTGGGACATGGGTTGAGGCTTCTAATTGGAAATTTGAAGTTTAAGTTTGATCAGTGAGATAAAAGGCATATGGACGTTTGTTTGATTAACTGTGCAATGCTTATGGTTAATTGGAACGCCAGGTTTATTATTGGTTAATGCGAAGTTGCAAGACTACAGTGTTTATTAATTATTTATTTATCTAAGTTAAAATAATTGGAATGCATTTCCAGTCGTTTTAGTTCAATAGACTTAAATAAATAAATAAACAGTGAATTAGAGAATTATATGACAAAAGGACTTTTATTTATTTTTAATTATTGGTACAAGTGTTATTTAAATACAGTAATTTTATTTACAATATTTATAATAATATTTATTACAAATGATTAAAATAAAATAAAAGTATATCCTAAATGTCTTGAAATCTTCATCTTCTACTGCTACTCCCCTTTGCTCAACTGATATTTACCTGCAAAGATAGAAGAAAGAAATCAGTACAGATAAATTAAAGGCATTTTCAGACAGTTAATCAGAAACTCATCATTAAAGATTTTGGCCGGAATCAGTTTATTCGTCCTCTATGCAAATCGCAAGAAGATGTCTCTTCTTGGTTCACAAAGAGGAAAGCAATTTATTTGCAAGCATATGAATTATTTTGCAAAATGCACAAAGCTGCATAAATTCAAATTGCAAAGTGTCAACAAAAATGTCAACCAAACTGCATAAATTCAAACTGCCAACCAAAGGGACAAGCTACTGAATATGCCAAAACAGGCTGCATAATTTTAAACCAAATTGCAAACTGAAAAGGCAAACCAAACTGAAATGACAAAACCAAATTGCATTGTCAAAATGTTAACTAAGCTGTAACTGTCAAAAGCGGTCAACAAGCACACAAAAGCAAGGCAGAAAATCTGGAGGTATGCAGAGGAAAGACAAATGCAAGCAAGCTTGTGAAAAGTGCATTTTTATTCATCCTTTTCTAGGCCAAAATCTTTTCAGAAAAAAAGAGACATTCTAAGCAAAGATGTGCTCTCTGTGGAGAGAGAAAGAGAGGGAAAAGTAGCAGGCTTACAGTTTTCCAGGCAGGCTTAGAGATAAATATAACAAAATCAGAACACTGTCAGAGGAGGGGCAGAATACACATAGAAAAAGATATCACAAAAAACTGTAAACCTCAAGCCTTGCAACCTGCTAAAACATTGAAGCCTGTTCCAAGCTTGGATCCTAAGAAAATAACAAACAGCCTGCCTGTTACATAACACAAACGAGAAGCCTAACTGCACACCAGAAAAAAAATCCAAGCAAAAAACACAAGCCTATTTCCAAGCATCCTGCATCAAAAACCTCTCAAAAGCAAACAAGCTTAGAAACTGAAGCAAGCCTTCAAATCAAAAAGCCTTTCAAATCCAAAGTTACAAACATTCAACCTGCCTTAAAATCTTACAAACTGAAGCAAGCCTTCAAATTAAAAATCCTTTCAAAGCCAAAGTTACAAACATTCAACCTGCCTAAAAATCAGTAAAAGCAAACCTGTCAAAAACTATACAGCATTCAAGCTTCACCCAACCTGTCCTAAACAAACTGATAAGCCTTTCAAGCCCAGCAAGCCTAAAGACCAGATATCACAACAACATAGCCAAAGCCTAAACACCAACAAAGCGCCTCAGAACGTGTTCATCATAGGCTAAGCTAACCAGGCAAAAGAGAGGAAGAACATATCAGCAACTCAGAGGAAAAAGCAAGCATCTCAGAGTAAGACAACAACAACATCATCAAACTCAGAAGCAAACCATACAAGCATTTTCAGATTATAGCATCATCATTAAACGAAAGCAAGATACAAAGTACCAGGAAGGCCACAAAGCTAGCATCACCAATCCCTCCGCCTCCGGCCACCTGAGACGCGCTGCCGTCCTCCTCCGTCTCCTCTCCAAAGGTAGTAACTCCTCCCTTTTCTTTAACACCTCACACAAACATCAAATAACATAAAGATTAGGCCATACAAAAATGAAGCACACAAAACTAAAAACCCTAAAAAACGCGTTAAAACCGAAACTGTCACCTTTTCTCATCACTGCCTCGCTCAACCATGGAGAGAGGGAAGATGGATGGTGGCGTCTGGTAGCAGAAGCGAAGAGATTTGTTCAGAAGCTTGGCTCAAGAAAGATGAAGAGGACAACGAAGAAGAGGATGGGAGCGGCGCCGTTCGTTCACACAAACCCTTTTCTGAAACAAAACAATTCCAACCCTAAACAAATTTGTCAAACATTGGGCCTGCCCACGCGAACTGTTAAGCCCAACCTCCCAAAACTGGCGCACACCCCCTTCTTTGAATCTATTTGTTTTTCTGTTTGGGCCATGTACATAATCCCCAAGGCCCATTTAAACCCTTTTTTATTTTTTTACAAATCAACCATTTTTTTATCACTTTACTTTTTTCCTTTTTTATATATATAACTTAAATTAATATTTTTGTTAAATAAAAATGAAACATTAACTTTTTTACACAAAATTTTCTTAAAAGCTTCTTTTTATTTTAAAACGATTAAAAATACATAAATATTAGGTTATTAAGTTTAAATAATTTTCTTGTGTTTAAAACCTTTTTTTGTTTAATAAATCTTTTTACATAAACTTTAAAACATTAACTAAATACATGAATAATAGAATACTTTAACTTAAGCATTTTACTTTTCTATTATTAAATCTTTTGTTTATATAATATTAACAACAACCCAAAAATAAATAAAATACTTAACAATTGCATTAGGTTAACATTTTTACTCACTTGTAAATAATCATGTGCATCTTACATACTTTTATTTCTCTTTGATTATTATACATTGTTATATTTTACATTGAGGATGCGATTCGATTTGGTTGTAAATAATATCTGGACACTACTATTCCGACAAGTCTCATCCCCCATTTGTAAATATTTGTATCCCCATCCCCATAATCATGTTGTAATAATTTAGGACTTTAAATTTCCGCATTTAAAAGCTTTCAAATTATGCCATGATAGACCTAGGGTTTGTATGTAAATAAAACCAACAAATAGTTTGACCTAAACACAAAGATAAATGCATGAAAATCAATACACAAATCACACTTGCACCCCTAGGGTTCCTCCACTTGTTGCCTTCAAAAATGGGCCATGTTTGCATGTTGAGTTCTTTGGCAAAACAAAACAAATCAAACGATCATAGTCCCTCGATGACGCTTTCGAAGTTGCCTAAACAAAATGATCATAGTCCCTCAAGAAAATTGCTAAAGACACTTGGCACTATTGCATTCATGGTCTAAACGATGACCCGCGCCCGTCCCGTTAACATCCTAACACAAGGTTGTTCCCCAAATACAATGGTGAAACAACACTGTTAAAAGGGTTAAAACATAAGGAAAGATCTTTGAGTAAATTTAGGGGTAGACAACTCTTAATTACTTGATCAAACTTGCAAAACACACTTGCCTACTTTCAAAACACACTCCACAACACAACTTCCAAAAACAACTTTCAAAAACATTGAAACATCTTTTCAAAAAGACAAAAACCTTTTGTAAAACATTCGAGTAAAGAATTGTTACAATGGTTGCCTAGACAAGGCATCTTTTTCAAAACATTTTCAAAAACCACACACACAAAGCACCATTTCAAACAAATTGAAAAGCAAAGGCAAGTGATCTAAAACAAGTAACTAAGAGCCCATGGATAACCATGGATGAAAAGGGTGCTAGCACCTTCCCTTTTCATAATCTACCCCCCGAACCCATGAAAACATCTCAAAGGTTTTTCCTGTGCTTTTTAACCTTTCCTTAGGATAAATAAAAAGTTGGTGGCGACTCTTGCTAAACCGAACAAGTGCGAACATAAACGCAAAACCTCAAGTCAGTTCTCTCACCGTATCACAGTGTGTCTTCAAACTTTGCTTAGAATATTTCCATTCGGGATTCCTGTTTTGTTGTTTGAGGAGAACTCTGTTGGGGAATATTGAAAGCTCTGTTGGAGAGTGTTGATTCCTGCTTGGGAAAAGAGTTTTGGAGTCTCGGTTGTCCGTTGCTCTACTGGGGTCGAAGTTGAACTGATATCTGGTTGGTTCCAGGTTTCACAGTAACTTGCTGGGGATTGTAGGGTAGTCTATCGGGGAAAGGGAGTTGTGGTCCTTTGATTTGTAGTAGTTGGAAAGACAAACCCAAAATGGGGAATCTGTAGTTTATTGGGGAAATAAACCCTGTTGTCGGTCTGCTAGAGAGGTGACGACTTCGTTGGGGATAGTCCTCGAGGACTCTTGAGGTTGTCTCAGCTGGGGAAAGGTTTTCAGAGATTAAACTCTTGCTAGGGAATCATTCTATGATAAGGGCTTTGGGGAGACTTGTCAATTCCCCTAGCAGCAAATGTTCGCGGCATTGCCAAAAAAAGTTTAATTGTACGTAACCCATTGCTGAGATTGACGTTCAATGCCCCAAGTGATGGAGATGGAGACCTGCCCCTGGTTACTCTGCACTTCTTGAGATGTTTCTTGGAATCTTGACTGGACTGCCCCAGGTGTGCTGGATAGTGACATGTCATGTCCCCCTGTTGATAGGAGATTTGTCAATGGAAGTGTCATCCTTCTTGAATTGATTTTGTTCACTGAGAGAGCTTTCGTTCATTGGATATTCATTGTGTGAATTTCTCCGCTGTCAAACAAATAGCCATATGCAAACAGTGATATTCAAGTAATGCAAAGTTTATGTTTGTCTTGAAGTTTTTGAAAATGCGTTTTAGCGAGTAAAGAAATTTTGTAAGAAAATTCAAACTCAGGATTTAGAATAAAGCCTTACAGGAGTCAGGATACCTTTTGTAACAATATGCTTTAGAACTAACTCATGCTTCAATTAGGACTTTTGAAGGGTTATAACGTGGTTTGGTTCACGGTTTAAGAAACAAATGATAAAGGCTCAAAGTGTATTTGTACCCATCCGCTCTTCGTGATGTTCTTCAGTCCTAAATTCAGTTAATTGTATGTTTGAACTCCAATTAAGTCTGGAAAGACATTTTGGTGATGGTTCAGACAAGTTGAGTTTGTCAGAAGGCAGTCATTTTTGCAACATTTTTTCATGTTGTTGAGGATTTATGGTGACCTCTTTCTTTTGATTTGTTATCCCTAATTTTTTCCTGACTGTTCTTGTTTTGAGATTACGGTATGCGGGATGCTCCTGTTTTTTCTTAAGCCTCCTTTGTAGGTTTTGACCCAGTGGGCTTTTCCTTTTGAGAGATAATGACTATCTATTTGGTAGGGAACCATCACTGTCTTTTGATTCCAGAGGAATGTTTTTGACGTCATTCGTTGTATTACGAGATGAGAGTTTGCGGTTAAACGCGCGTCTGAATCAACTGAGAGACTACCCTGCCCCAGGTTTTGATTAAAGGTTTCAATTTTGTATAAGAAAGAAAACGTCTACTTCTTTGTCTCAAAGGGGTTGACTAGGGATTATCTTCCTTATAACTTCAGTGTTTAGGATTTGAAGGAATGCCTGTACATCGTCAGCAAGGTCTGTTCAAAAGCATATTCTATGAGATTATGGCATTGTTTTCGTCATCCTCCCTCTAAAGGCTTGTAACTTTTAGCAAGAGTTGAATGTCATAAAGTGATTAAAAATCATAGTTTAAATGTAATGAAAACGAGTGGATAAAATCAAGACAAACATATGCAATGCATTAATGAAACAAAGTTTGACATTAATAGATAATTGTTTGAATAAAAAAAGAAATTACAATCGAAAATTCAAAATGAACAAGGAGCTCTCAATGATTTGACATAGGAGTAGTGATCACGTTTGGAGTCTCCGGAGGGTCAAACTCGATCTCCTTGGTGTCGATCAAATTCAGAATCTTGTACTCCAACGCCCAACAATAATTAGTGTCATGCCCGGAACTGTCAGAATGATAAGCACACGTTGCATTATGATTGTAGTTAAGAGAAGAAGTTTAGGGGTTTGGATGAGGTCCTATCAATGCAACCAGTTTCATTCTCAACAAGTGTTGTAGCGCTTAAGACAACGGCATGTTGATGTTGGTAAACTGTCTTTTGGGCTCGTCTGGCCTGCGTTGATTTCCCCTTTCCTGTTGCCGGTGCAATGCAGAACCGAAGATTAGAACTGCCCCCACGTGTTGGTCATGACGACTCTTTTGACCAGTCACTGCATTGGACTCTTTC
Source organism: Vicia faba (assembly GCA_948472305.1). Taxonomy (NCBI): domain Eukaryota; kingdom Viridiplantae; phylum Streptophyta; class Magnoliopsida; order Fabales; family Fabaceae; genus Vicia; species Vicia faba. Next base: position 1,403,825,085 of record OX451738.1, on the reverse strand, counting down.
TTCCCACTATATGGCTTTTTCTGAGCATCAGGAGGTGTAGCTCCTTGGATCTTTCCACTTTAGATGCCAGCTTCGACCCTTTCGCTGATCAGTATCAGCTCAGTGAACCCAACTGAGGAGCTTCCGATTAGGTGTTTGATGAAAGGCCCTATCAAAGTTCCCATGAAGATGTCAATCAGCTCCCTGTCAGTTAAAGGGGGCTTCACCCTACCAGTCAGGTCTCTCCACTTTTGGGCGTATCCTTTGAAGCTCTCGTTGGAACCCATGGTCATGTTCTGCAATTGCACACGAGTTGGTGCAAGATCAGCATTGTACTGATACTGCTTGTAGAAAGCAGCAGCTAAATCCTCCCAGGTGTGGATGCGAGAACTCTCCAATTGATAGAACCATTCGAGTTGAGTCCATACTAGGCTTTCTTGGAAGAAATGGATCCAAAGCTTTGGATTAGTTATGTATGGTCGAATCTTGCGGACATAAGACTTTAAGTGCATATTAGGGAAAGATACTCCATCGTACAGGGCAAAGGTAGGGATTTTGAACTTTGGGGGGATGACCACTCCAAAAACCAAATCCATATCTCCTAAATCCAAGTCGGGTATCTGTTGAATCTCCATAGCACTGAGGTGATCCTCCAGCTGTTTGTACTTGTCAACAGTGGGAGGAGATTGTTCTTCAGAGTAGTTAGCTTCGACTTCACCAATCTCCAGACTGTTGTCTTCTTCATGACTATCCCCCATGTTGGATGGAGTTGAAAGATCTAGAGCTCTCTTGACTGGTCCTCTAAGTCTTCTTCTCGAGTTCAGGACACCTACTGAGTTCTTGGATTTCTTCCTCTTGTCTCTGAGAAGGAGGGCCTTTAGGTCCTCTTGCCCCTTAGCCATAGCCAGGAACATTTGTTGGAATTGAGCATTTTGAGCTTGGAGATCTTTCACCGTTTGTTCCATATCCATCTTACTGAAATAAACAGTAGGAAGATAAGGAGACCTGTATGGGAGAAACCTGTCATGATATGATGCATGATATGTGGATGCATGTTTTCAAGGATCTCGTGGGGTTAGTAGTCACTTACAGTTTTGGATTGGAGAAATTTTTATCGGTGGATGTCCTTCCACAAGAAATAAGCTCACCATGTCAAGTGGGTTGTAGCCTTTGACTCCGGTTTGTTGTACTTTGACTTTTGACGGTGTTTTGGTTAGAGGAAAATAAATCCTCTTGCTCCTTGATAGACGTCTTGTTCAACATGACCCTGCATCAAAGTCCCTCGAGATCCTTGAAATGGTTATTTAAAATGCTATGGTATGATGTTATATACAAATATGCGAGGTAAGCAAGTTTATATACAAATAATCATATTCATATAAAGCAAACAAATCCTTAGTTTTAGGCTTGCATGGAGCTTTGTAGGTGAGTACCCTCTTGAAGTTTAGTTGGCTCAACCTGTTCTAGTTAATAGTAACCGGGTTCTAAAGGGTCTCAATATCACTGACCTTTCCCACCAGCTTCGTTCAATAGGCAATTGACTTGCAACCAAACAAAACTCAGGAGTCAAGTCTCAATGAGTGTAGCATCGAGTATCAACCAATTTTCAGCTTTACACCGAAACCGGCTATCTCACTACTACCTAATGGCCAAGTTGGTCAAGTAAGGTTCTAAGGTCAGTTGATGCTTCACGACACCATGCGGCGGCCTCGTACTCTCCTTGATTCGACTCAAGGGTTACCGGTACCAAACAAAGTGCCACATCAATGTAGCTACTGCTTCAACCGTGTCGGTATACCCCGCACAATTCCCTCACAGTCTATTGCTACTTACCTAAAAGGTGTCCCCAAATCCGGGTGTAGGATCAAAGCAAGCCCAAACAGAGAACCATAATGTAAAGCATATAAATCAAACAAAGAAAACAAGTAAATGTGATCTAACCCTAAGGTAACCCCACTTTTTTTAATTTCCCTAGCAGAGTTGCCAGTTTTGAGATACAGTGGGAGAACTGACTTGGTTGTTTTGCGTTTGTGTTTGCAAATGTTGCGGTTAGTAAGAGTCGCCACCGACTTTTCTTTTATCCAAAAGGAAAGGTGAAAAAGCACAGGAAAGACCTTTAGATATGTTTTCTTGAGTTCGGGGGGTAGATCATGAAAAGGGAAGGTATTAGCACCCTTCTCATCCATGGGTTTCCATGGGATCTTGGTTACTTTCTAAATCACTTGCTTTTGTTTGAAAATATGCTTTGTGTGGTTTTTTGAAAGTATTTTGAAAAGGCGCCATCGTTTAGGCAAACTTTTGTAATGATTCTCGTTCGTAAGAATGTATACAAAAGTGTTGAGCTTTTGAAAATATTTCACGTTTGGAAAGTGTTTTGAAAGTGTTTTGAAAGTGTATGTGATTGTTTTTGAAAATAGCAAGGATGTTTGTTTTGAAATTGAGCAAGTAACCAGGAGCAATCTACTTACTCAAAAGGTCTTAAGTGTTCTTTTTCCTCCTCCTTTAGACGTTGCTATCTTACCATTTGTTTTGGTAAGAAGACCCATCGTTGGATGTGAAGGGACGGGCATGGGTCATCGTATAACCATGATAGCAATGTTGTGAGATGATTTAGAATTTTTCTCTAGGGACTAAGATCATTTCGAAAGGCAACTTTGATAGCACCATCGAGGGACTATGATCTTGTATTTTTGTTTATGCTAAGACATCCCACATGCATAACATGATCATTTTTGTAAGGAAACAAGTGGAATCACCCTAGGGGTGCTAGTGTGCAAGTGTGTTTGATTGCATGCATTTAGTCTTGATTAGGATGGTCTATTTGTTGATTTTATCTTGCCATACACACTCTAATTACTAGCATTTACGTTTGAAAGTGATAAATTGCAGAAATGTAAAGTCCTACGCTATTACAATATTTTAGAGATGGGGGTACATATTTATGAATGGGGGTTGCAAATAAAATTAAATCCTAAGTTACTATTACAACTATATTGAAATGTACAATATAAGAAAGAAAAAGGACATGTTTAGAAAATGTTTTTTTTATCTTAATGAAAAAAAGAAATAAATTAATAAAAGAAAAATATTTTTATGTCTTTTTACATTAATATTAAAGATGATTAAAAGGAAAATAAATGAAAGATAGAAAAGTGTGGTGCTGCAAGAAAAACAACAAGGATCAGAAGTTCTGAAGTCGGGCGCGTGATAACTCAGAAAGGAGCGTCAGTGGAATCAGAAGTTCTGGATTGATACACTCTGAGGTCCTGTAAGACACGTTAGAAGAAAAACACAGAAATTCTGGATTGTTATGTGCTGAACTTCTGAATGTTAGAACAATGAGAAAATCTTAGAAGCTCTGTGCGTGTCAAAACAGTAGGAAGAATTCAGAAGTTTTGTATGGTGCTATGACAAGGAACGAACAATTAGTAGTTCAGCATGTTATCATTGCATGAAAATCAGAAGTTCTTAGTATTAAAACAGTGAGTGAACATCAGAAGTTCAGTATGCATTAACAGTGAGGAGAACTCAGAAGTTCTGTGTTGTGCTAAAGCTGCGAGTGAATATCAGAAGTTCTATGCCATATTTCAACTCTTAATCAGCACATCAGCAATTTATTCAGTTCTTAATAACAACAAATCAGAAGGATAATAGCACATCTGTTTATAGAAGTTCTACTCCTAAATCTGAGCTTAGTCCTAATCAAGAAGCTTTGATCCACAGTTTTTCTACTTATGCAATGATATGGACAACATCAATACTGTGATATTTACATATTTGATGATGTTCTGAATGAAAAGATGCAAAGTCAGAAAGACTTACCTGGAATCCGGAGTGTGGGCTTGGAGCTTTGAGCTGCTGCCTTCAGATGTTCTGGTGTCAGCAAGAGTGACGGAACAGTGGTTATGTTCTTTGATCCAAAAGGAAGAACAAAGGTTTTGTTTTCTGTTTTGGAAATCTGAATTTTTTATGAAGGTTTCACAACTTCCTTTTCTCTCTTTTAGCCAATCTCTCTCCAAAAGCCAGCCAGCCCCATGAAAGTGTGATGGAGCAACTTATTTATAGGTGGATTTGTTGTGATTTTTTTTGGGGGGGAGGGGGAACAAATGGGATTCAAACCTTTTTGGTATACTGTTCCATTGCTTTTTAATCACAGCCTTCGTATGCTAGTTTGGTGCAATTATGGGATGCAGGTGTAGGCTGAATTAGCTATTGGTTATAGATCTGCAGCGGGTTGTATAAATAAGGTTTTAGGATTTGGTTAAGTTCTGACCAAAGCGTTGAATATAACCTTCGTATGCCAAAGCGTTTCCTTGTTCTTGAAGCAAGCATGGTGGTTAGCAGCTTTTAGCCATGCTTAAGTTGGATTTGTCAGTAGGATTTAAGGAAAAGCAAAAGCAACACATGGGCCTAGCACACCTTTGCACCAAAGTTTGCTATCCCAAGACAGTAGAGATACACGTGGGGGAAATCCCTTGGATAAAGACTCAAAAGTGGTTGTGAGCATTAAATGATGATGAGATTGATCAACCCAGAAATCCTGCAACGTGATATTCTGCATCATTGCTTAATTCTGGATCAGAAGTTCAGCTTCAGCGTAACATCCAACCTCTGATCTTTGTATCTCCTTGCTCCAGCATGTTCTGAAGGAACTCTCAGACTTTCTAGGAAGCTTGCAACTCGCTTCTTAACCTTCTTTGAATTACCTTGGAAAACTCTGACTGAACCTTTGTGAAAACTTGCCCAGAAGTTCTGACCAAACTCTGTCTTGAAAGTGTCAAGAATTTGCTGAGTGTTTCAGTTTCAAGGACGTGTCTTTGAGAAGTTATAACTTGAAATTCTAGCATTTCCAGGAGAAGTTCTGTTCTGCAATGTTTTAGATCTCGTTGAAATCTATAACTTTTGAATCAGAAGTTCTTCCAGAATCAGCTTGCATCATGGTGATAATTTGGCCAGAAGTTCTGAGCTTGTCATATTTTCTTAAACACTTAGAAAAAATTCTAAGTATTTAGAATTTTGACTTCTCCAAAGTAGTTTTGACTTTTGAATTTCTTGATGAAACAAACTTCATATTTCAACATGTCTTGTTGAAATATGATTCTTAAAATTTGATTTTGATCCAAAAGTCAAAGTTTGACTTTTCAGTATGCAAATGACCATTTGGCCCCTGTGAACGACTTTCTTGGAATTTTTTTAATTCAAAGCTTGGAATTGGATGAAAGAAAACTTGAGGATTCAGGGTGATTCTTTGAGAAATGAGAGGGAAAATTTTGGGGTGCAACAATAATCATGAAGAAGATAACAACACGGGGACTGATGAAAATGAAGTTGACTACTCTGAGGAACAATATCCTCTCGCTGATGATAAATACAAACAACTGGAGGACCTCCTCAATGCTATGGAGATTCAGCAGATACCTGGCTTGGACTTTGAAGAGTTAGGGTTGTTTCCGGAGTGGTCATCCCACCAAAGTTCAAAATCCCTACTTTTTCCACATATGATGAGGTCTATTATCCTAAGATGCATATGAGATCTTATGTCCGTAAGATTCAGCCACACACCACTGATCAGAAACTCTGGGTCCATTTCTTCCAAGAGATTCTAGCTGGGACTCAACTCGATTGGTTCTATAAATTGGAAGGTTCTCGCATCCACGTCTGGGAGGATCCGGCTACTGCTTTCTACAAGCAGTATCAATACAACGTTGATCTTGCACCAACTCGCGTGCAGTTGCAGAACATGACCATGGGTTCCAACAAGGGCTTTAAAGAATATTCCCAAAAGTGGATAGACTTAGATGGCAGGGTGCATCCATCCTTAACTGACAGGGAGTTGATTCATATCTTTATGGGAACTTTGACGGTACCTTTCTTTAATCACCTAATGAAAGCTCCTCGGCCGGGTTCACTGAGCTAATATTGACAGGAGAAAGAGTAGAGGCCGACATTAAGAGCAGTAAAATTCAAAGGGGTGCATCTTCAAGTGCAAGGAAGCAGCCTTTCATGAGGAAGAAAGAGTCCAATGTCGTGTACGGCCAAAAGGGGCATAACAAGAGCAACCACAATCAACATGTGGGGGCAGTCCTAATCTCCAGTCCTGCATTGCAACGACAACAACAATGGGGAAATCAACGAAGGCAAGACGAGCCCAAGAGACAGTTTACCAACATCAACATGCCACTATCTCAAGCATTATAACACATGTGAAGGATGAATCTGATTACGTTGATAGGACCCCATCCAAACCCTAAAACTTTTTCTCCTAACTACAATCCTGATGCAATATGCGCTTATCATTCTGGCAGTCCTGGGCATGATACTAACGATTGTTGGGCGCTGAAGTACAAGATTCAAAACGTGATTGCTGTCAAGGAGATTGAGTTCGACCGTTCAAAGGCTCCCAACGTGATCACTTCTCTTATGCCAAATCATTGAGAGCGTCCATTTCATTTTTGAATTTTCAATTGAAATCTCTTTTGTTGTTCAAACACTTATCTATTAATGTCAAACTTTTGTTTCATTAATGCATTGCATATGTTTGTCTTGAATTAATCCGTTCATTTTCTTTATATTTAAACTATGCTTTTTACTCCCTTTAAGATATTCAATTCTTATTTTAAAAAGTTACAAGCCTTTAGAGGAAGGATGACGAAAATAATGCCATAATCTCATACAGTATGCTTTTGGACAGACCTTGCTGATGATGTACATGCGTTGTTTCAATTCTTAAACACTAGATTTATAAGGAAGATAATCCCTAGTCAAGCCCTTTGAGCCTAAGAAGCGGGAATTTTATTTTCACGCAAATTGAAACCTTTAATCAAAACCTGGGGCAGGGTAGTTTCTCAGTTAATTCAAATGTGTGTTCAGTCGCAAGCTTTCACTTCATAAACAACGGATGTCATCAAGAACGTCCTTCTGAATCAAAAGACGACGATTGTTCCCTATGAAATAGGCATTCATTATCTCTCAAAAGAAAAGCCCACTAAGTCAAAATCTACGAAGGAGACTTAAGAAAAACTAGGGCATCCCGCAGGCTGTAATCTCAAAACAAGAGCAGTCAGGAAAAAATCAGGGACAATAAATCAAAAAAAGAAGTCGCTATAAATCCTCAACAACACGAATTTTTTTGCAAAAATGACTGCCTTCCAACAAACTTAAATTGTCTGAACCATCACCAAAACGTCATTCTAGACTCAATTGGAGTTCAAACGTACAATTAACTGAGTTTAAGACTGAAGAACATCATAAAGAACGGGCAGGTACAAATACACTTTGAGCCTTATCCTTTGTTTCTTAAACCGTGAACCAAGCCACGCTACAACCCTTTAAAAGTACTAATTGAAGCATGGGTTAGTTCGAAAGCATACAGTTACAAAGGTATCCTAACTCCTGTAAGGCTTACTCTAAATCCTGAGTTGAGTTCACACTCTTTCAAAAATTCGTTTATCTTCTCAAAACGCATTTTCAAAACTTTAAGACAAACATAAACTTTGCATTATTTGAATACCGCTGTTTGCATATAGCCAATTATTGACAATAGAGAAATTCACACGGAGAATATCCAATAAACGAAAACTCTCTCAATAAACAAGAATCATTACAAAATTAGAAAACACTTCCAAAGACAAATCTCCCGTAATCAAGGGAACTGACATGTTACTGTCCAACTCATCTGGGGCAGTCAAATCAAGATTCCAAGAAAATCTCAAGAAGTGTTGAGTAACTTGTGGCAGATATGAATCTAAGTCACTTGGGGCATTGAACGTGAATTCCTGCAAAGGTTTACATACGACCAAGAAAACATTTTCTGGCAATTCTACAACACTTACTACCAGGGGCAGTGACAAATCTCCCACAAAGTCCTTTTTATAGGGTGATCCCCAGTCAAATCACCACAAAGTCATCTCTATAAGGTTATCCCCACAGAATAATCTTCGCGAATTAGGGTACAAACCCCTCAAGGACAAATTCATAAATATCCTCACAAGATGGGATCCAGGTAACTCCCCAACCAGAGTTTTAATCTATGGAAAAACCTCTTCCCAGCTGAGTTGGTCATAAGAAGAAGTCTTGAGGAGTTCTGTCCAAAGAATACATCTTCCCCAACAGCTCGTCAAATATTCCTCAACAGGGTTTATTTCCCCAATAAACAGCAAAATTCCCTAACTGAGTTTGTCTTCCCTGGCTGAGTATGTCCTCTCCAGTTTGAGTTTACCTCTCAGACTATTACGAGTCAAAGGACCACAACCCTTAATCCCCAGTGAAGTCACCAACAAAGTCTTTGTCATCTCTGAAAGTTGCTGAAAATCCTGGATCCGACCGGATACTAGTTCAACTTCACCCTACTCCCAACTTACTGTGAAGACTGGATCCGACCAGATAACAGTAAATCACAATCCCAAGTTTCTAAAACCTGGAACCGACCAGATAAGAGTTTAACTTCTTTAATTGTTGAAACCTGGACCCGACCAGATAACAGTTTGAGTTTCTGAAACCCGGACCCGACCGGATAACAGTCAATCTCATTTTTAAGTTACTAAAGCTTAGACCCAACCAGATAATAGTTTAACTTCTTCAATTGCTGAAACCTGGACCCGACCAGACAACAATTCAAAAGCTCTTATTCCCTAATATAGTTTGCCTCTGTCCTTCAGTGAGTTTCTGCGAAGCTTGGAATCCGACCAGGTAATAGTTAACTTCTTTATCCTCAACAAGTTGTTAACTTCCTTTCTCTCCAATCATGAGATAACTCCCCCAGTAGAGCAACGAACAACTAAAACTCTCGAAATCTTTTCCCAAGCAGGAATCAATACTCTCCATAGAGTTTACCTCAAGCAAAACCAACATCCCCCAGCAGATTTCTCCTCAAAAAACAAAACAGGAATCCCCAGCGAAAGCATTCTAAAACAAGGTCTGAAGATGTGCATACTCTTCATCCCAAAACAACAGTCTGGGATTTCATATCCCAAGACTCACCAACATTTGTCAAGGATTTATTTTCCCAGACAAAGAGACACTTCAATAACATTTCATATTCATGCATCATATTACATACATGATAAGTGCATACCTCATAATCTCATTTATTTTGAGAATATCATCAAGCCATACATACATCTGCATGCAACTAACCTTCTTCCTTGCAGGAAAAATTAATCAAATCAAAGACCTCTTATGGTTAGATTTATTTCTTCCAGATTAAAGACAGGAAAAATCAAGACCTCTTCTGGTCAGATTCATTTCTTCCAGATTAAAGACAGGCGATCAAAGACCTCTTCTAGTTAGATTTATTTCTTCCATTTAAAGACAGACGAATCAAAAACCTCTTCTAGTTAGATTCATTTCTTCCAGATTAAAGGCGGGACAACTATCTACAGGAACATATGAAGTTTTACACAAACTCATCCTGAAGCAACCCTATCCAGGTTCCTTCTCATTCCCAGGTGAAGTTTTCACACGGACTCATCCTGAAGCAACCCTAACCAGGTTCCTTCTCATTCCCAGATGAAGTTTTACACGAACTTATCCTGAAGCAACCCTACCCAGGTTCCTTCTCATTCCCAGATGAAGTTTTCACACAGACTCATCCTGAAGCAACCATACTCAGGTTCCTTCTCATTCCTAGATGAAGTTTTACATGGACTCATCCTGAAGCAACCCTACCCAGGTTCTTTCTCATTTCCAGATGAAATTTTACACGAACTCATCCTGAAGCAACCCTACCCAGGTTCTTTCTCATTTCCAGATGAAATTTTACATGGACTCATCCTGAAGTAACCCTACCCAGATTCCTTCTTATTCCCAGATGAAGTTTTCACACTGACTCATCCTGAAGCAACCCTACCCAGGTTCCTTCTCATATATTCCCAGGTGAAGTTTCACACGGACTCATCCTGAAGCAACCTTACCCAGGTTCTTTCTCATTTCCAGATGAAGTTTTACACGGACTCATCCTGAAGCAACCCTACCGAGGTTCCTTCTTATTTCCAAATACAGTTCTACACAAGCTCATCATAAAGAAATATTACATAAATTCCTTTTCATATACTTCCACACACAGTTTCATACGGATTTATCCTGAAGCAATCTTACACAGATTCCTTCTAATTTATTTCCAGACATGGCTTAGCACGGGTCCATTCCAGCATATCATTCAGAGTTAAATCAACCAAAGATTTATTTTGATACTCCTCCCAGTTACAGTCAAGCTTAGGCTTGGTTAAATTCCATCAATAATCACCTTTGGATGGCATCTATAAGCCCATCTTAGACAACTCTCCATCATCTCTCCGAATGGCATCCTTAAGCTCATTTCCTACACAATCAACCACCACATCATCAAGTGCATATTTCTGGGCACTCTAGTGTTCAATCATCTCCTACCTTCAAGTCACAAATGACGGACTCGCCAATCTAACTCTTCAGGTTTAAGATGATTGAACAGGGGCAGCTGTTGTACCCCAAAATTTTTCCTCTCATTCCTCAAGGCATTTTCTCACAAGGATTTTCAAAAGTTCATGTTGGCACAAGTACAATTGGGCCCTCAATCATCAAACTGAAAAAGAACAAGTATGCTTGATCCATAAGCTTCGATGGAGTATTTGGCTCCTTCAAGCAAGCTATGGTTCACAAGCTTCGATGGAGCATTTGGCCCCCGTTGATGCAAGCTTGGTTTGCATCCTTCGATTGGACATTGTTACTTTCTTCGAGCTAGCTGGATTTACATCTTTCATTTGGGCATTTGGCCTTTTCGAACAAGCTTTGGTCCACCAACTTCATTTTGGCTTATGGCTTCCTACATGCTTGCGTTGATTCATAAAGCATGTGGCCTCCTGCAGGTTTGCTTTGATTCAATGAAATGACCCCTGCATGCAAGCTTCGATTAAGAGAGCAATGGCCTCCTGAATGTTTGTCTCACAAAGCAGTTGCATCCTGCATGCTAGCTTCTACTGGGCATAATTACTTTCTGAAAAGCTTCCTACGATTCAGAAGGAAATAACCTTCTGAAAAGCTTCTTTCGATTCAGAAGGAAATGACCTTCTGAAAATCTTCCTTCGATTCAGAAGAGAAAGACCTCCTGTTGGTCTCCTTCGATTCAAAAAGTTAGTGACTTCCTACTGGTTTCTTTCGATTCAGAAGGAAATGACCTTCTGAAAACTTCCTTCGATTCAGAGGACAATGGCCTTCTGAAGGTTTTCCTTTGACACAAAGCAGGGACCTCCTGCATGCAAGTTTCGATTGCATCATTGGTCCCTTATGTGTTTGCTTTGATTCAAAAAGCAGGGTTTTCTCATGCTAGCATGCACACGGCATTATCACCTTCATGTCACCTTCAAATACACCTACATGCTTGCTTCGAATCACCTTCATATCACCTTCGAATCCATCTGCAAACCCTTCAACACACATAGATTCTACACTATGACACACAATTTGGTGGCCCATTCAAAGGACTTGCCATGGTTGAACATTTAGTTTTGCCTGCTTTTGAGTATGGTCGAAGGTTTGGATCTAAGTGGTCAAAGCAGAAGGACTCAAAGTGGCATATTCAGCTGGAGAGGGCCCATTCGAAGAATACATGGTTGGTCCATTCGAAGGATACATAACTGGTGGGAACGAATATTGTTTGGTTTAGTTTGGTCGAAAGTTGTGGAAGGATAGAGGATTCGATTCAAAGGATCAAGTTGAACATTAGACCTATAGGCTAGGCTACGTGTTTCTGCTTTTCAAGCCTCAAACCTATGACTTACTCTATATTTAATTGTTTATACAATTAAATTAGGCTTTTACCCATTTGTTGTCCAAGACAACTTTCCCTTAATAGTATAATACTACTTTTAGAAAAGTCTTTCTTGAGCCTTGCGCCTGTTTTCCTTCTACAGAAAGTAATCCATCTAAACCATTAATCTTGCTATCTCATCTTAGGATCATGACACAAGTGGACATTTGCTTTCCATCTAAGCCTTATTTTATTATTTTTACTCCCAAACTTCCCAAAACCATTCTCTATAAATAGAGAGATCCTTTGCAAAGATCAGGGCCCGGTTTTCTTGTTGGGTGGTGGAAAGAATCTTAAAAAAAAACTCTTAAACTCTCAAAACTCTCAAACACTTAACACACTCTCAAACCCAGAATCCAAAGAAACACCACACTTGTTTCTTCCCTTCCAATCCAGAATCCAGGGAAACACCAACCCAACATTTTGCTCTTGCTTTTGAATCCAGCCAAAGAAGCACAACACTTGTTTCTTCCCTTTGAATCCAGGAGCACCCAGGGCAGCAACTCAAGGTCCAACACCTACATTCCAGCGTCAACCAAGGTAAGTCCTCTTAACCTTAAGCTTTTTGTTTCAAGCATAACATGTAAATAACCATTTCATTTCGTTTCAAACATCATTATTATCCTTTGGTTTGTTTTTGTTTCCACCTTTTCAGTTTGCTTTCATTGCTAATCTTTTGGTTTTGTTTCTTGGTTCATCAAACACTTTTTAAGAACTAACTTGGCCATGAAACAATACTAGCATGGCATCAGGCCCTATTGCTATTTAAATCTCAAATGAAAGAAAACAAGAGGAAGGATGTGTGAATCAAAGCCTTAGGCTTCGCCCCAGGCTGGTGTGTGAATCGAAGGTTACAGACTTCGATCCACACTGGTTACAGACCCCAAATGAAGAAGCAAAAGTTATGGTCGAAGCATACATATTCATGCTGCTTTGAAAGTCCAATTGAAGGAAACAGAGAAAAGGGCGTGGCCGAAGGATGCATACACATACTGACTTCCAGGCTCAATCGAAAGAAGCAAGGAAAAGCTGAATCGAAGGGTGCTTACTGCCTGATCGAAGAACTTGTTTTCCTTTCTTTTCTTTTGTTTTGTCTTTATATTTTCTTGCTATTCAATATAGTTATAATAGTTTAGGATATTTACTCTCTGCATTTTTTATTTCTTTATACAAAATGCTAGTAATTAGGGTGTATGGCAAGATGAAATCAACAAGTAGACCACCCTAATCAAAAGACAAAAATGAATGCAATCAAACACACCTTGCACACTTTGCACCTATAGGGATAATTCCACTTGTTGCCTTGAGAAAATAGGTCATGATATGCATGTGAGACATCTTAGCAAAAACAATCAAAAATACAAGACCATAGTCCCTCAATGATGCTTCTAATGTTGCCTTACAAATGATCTTAGTCCCTCAGGATAAATGCTAAGATATCTTACAACATTGCTATTTATGACTATACGATGACCCACGCCCGTCCCTTTTACATCCTAAGATAGAGCTTCTTACCAATCGATGGTAATATAGTAATATCAAAGGAAGAGAGAAATGAACAAAAGACTTTTGAGTAGGTAGAACATTCATAGTTTCTTGCTCACAATCCATTTTCAAAAACAAAACATTTTTCAAACACACCAAACACGTCCAAAGCATGAAATATTTTCAAAAGTCCAAACACTTTGTATACATTATGTTGTACCCCAAAATTTTCCCTCTCATATCACTCAACATATGCTGATTGAAGCCCTTAATCTGCTCAAGGATGCCCAAGAGTTGACCAGACAAACTCTCTCCTAAAGCAATGAATCTCCAATTAGAGTTTCCACTTTCATCAATATGGGTGAGCTCCAAAGGCCTAAAATATTTTCCATGGTCCTAATATGTTCTCAATACCATCCATGTCAAGTTTCATGCCTTGCACAAGAAGTTTGCTCAATTAACTGCTCAAATGCCTAAAAATCAATTGTACTAGGTCAAAAGTCAACTGTGACCCACATACAGTCAAACTTCAAGATTTTTGGTCAACATCAATATTTTGAATTGATATCCATCATTTGATCAAGGGTTGACCATGATTCCTCAAGGAATGCTCCTAATCCATCAAAACTCAAAAGTTGCTAAATTAGGGTCTCTACAGGAAAAGTCAACCAAACTTTGACCAGGCATAACTTTCTCATACTTTATTATAAATTTCTCATCCAAGGCTCATTTTAAAGAGAATCCAATCCCCTACAACTCCTCTTCATCCCTAAAGTTCAAGAAATGCACTCATGAAAAGATATAAAACCAAACATTATGGGTCCTTTTCAGAAGTCAACAAAAACACCTTTTGGGTCAAAGCTTCTTACATGAACATCGAAGATCCAATTGATATGAAACCAAAAAGGTTGTTTAGAGAACATCCTAATCTTTCTAAAAAGTCCAAGAAAACCCTCCTAGGGTCAAAATTGAGATAGAAATGCATTGTCAAAGTTGGCCATTTTTGGAAATTTTGCACAAAGTCAACAATGCTTAAAATTGCATATTTTCCACATGGGCCCATCTTTTCAAGATTGAATCTTAGTCATAGTATGGTCCACGACCTATGTGACCCTCCTTTCCTCATTTATTTATTTATTTTTATTTTATTTATTTAAAATTCAAATAAAATCAAATAAAATCAAAATAAATAAAATCAATGGGACGAGATTTGCTTTACATTGAATTAGAGATCATGCTTGCTGTCACAAAGCCAAACAAAATTGTGCAAAATTAAAAACAATGGGAAATCTCCTAGTTTGGAAACAATTTTCAAAAGTTATCAAATCTTGAATTTTTTTTCTAAACTTAGCACCCTAATTTGATTCACATACTTACACACAAGTATTCTCAACCCTAATACAAGAATTCATACGCGCAGCTTGCCTCAAGGAGTCAAACAAAGTTCCAAATTTTCAAAGAAAAGTGCAGATCAGATCTTTCCCTACAGGCCAATTCAAGGAGTTTTGGAGCATCAGTGATCATCCACGAAGGTCCTTGAAGCTTTTCCAGTCGCTATCCAAGCTCGCAGCCTTAGGAATCTCCAGATATAAATCACGGTTTGCACCCTTGTAACCTAAATTCATTTTCTTGGTTTTACATGTTTTAAATCGAATTTGATTGCATAAACATGTTGTTGTACCCCAAAATTTGCCCTCCCATATTCTTTAAGAATTGCAAAGTCAAGCTTCAAAATCTCCCCAAGGGTTGCACAGGTCAAGGGCCTCCTAACAGTCAAAATTAGGGTTTTGGTTCTGATCAAGAAAATGAAGTTTCCAAGGGTCCAATCAAGTCCCACATGCCTATAAATATGGTCAAGTATCCTCATACCAAGTTTCAAGACTTTCAGCACAAAATTGCACAGTCAAAAACCCTAATTGCACTACAGTCAACTTTAGGGGCAAAATGGTCATTTGACAGTCAAAAGTCCAAATTTTTGGTCAACATCTCATTTTGAAGCCACAAACATCATTTGATCAATGCTTGATCATGATTCTCAAAGCTGGGCTCAAAAATCATCAAGATGCAAAAGTTTCCTTATTTGGACAGTTGAAAAAGTCAACTATAAATTGACCAGGGCATAACTTTCACATGGATTATCAGAAAAATTCCATCCAAAGCTCATTTTGAAGAGAAAGACATTTCCTACAACTCCTCTTCACACTTCAAGTCCAAGAAATGCTCTCACAAAAAGTTATCAATTTCAACATTATAGGTCATTTTCAAAAGTCAACAAAAAGGGACTTTAAGTCAAAGGCCATAACTTGAGATTGGTAAATCAAAATGACATGGGACCAAAGGAATTGGTTAGAGGACTCAAAGACCCTTCCAAAATGTCCAAGAACATGAGCAAAGCTTAAAAATTGAGCAAGTTATGCCTTGTGGAAGTTGGGAAATTTTTGGATATTTTGAAAAGTCAACATTGATTCAAATGACCTA